>JAWMRA010000001.1:62593888-62667902 GCA_035584735.1 Pseudotriccus pelzelni | reverse complement strand
AGGGAAGGGAAGGGAAGGGAAGGGAAGGGAAGGGAAGGGAAGGGAAGGGAAGGGGAAAGTTGCAATAATTTATGTAATCTTTGTTTCCTGTGCATCAAATGCAAAGGAAATAATTAGATGACTGGAAAACTCTTCCAACCACCCCTCCATGCATTTATCTTCTCCTTATCCAAAGTCAAATAAAACTTCCCAATGACAAAGAAATTTCAGTTTTATCTGCAATAGTGTGTTGACTAGATAGATATTTGACCTCATGTGGACAGTTTTATTAATCACAGTAGCAAGAAACAATATCACTGAGCTATTTACAATTGTAATCAATTTCCCTTGAATTGATATATATTTGATTGATAAAAACTCAACAAATCATGGCAGGAGTTACTGATGAAATCTCAAATAGGTTTTATTATCACAGGCCTTTAAGCTGTTGTTCTTGCATGCAAGGTAACTAGATTAATGCAGGGAACAGAGGAAATGTTTGAAAGCTGTTGATCACAAATTATGCCCTAAACTATATATTAGAGGGCTGACAGAAACCATGTATTCTGGTAGAACTGTTGCTGATCCAGTGTGTATTTTCCTGCAATTCCAATGGATTGGTTTGATTATGAAGTATGGAAAACAAGCTTTAGGTGTAAGGAACTGGTCAGTTTATATAGTTTCAGGTTGAAATAACTGTGTGCTTTGCAAACTGAAGCACAAAGAGAGCATGACCCTGAGCCATGACCACTCATAAAATGAGCAGAAGAGGTTAAAAACCCTTCATGAATTGCTTACTCAGATTCTACTTCAGTACTTCCTGAGTAATAAAAGCAAGGCAGCAGAAAACTTCTCTTCTCTATGCTTGTACAACACAAAAAATGACACCTATGCCTCAGAGATGCTATCTTGATAAGAGTAAAGAATGATAGGAAAGCAAAGAAACTGGGGCAATATACTCAAGAGTCAAGAAAAATAAGCGTTATGTGACTTACCTAATATTATGTCCTTCCCCTACTGAAATTATTCCAAAAGATGCCTCAGTGTATATCTCACAAAATATGCACAGAATTACCTGAAAGCCACTGAAATACTGAGGCAAATAATAGTTCATAATATATTTCATCCATTATCATCAGTATTGAAGTGTTTTAAGCAACTTCTTCTTTTCAGTAGATATGACCCCTGTTTTGAATGGTTCCATTTGTAAATTTAGTTGTTTTCCCATCTACGAGTTAAATACAGATGAACCAAAATACTTCAATATACAACAACCTCGACATACTAACTTGTACAAACTGAGCATTTAATTAAACATATAAAAATAATAAATTAAAACATACTGAATTGATTAAAAGACACAAAAAAAGAAGAAAATTTGGTATTCTATTCAGACTACATTACTGACAGACAGTTCTTTCTCCACTAATTCTTTGTGAAAAAAAGAGGATTTATGATTATGCATCTCATACCTTTATATTGATCCTCAGAGATCAGTTCACATAGTTGAATTACCCTCCTCTAGTTCTCATTGCTACTAGAAAGCTTACTTCAAATACAGGGTTTTTTTCTGAGAGCGAGGAACTTCTGAATTTTGTCTATGCACTTGAAATTTTATGGAGGCTTTAGTTATGTCAAAGGATTTAGATATTTGCACAGTGCAGAAGAAATACAAGCTATTTGTCTTTAGTGTCTTTCTCTTTATAATATTTAGGAGAACATGACTAAATCCATATCCAGAGGTTTAAACTATAAAATTAAAGTTGGAAAGAACAAGGGATGGAAGATACATGGAAAACAAGTAAATATTATACCAAGGTAAACACTGCTAACTCATAATGGGCTGTGAAAATTAAAAAGCTTTGAGAAAGATTATTCCAAGAAACCAGTCTATGATTATATGATGAACTCAAAATGTCATTTTGGCCCCCTTTAATAATTTTTTTCCTTTGGATACAGTGAACTCACAGCTTCACCCCCTCACACACATTTAAAAGAAAATAGGAATACTTCTCCCATAAAGTCTTAAGAACAACACCTTTCCTCTTTCAATGTGAAAATAGTTAATTATGTATTCCATATTTAAAGACCTTTATATTAGTTGAATTCCTAAAACCATGTAACTGTCGGTGCAAGTAGCTAAAAGACTTATGTAATACTGCAGATAAGAGCTTTATTCAGCTAAATACATTCCTAATATAACTTGGGTGAGGGGCAGAGGAAAGGAAAGTGAGGAAAAGGCAAGTTTTCCCTACAGCAGACATGACTTTGCAGGAAAAAAGTTTCAAAGCTGTTTTTAAATCTGTATCTACAGAAGTAGGTTTCTCTAGAGCGTTTCCAAACCTTTATGTTGATGTGGGTTGTTAGGCAGTGCCTGAATATCATTATTCTGGAATAGCATTTGCAAAATATTTTCCCTGCTATCCCAGACCAAACAACTTTTCTGTACAAAATGATCCTTTTCAATGAAAACTGTGGATATTTTTGCACACATTTTTTAGCAGTTTGATCGTATTTTGTTGTAATCAGCCTTGATGTAAATCTAGTCTACCTCTCAAAGGATAGTGTTATGCTGAATAAAAAATTGTATAGACTCTGGTTTCCCATACACAGTTTTAAAAATAATGGTAAAGAAAATTATACAGAACTGTGCTGTTTAGGCAGACTTCTAATGAATCCAGGTGATTAATAGGATTTTCTGTAAACAAACAGCCACACAGAAGTCGTAAAACGGAAAGGAGGATTCATAGAATAGCATTATGCTAATCCCAGGAAACTAATTCTAGTGATGTACTACAACAGCCACTGTATATATTCTATTCACCCAAAACAAGAAAATATACTGCCGAGACCACTCAAAAGTTTAGTGTTACCTTGCTGTGCTTTATCGCAAAACAAGGTAAATGCATTTCTAGTGCCAATATTAGGATTTTGTAGGCAGCTGTATAAGTTTGCCAGTGCCGTGGTTTAATCCTAACCAGAAACTCAGCCACATACAGCTACTCAGTCACTCCCCCACGGTGGGAAAGGGGAGAGAATCAGAAGGGTAAAAGAGAAAACTTGTTCATTGAGATAAAGGCAGTTTAACATATAATGTAAAAGCAGCACATGCAAGCAAAGCGAAATAAGGGATTTATTCACCACTTCCCAAGGGCATGGTGTTGTTCAGCCACCTCTGGGAAAGCAGGGCTCCGTCACATGTAATGGTGACTTGGGAATAAAAAATGCCATCACTCCTCTGCTCCCCATCCTTCTTCTTCCCCCAGCTTCATA
Organism: Pseudotriccus pelzelni; assembly: GCA_035584735.1. NCBI lineage: Eukaryota > Metazoa > Chordata > Aves > Passeriformes > Tyrannidae > Pseudotriccus > Pseudotriccus pelzelni. The sequence goes on along the minus strand of JAWMRA010000001.1, from coordinate 62,664,650 downwards.
TGCTGAGCATGACGTCATATGTTACGGGATACCTCTTTGGTCAGCTGGGATCTGTCTGTCTCTCCCAGCTGTTGTCCCCTGCCAACTTTTTGTGAACCCCAGCCTACTTGCTGGTCTTGTGGAGAAAGGAGCAGAAAAGGCATTACCGCTGTGTAAACCCTGCTCACCAATAGCTAAAGCATCCCTGTGTTAGCAACACTGTTTTCAGCATGAATCCAAAACACAGCCCCATATCAGATACTGTGAAGAAATTTAACTCAGCCAAATTAACCCAGCCAAAACCAGCACATCCAGCTCCCAAAAGAAATGGGCAACCAGTTTCTCCTAATTCATGAAGAGTAATAGGGCATGTTTCTTTCTTCATCTAAAATTTCTAATCTTAATGGAACTTCCCAGCAACGTAATACAAAACTATTCATGTTTGCACTTGTGTGTGAATACAACCTTCTTCATTCTCCTCTATTTGTCTTTCCCAGAATATTACTTTTTTTCTCTCTCCCTTTCCTTCCACCAGACATTACTAAAAACTTTAGAATATTGCCACATGCTAATTTCAAAATTTATCAAAAAAGGAATAAACACAGCCTTGCACAATCTTCAGAATATATGTAATTTTAAAAAATCTCCATTATGTATGCAATTTGATTAGAATGCACATGCTGGTCTTAAACATATTTATAATGCTACAACAATTATGAGGATTTTAATGTTATAGGTTAATAACATACATTTTTAAATTGATTAGACATTCTAGCTATCACTCTCTCTTCTCTAACAGCACTTGTTGTGGAGATATGTGATTGACACAACCAGTAGAGACATATGACAGAAGAGAATGTGAGCCTGGAGAGTGGGGCAACAAACAACAGCTACTTGTCAAAAATGCATGATCAAAGAAGCCATAGATTTCAGAAACTTCCGTTAAAAGCAAATAAACAGAAAAGAAATAAATGCACACACAGAAAGAGGTCTGCAGTTAGAATTTGCACATGCAAAATATAATAGAGGAAAAAAGTGTCTGTTTCTGTACAGCCCTATATGGTAGAACAAATTCCTTATGAGGTACTTACCTATAAAGTTTATGCAATTATGAAACTGAGTATCTTAACTATTAATGAGCTGTTATTCCCCCATCTCTGTGAAACTTCTGTCTCCTTTTGTGTCATCAGTGACTAATAGAAAGAAGCCAAGCAAATTCTTCAGATAAAATAATCTGGTCAATATCATATAAAACACCATTAAAGTGTTTTGCCTTTTATTGATAGCAATAAAACACTATGTATTGGAGAGCTTGTGAGATGGATTTAAAACAAAATTTTAAAAAATAAGATAGTCTTAAGGGCTTGACAACCTGTCAGATTAGAAATCACAGAAAGTATGTGGTCTGCTTGATGGATGTAAGTACAGAAACAAGTCACTGCAGTATAAGAAAAATATTAGGGAGTGTCCAAAGGAGGGCAACTAAGACGGTGAAAGGCCTTGAGGGGAAGCCTTATGAGGAGCAGCTGAGGGCACTTGGTCTGTTCAGCCTGGAGAAGGGGAGACGAAGGGGAAACCTCATCACAGTCTTAAATTTCATGATGAGGGGAAGAAGAGGGGCAGACACTGATTTCTTCTCTGCAGTGACCAGTGACAGGACCTGAGGGAATGGTCTCAAGTTGTGTCAGGGGAGGTTTAGGTTGGGTATCAGAAAAAGGTTCTTCATGCAGAGGGTGTCTGGGCACTGGAACAGGCTCCCCACAGAAGTGGTCCCAGCACCAAGCCTGACAGATTTCAAAAAGCATTTGGATGATACTCTCAGGCACATGGTGTGACTCTTGGGGATGGCTCTGTGCAAAGCTAAGAGTTGGACCAAATGATCCTTGTGGGTGCCTTCCAACTCAGCATATTCTGTGATTCAGTGAAGTCACAAGTATATTCCAAGGTACTATTCCCCAGCAGTGGCCATGTAGTAACTGATGCTAATTACATATTCATAGATTTTAAAATTAAAATAGACTTCCACTATTAACTGACTGTGCATGCAATACAGTTTACACAGATTCTTTCTCTCTGTGTCACACTGGGTTTCCTTACATTCAATTAAAAATCTTCGAGGTTGGAAAGGATGCATCTCAAAATAACTCAATAATGAATTGCAGTAGGCATTCAGCTTCCAACTAGAGGCTCTTGATCTGCTTTCATATTTAAAAAAAAATCTTTAATGTCATAAATCCTTTCTCTAGGTGACTTAAAAAGGTGTATTAAGTTACTTCCTAACTTTAATAATATAAGGAAGATTTGGGGACCTACAACAGAGATGGAGAGAGGCCATAAGAGCATGCAGTGACAGGACAGGGAATAATGGCTTCAAACTGAAAGAAGGCAGGTTTAAATTAGATATTAGGAAGAAATTCTTTACTGTGACGGTGGTGAGTCACTGGAACAGGTTTCCAGAGAAGCTGTGGATGCCCCGTTACTGGAAGTGTTTAATGCCAGGTTTGATGGAGCCATGAGCAGCCAGCTCTAGTGAAAGGTGTTCCTGCCCACGGTAGGGGAGTTGGAACTAGACAGTCTTTAAGATTGCTTCCATCTCAAGGCATTTTATGATTTTCAAGTAGCTCTGTGAGACATATTTTTCAGTTTCTGAAATACACTGAAATCTTCCCTCCAGCTGGGTAGGTCTTGGCTTATGTCTGCTATTATCAACATTTGTATGTGAACTGGAACTGGCAGTCACATATACTTTTACAGCTAACAGAGGTCAATAGGGTGTCTAAAGGTCCCGTTTACTTGACCATTTTGGGAACCATGTTACACTAGAAACGTTTATAATAGAAATCTGCTTAGATGTAGTTATAGTTTGTAAAAACAGTTTTGCAGTGCGTAAGTCTTGGTTCTGACAACATGGATGACAAATAACTTGTTAACATGCTTAACTGGTTTTTTTAACAATATAAATGACATAACTGTTACTGCTATGAATCTGCAGTTATAGCAAGTACATGCTTGAGAACAACCGAAAAGGGCATTACTTTTAGGTTGTCCTTGTGAGCTGTCTGGTCCATGAACTAGAGTTTGTAAAAATCTGGACACATCTGTGGAGTACAGTTGATGCCCATCTTGGATTTTACCTTCTGAGAAGGATGTATTTGAGGTGCATAGCTGAGCTTTGGAATTTGGTAGTACTTCAAGCATATTTAAAGTTTCAAATATGACATTCACATTTGATTTGTATATGATTAAAATATTTTCCACTATTTTAACATATACAGCATGCACATTGCTGTCTTTCAGGACAAGATACAGTGTTCATGAAGGGTATATGTTCTTATGAGCGCAAAGATTATTTTAACCGTGCTAGGAAAGAGATTCTCCAGGGAATAATAAAAGCCTTCAAGACACTCAACAAATTCTTTAAGGAAAATTGTTTCAGTAGTTTCCACCACAGTAATCACTAACAAATTCTACTACAGTGGGTCAAGAGCATATGTCATATGCACGGTCATATGCATAGTCACAAACTCTTTTCTTAAGCACTTTGGTAATTTCTTACAGCTGACAATGTTTAGGTATGTATGTATTTGAGAGGTAGGACAGAAACAGCTCATCTTTAATAGAACTTAATAAATAAACAGGCCATATAACTTTGGTGAAGGGTAAATTTAAAAATGTGGCTTGACTTGAAATAAATACTAAACTAATACTAAAAAAAACCTAAAAGGAATAAAACACTGAATGGTTCCTTTTGTACTTTATTTTTATGTGTTAACGGCTCTTACTTAAGTCTATGTTGGTCATGTGTATTTTCCTGAGTTTAAGTTCCAGTCATGGCTTTCTTGAGTGATTAATCACCCCTTTAGGAGTTTGTTTTTTCACCTCTTTTCAGTACTAAGCTATATCTTCATCACTGGGTTTTGTTCTGTGAGTTTTTTCCTTTGTTTGAATTTATTTTGTTTTAATGTTATTATGAGAGGCTTTGTTTGTGCAGTTTTGAAGTAAAGAGAAGCTGGATAGGCAGTAGAATTGCTTTGCTTGGTTCCATAATTGCTAATTTAGAGTCCTTTTTTTGAGGTAATGTTATTTGGGAGCATTTTTAAAGACATAGTTCTGCAGGTGTCTTAAGGTGCCTACATTTCTTTTACAATAAATTTGGAATCACAAATTTATTTATGGTGAATAATAAGTTTCCAAACTAATGTAAAGAACCAATAGGTGTTCCAGAAGAGAGATTTGGATTTTTTTCTCTCAGAATATTGTGTACTTTCCTTTGGATTCTAATAATTGCCTAAAATGCCAACCACATATATTGAACAGGAAATGAAATATCCTATATCATTAGTTACTGAGCTACAGAAACATATATTCTTTCTCTGTCATCTGATGACTAGAAAAGTGTTTTTATATTTTATATTATTTTATAGACACTCCATTGTATACTTAGAATACTCAGAGCCTCCCCATCAAATAAACCTTCAGGAGATCTAGATGGCTGAGATACCTACTCCAAAATCCTCTTTGCATTTAGGCACCACAAGAGCAGTGAGCTACTCACCTATACCAAGGCTATTTAGAAACTCACAACTCAGGGCACCTAATAAATTCTGCCAGGAATTTTGCAGTGTACTTTTTAGTAAGAAGGTGTCTACATTTCATTTATTTTCCTCCTTTTTTTTTTTCTGAGTTTTTGTGACACCTTAAAGGATATGTCCATCTACTTCCCAAAAGATTTTGATAACTGTAATAGTCCAAAGCGACCCATGACCTTTCTTTAAACTCATATAATGGTAACAAGAAAGCAATTATGTGTCAGACAAACTCTATTTCAGATTACACAAAGTATGAATAGTCAAAATGGCTTAATTTCTAGTTTCTAATTTCTTGTATTAGACTTAACTGTATTGGCAAAATATTCATATAAAAATACTTGTGCTAATGAAAAAAATTAGTTCCAAGCCTTTAAGTTTTATAGCATAATTGCTAAATGACAAAAAATGTGGAATTCACATATAAGTCAGTTAAAGCATGAAGGACTCCATGTTCTTAAATTAGCAATAATACTGTTCATTTTTATAGCACCTTTTATCTTGGAATATCAAGAAGTGTAATAAATATTACTGATTCCTTCAAAATAATTCATAAAATAAAGTTGCCAATAAGAAGTCACTATATTGACATTAAAGGTGAAAAATGCTGAAATGGAAGCAAATCCAAAAAGTAAATGAAATTCCCCTGGTTTTCTTAGAGTAATCCTTACATCAGAAGCTTGCAGGAAGTTCTCTAAAGTGCCATTGATGTGACTGGGATCATAGCAACATGTAATACTGAGAATGGACTTTGATTGCAGGTTTAATTTTCAGCAGCCATATGCAGAGTGATAGCTTTACACACAGGAAAAAAGTATTCTATTCACACAAGGCTGGTGAAACATTTGGTCCTAGGACATTTTGTTAAATCAGTTGAATACAAAAATATTCATGATCTATTGCAGATATTTAAATCTGAATAGATCTAATTTAAAAGATGACATAACTATCCTTGCATTGGTTTTGACATGTATTATTCATCTTTTTCATCCTTTTCCATTTGCAAGCAAACTGATAGCAACTTTTACATATTTACATGCAGCGGAACAATATCAAATTCACTTGTAACTCTTAAATGTCATCAGTGATCCTTTTGAAAGGAACAAAAGGGTAATTTGTATAAAGGGTAATATCTCCCGCGATGTTGTTTTATGACATGTCATGACCTGCCTGAAAACCATAATTATCTTTAGGGAATAACTGTAATCTTCTGATTAATAGGTTTTCATGAGTTGGAACTGCCTGAAGTTTGGACTCACATTTAGATCTCTTTGTCAGAAAAATAAATCCAAGATAATTATCCTGAGTCCAAAGGATCAAAATTAAATTCAGTATACTAGATACCAGAACAGAAATAATCTTTCTTGAAATTTTTAAATTACATTCTTTCACTTTTTTCCTTGAAAGGGAAGTAAGTATTGCAAGAAAGTCTTTTATTATCACTTCAGATGACTGCAGAAACAACTCAAGAGTATGAAAGTTTGTCAACAGATCTAAAGAATGGACTGCATGTTGTCTTTTTGGTTAGTGAAGTTACATACCAAGAAGGCTTCTGGTTTGGTTTTGGTTTGTGGGTTTTTTTCGTCAGGAAAAGGTCACTAATAAATGCACGCAATGCATTCTGTACTTCATCCCTTGGCATGCAACCTCACTAACTGAAGTAAAAAAAACCCTAAAGATTCTAGAAATCTTGAATTTCTATCATATAACAGTCTTCTCATTATTCTAGAAATGGTAACTTAACCAAAGCTCTAATGGCAAGTTCCAAACATGGTAATAAAATAAGTCCAAGTCATAGTGGTGATGTGTTGTCTTCAAACAAAAAAATTCAAATCCATTCTAAACAGCTTTTCCCCTGGAAATCCCTTGCTATAATCGGAAGAAATATGCAGAGCCAGCTGTTAAGGCACTGTATTAATATAAAATTAATATCTCTATTAATTACTTTTTGCCAATTCATTATTTCAGACTGAATAAACTCTATGTGGAATCAAATCCTGGTACATTAAAGAATTATCTTGTTCTAAAAGACATCCTTTTCTGTATTTCTTCTCAGTTAGATGTTTAGGTGTTTGGTTTTTTTAATCCAGAAACCTTCTTGTCTCAGGTTGTAGGTATCTTCCCACAAAATAGTCCTTGTGAAAATAAACAGACCACCAATCCTATGGTAAAGCAACAAGAGAAACATGAAATTGTTAGAAAAAAACTAGTACTATAGTAATGAAATTACACATTGCAGTTCCAGTTTTATATCTTATTAGATACTTAGCTATTTGAGGAACAAAATTAAGAATCCATTACTTTTTGTAATAAAACTATGACATCAGGTTTTCCTCAGTGTACTGACAAACATTAGTCTTTAGTAATATCTATAAAAATACATAGGAAAGGTCATAGGCCATTCTCTGACCCTTGAGGGAGAACCATAGCTCTTTTCCACATGATTGAAGAGTCTCACTCTCCCTGAGAAAGATGGCATTACCAATACAGTACTGGGTAAGGTCCCCAGCTTATGGTTTTTCCCCAAATCCTCCCTGTATATGACACATCAAAATGTAAAATTATGGATCATCACCTACCAGTGCTCCAGGGCTATTTCTTTGCCCTGTGTTCACTGGTATAGATATTGTCTCTGGAGTATATCATGTGAATATTCATGATGATGTTAGCTGCTGGTACTTTAAAAGGATTATCCACTTTTCAACATTTTTTTTGGAGCTGAGTGAATCTGTAGAAGTTCAGTGGCATATCAGAATTCTTACTAGCTACAATTGTCTCTTCTGATCTTAAAGGCAATGGTGTTTTAACATTACCTAGTTAAAGCTTACACCAATATAGTAGAAATATTCAGTTAGAATTGAGCCATGCAACTACATACATACATATACACGCAAATTTCACCTCAGAAACAATATTCAAAGGCTGTAGTGGTTTTATTTTTTCATGTGATACCTTTACTTGCAAGAGTGACCTCAAACTTATCTTTTGCCCTGGGAGTCTGTATCTTGTTTTCAAGGAAATATGCTTATTCCATGCCTCATAGTAAAGACTGGATATTTTTGGCAACTCAGTTTCCTAATATGCAAGAGTTAGGAGAAAATTCATGTGTTTTGACTTTCAGCATTTAAATTTAAAGGATAAATTATGTCAGACTCAAATTACTCAAAGTGAAGAGTCTTCAACATGTTCACTTTTTTTTTCATTCTTCTTTTATTGCTATTGGTTCTTCTTACTTTTTCTGACTTGATGAAGAGTGATGAAAATTACAAAATACAGAGAAATTTTGAAAATAGTAAAATGCAGAATATTAAGAAGTATTTTGCTCATTTTAATGTCTACACTAGTCAGATAACATCTGTTTCCTAATTAGATGAATAATTCTGAGAATTGAATTCATGGGACAAATACTCATATTTTAAGGTCCAACTTCCATATTCCTTTATGCAGTCTTAAAACTTGCTTTCATGAACATCCTTTCAATAAGCTTATTCAATGAAATATTTACAGACATCTAGCACAAAGGGGATGCAAACTCAGCTTAAGCATACTCCCATTTCTTATTTAGGCAAGTACATAAAGACAGTTTTTGAGCTATTAAGCAAGTCATTGACCTATATAATTCACAGAACTGTACCAGAGCAGACTTCTGTCAGTGGCAGATAGACTTGTTGTTAAACAGTCCATCATGTCCTCAGCATGTATATCAGTCTCAGTGTCCAGTAAGAGTATGTGACAACAACAAGCCTGTCATCCTAATTGCTAGACCAAATTTTATGTTAGCTTTATGTGGAGATAAATTATTCAGAGCAAATAACTAGGATCACCATGAGCTGGCAGTTTAGAGTGCTTTAGGGAAGATATTTACTGAAATTAATTTATGCTTTAAGAGTATGAATGGTCAATCAGAAAAATGTGCAAAATATAAGCTGTCTTAAAATATTCATTTTTATTTTTGGGTAAAGCTTATACATCAATTTCCATGTTAAGTTGTGTGTAAGTAAGGAGTCATCCATAATCTGCTTGTAATATAATCCCTAAAGGAATATGATTTAAAAAGACGATGTTGTTATTTCATTTAAGTAATTTTCTCCTTATCTTTTTACACCACATAGGTAGTTTTAACCGTTAGACTGCCATGGGATATTTTTGCTATTGCTAGGTCTACAATATGTGAATATATAACATCTAAATAATTAACTTATTAAAATAACCAAACACTATGCTCTTCTAGACAAGTTCAGGTATGTCTATGAGAGAATATCAATGAAGTTATTGATAATACAGACCAAGTAGATCACCTATAATATGTTGTTACCCAAATATTTTTATTTATAGAAAATATTCTCATTTATATATTTGAAGTGATAAAGTAAGAAATTTTTTAAGAAAAATATTAAATTCAATCTTCAAACGATATGATTTTTATGTAAAGCTTAGTTAGATTTTCTGTAGTTCACACTGCCCAGTGTATCACTTGGGTCACAAAGATCTAAGATATCATTTGTTCTGTGCTGCTTTATCCCACAGGTCTAGGCATCTGGCCACAGATCAAGATATGAGTTATGTGATTTTAGTAACTCAACTGTTTTCTCACCAGCACCTGTCCAAGATAGACACTTTTTCTATTAGCTTCCAATTTCACATTCTGAGCAACGTTTCGCTACCTTACATTCCTTCTCAGAAGGCAGACTCCACACCTCACCTCAACCCTTGAAACTCATGCACTCAGTATGACTTGCAACATCCCCACTGCAGGAACATTTGAGTGTTGGAACAATGAGATAAAGACTTCTAAGAAGTATGCACAGCATGATCACTCTGCCATTAGGAATGCAAAAGATGCTCATCTTTCATCTGTGTTTCATGTCTGAGAGATTCCTTTTGGAAACACCATAAAAGTCTTACTTATTTTCTCCTTCAAAATATCATCTTCCCATAGATAGATTCTTGATATGGAGGGAGCTCATTTTATCTTCTATTTACCTCACTATAAAAATTTTACTAATCTTTCTGTTGTACTCCTTTTAATTAGTACATTGGTGGCTCCAACATTTGTCTCTGACAAAGCCTCATCAAATAAACTAGTAGAATGTTATATAACTTTTCTGTAAGACAGAAACACAACACAGCCTCCTCGCAAGGATTAAAGTATGTACTTTTTTTACCTCCCTCTTCTCTCTAATGTATCCAATCGACATTTCTTATTGTATAATTTAATTAGTACATCCTTGGTTTCAGGCTGCTTGGCTCTGTTACAACTTTCTAAAGGTAAATTGATCAAAACATGAATATAATTTTGTACATATGCAGCCTTCTTTTTCAATTTATAATTAACATTGTTCTGTAACCATCACCTGACATCCACCAATGTGATAAACAGAATAGGATTCCCTAACTATGTAAATTTCCTTCTTTCATTATCAAGTGAGTCCTTGGCTTTATATGGTCCAAGCCTGGGTTTCCCACCATAGGAAACAAATAAGGTTTCAGTTTAACTTCAAAAAGGTTAAACATAAACAGATTCATAACAACAATTGCAGTATAGGGGTATCTCTCTGAAAGCAAACATTAAAATATATTGCCAAATATAAGTAGACACAATTTTTTAAGTATGGAAGAAATAAGCTTCAAAAGGCTGACAGTGTACCAAATAAGCTTACTACAAATCAATGAATAATGAAAAAGTGAAAGAGGAAAGGAACTCTTTTAAGAAATATGTCTGAACTAACATTGTCATCATTCTCATGGCCTGATTCAACAAGATCTAAGTTCCTTTGGAGTAAACAGGACTGATGCTTGTGTCTCAGAGCCCTATACTATTTAGAGAGGAAGCACTAACCTAATAAGGACAAGCAATCTTAATTATGGTGTTACTGAAATGAATGGTACATATAATTACAAGTGATGACAATGTATGTGGCTATGAAATCTAACATGTTAAGATACTTTTTCTTGTTTTTTTGTAAAAAGTTTCAAAATGATAGGGAAGAAAAATGTAATTTGGCCAATCAAATTAATATGGAATATAAAAAAATCTGATAAATGGAATTGTGTCATTATGAAATATAATTTATTTTGTAATAAAAACTATTAAAATAAAACATTTAAATAAAAATGCTTACTTCACATGCAGTCAAAAATATTTTCATTTACATTATGATGGTCATATTGTAATAGCATCTTTCTTCTTTTCTTTTGTCAAAAAAAAAATTCCCAGATCGATTACTATGATACGACACTAATGTACGTATTTATTCTGATATAATCAGAGACCCAACTGCAAAAGCCAAGAAACCCCCAGAGACACAGACATTCTGGCTTGTTTAACAAAATTAAATTAAAATATAGTGCAATGTTAGGTACATATTCAAGAATATATCAGAAACTAAAAAGATATTTCAGCTATCTCCCAATAAAATTATTATTTTACAATTTTTGTGTGACTTTAAACAATTCTTTTCTTCTTAAAACATTGGCACTGAAGATGAACCTGATAAGCAGCTGAGCCCAATGACCAATTCAGACATCAAACTCAAGGTGAGTTAAAACCCTTCCTGATTCTGTATGTACTTGAAAAAAAGGTATGGATATAAAATGTGCTACATGCCTAGAATTCTATGGCTGGTTATGACTAGAATTGTCAAGACTCTCTCCTGCTTTATGACTGCATTACACAAAGTAGTTGGATTTGTGTCTACATCTTGAGAAGTGCTTGAACCAGTTTTTTACCACCCATGCTATAGGAGCTAATTATGCTCAGAACACCAGTCACATCAATTTTTCTTTAAAATCTCTGGTAGAATAACACCTGGTTATATATAGGGGTACTGATAGGGATGTAGTTAATGTTTGTGCTCAATTTTTGCAAAACAAATTAGTGATTGGAGGTTATGTTAAAGGTAGAAAAACACTAGATTCTGTGTCCTCTTAAATCTCTAAATACCTATTCTGGATTCAAATCTTCATTTTTCCTTTCTCAAGAGAAGAACAAATCATTACTCTGGGAAAGAAGAAACATAGGTTCTCCACCTTTGCTAGACCTGTAGAATCACACAGATAGATATGAAACACTTTTAGGAACATATGGAAGGTAGAAGAGGGGTCATGACATGGTAGCCAGATGACTGAACTTGTAATTTGAGAACAAGGAACTACTCAAATCTGATTTCTGCTTTTATAACTGCTTATATGTTTCCCATTTCATAATTTAGAAATAAAATAAAATAAGTTTTAAAGAAATTAATTGATGAATGGTCCCATCAATATGTTAAGAGTCTAGGAACTTCTTATGCTTATTCTCTCTCATCCCATAAATCTTCAATTCTCAGCTGCAGTTTCAAAGCTCTGTCAGAGAAGATGGAGAGAAATCTTCCCCTCTTTCCACTGGTTAAGTCATTCTCCTGGGAAATACAGGTTTGAACTGCCTCAGGCTGAAGAAGCCACAGAAATGAGATCTTTCACATCTTGAATATGTGCTCTAGGCTATAATATGAAAGGTGGACAACACTAAAACTTCCAGACATATTTTAAAGGAGACAAAGGGGAAAAAGATCCAGTTCTCTACACAGAGAAAGACTGTCAACCTCAAAGGAGAAAATGTCACCCTCCCAATCAACATCTTCAATAACCAGTGAATTTTGGCAGTGAAGGAAATGCCTGAGTTCCTTCTGCTGTTTTTTTGCATTAGTTAATTTGTGTGTTTTCCTTCCTATGCTGGCTAGTGGAAATCAACTAGCCTTGAATTCCTTTCTTAAGATGCCCATGAAAGTTTATCAGCTGATGAGAAATTATAAATTTTATTTTGCGAGCCAAATGGTTACATACAGATATGGCCCTCTCACTTCCCTCGAATGGTTCTGATACTAGTTTTTTTATTTTCTACATGCATTTTCTCATGAGTATGAAGAATTCTCAGTCCAACTTTAGGTCCGCTTTCTTTCCCTGATGGATTACTTGTCAAAAAAAGTATATTTACCTAAGTAAGATAGGATCTTCTGCTACTTCTGTGGTCAGTGGAGGCAGACTGACAATTAGAGAGCAATTATCACTAGATTATTTTATTGACATAAGTGATCAGTTATGCCCAGCTCTCTTTTGGGATTATAGGGCGAATGTAGATATTTAAACTATGCAGGTGGGTCTCTGCACCCCGATGGTCCCCCATGGGCTGCAGGGGCAGAGCTGCCCCACCATGGTCTGCACCACAGGCTGCAGGAGCCTCAGCTCCGGTGCCTGGAGCATCTCCTGCCCCTCCTTCTGCACTGACTTTGGTGTCTGCATGTTTGTTCACTTGTTCTTGCTTCGCTCTTCTCTGGCTGGAATTTTTTCATCTGCAAAACAACCTTCTGCTCTTAAATATGTTTTCATGCAGATGTTACTATCACACCTGATTGGCTTGGCCTTGGCCAGCAGCAGGAATCCCATCCTGGGGCTGGCTGGCATTGGCTCCACTGGACAGGGGAAGCTTCTAGCAGCTTCTAACAGAAGCCACCCCTGTAGCTCCCCTCCCCATACTCCCCCTGCTACCAAAAGAGCCACAAAAACCCACTACAGCATTATTCTCAGATAATTTTTACCTATTTTCCGACACCTTTGTTCAATATCAGTATCTACACAGTGCTGGGATTAACTGCTTGGGAGATAGAGTACTGAGTAAAGTCATTCTTCTACTCATGAAAATTTAAAAAAAAATAAAAAGAAAAAGGAAATGGATAGAAGACAAAGGTGCAAAAGGGTGTCACTTCTACATTACTAAACATTATTTTTATTACAAGTAGGAAGGTACAATGCTAAAATAAGAAAAATGCCATTTTTTTCCAGGTCAGTTGTTTAACATCCGTGGGTCGCTAGCAGGGGATTGAGTCTTTGCAGACTTGGTCAGCCAGTAAGGCATGGGAACTACATCTGACATGGTGATATTCCTTGGTCAGAAGCCATCAAATAGTAATAACGGCAATCATGTGAGCAGCAGGGGCCTAAATCAAATCCTACCAGCAATGAGTAGATGGTGATCACCCCTATGGATTCTTCCAAAGATGTTTTCTGGAAAATCATCGAAGCCACTCTTCTTCTGATGGCACTAATATCACCTAGTCTTTCAATCAACTTGAAAAACCCCAACAACAGCAGAAATTTCATAGTACTACAAGCAGTTGAGAACAGTGACTTGCAAAAAAAGGAGTAGGAAACCTAAAAAACTGGCAGTACTATCATCATCACATATGACCCAAGTGTTCACTACATCCAAACTCTTCTGTTTTAACAGAATTGCATGCTATGTTTTCCTAATAAAATAAATATATGTGTATATATAAATATATTTAAATTGGAAACCATAGGTTTCATTTAATTTCTTTTTTTTCCTGCCATTTTTGCTCAGTTCTGCACTGCATAGGTGGAAGAAGCAAAATATATTGTCCAAAGTAAATGGGACATGTAATTAGAATGAATATCTCTTTTCCAATAATTTTTTTGATTCTAGAAGCATATAATTTCTAATAGTCCAACTGAGTAATATGACCAGGTAGGAGTACATCTTGTCTTCAGACAGCTAGACTTTACATGGTATATGTATTTGATGTCTACATCTGAGTTTATTGTCTAGATTTCAATTATTGAAATAACAAGAAACGTGCAGTTAGAGGCAGTAACACAGTTAATTTTAAAATAGGTATATAAAATTACTTCTCTGAACTGACCCTTGGAGAATTTTGCTTGTCTTCATAAATGGTAGAGATAGCTCAGTTCATCTGTACTAATGACAAGATCTAGTACAAAAGGTTTATAAAATAATTTGTGATAAATTGTGCTTTAAATTGAGATTGTTTTATTTTGTCTCATTACAGATTCATAGAATCACAGAATATACCAAGTTGGAAGGGACCCGCAAGGATCATTGAGTCCAACTCTTGTCCCTTCACAGGACCAACAACAAGAGTCACACCATGTGCCTGAGAACACCATCCAAATGCTTCTTGAACTCTGTCAGGCTTGGTGCTGTGACCACTTCCCTGGGGAGCCTGTTCCACTGCCCAGCCACCCTCTGGATAGAGAACCTTTTTCTAATATTCAACCTAAACCTCCCCTGACACAACTTTAGACCATTGCTTCAGATCTTGTCATTGGTCACCACAGAGAAGAGATCAGTGCCTGCCCCTCCTCTTCCCCTCACGAGGAAGTTGTAACTGCATTGAGGTCTCCCCTCAGTCTCCTCTTCTCCAGGCTGAACAGACCAAACGACCTCAGTTACCTCCTCATACGGCTTCCTCTCAAGGCTCTTCACCATCTCGTTGCCCTTCTTTGGACACTCTCTAACAGCTTAATATTTTTCTTCTATTGCTATGCTTTGCCTGATGCCCCCCAGGACAGGGTTGGCTCTCCTGGCTGCCAGGGCACTGCTGACTCACATTCAACTCGCCAGTGACCAGGACACCCAGGTCCCTTCCTGCAACACTGCTTTCCAGGATCCCATTCCCGAGTCTGCCTGTACATCCAGGGTTGCCTCATCCCAGGTGCAGAATCTGGCACTTTTCCTCTTTGAACTTTGTATGGTTGGTGATTGCCTTGGAGGGAGTCAACAGCTCCTCCCAGTTTTGTTTCATCTGCAAACTTGCTTAGTGTCCCCTTCAGTTCTGTGTCCCAGTCATTTGAAGATATTGAAGAGCACAGGGCCCAAGATTAGCACTGTGGAACCCCACTAGTGACAAGGTCACCAGTCTGATGTTACCCTGTGAGCCAACTGCTCACCCACGTGATGTGTTTATCTGGCTGTGTGCTGGACACTTTGTTCAGAAGGATCCCGTGAGAGACGGTATTTAAAGCTTTACAGAAATCCGAAAAGATTACATCAACTGGCTTCCCTTGATCGGCTGGATAGGTTACCTTATCATAAAAAGAAATCTGGTTTGACAAGCAGGACTTCACTGTCATGAAGCCATGGTGGCTGTGACCAATAACCACATCGTCTTTCATGTGTATTTCAGTTCCTCCCAGAATAGCCTTCTCCATAACTTTACTAGGCACTGAAGTAGGACTCACAGGCCTATAGTTTCTGGAGTTCTCCTTCTTGCCCTTCTTGAAAATCAGGACAACGTTCACCAGTTGTCCTTCACTGTAGAAACGGCCACTGCTCTTCTCTCTCTCTCTCCAAACATACTTTTCACTGTTTTAATTTTTAATAAAATACTACTAATTTAAAAGGCACCGTGTCATTTTGGACATTGACCTGTTAAAACATGTGCAGAGGAGGGTCATCAAGATGATTAGAGGGCTGAAGCACCTCTCCTATGAGGAAAGGCTGACAGAATTGGGATTGTTCAGCATGGAGAAGAGAAGGCTTCAGGAGGACCTAACTGCAGCCTTCTAGTACTTGAAGAGAGTCTACAAGAAAGATGAAGAGAATTTTTTACAAGAGCATGTAGTGGTAGTATAAGGGGGAATGGCTCCAAACTGAAAGAGTTTGGTTTAGATTAGCTATTAGGAAAAAATTATTTAATATGAGGGTGGTGAGGCACTGGCACACATTGCCCAGAGAAGTTGTGGATGCCCCATCCTGGGAACTGTTGAACGCATGGTGAAATGCTGATCTGAGCGAACTGGTTTATTGGAAAGTGACCTTACCCACTGCAGGGGGGTTAGAAATAGTCCTTTCCACCCCAAACCATTTTATGCTTCCATATTTCTTTCCCACCTTCATTTTCCAGGTCATATATTACCATTTTATAC
Organism: Pseudotriccus pelzelni; assembly: GCA_035584735.1. Classification (NCBI taxonomy): domain Eukaryota; kingdom Metazoa; phylum Chordata; class Aves; order Passeriformes; family Tyrannidae; genus Pseudotriccus; species Pseudotriccus pelzelni. The sequence goes on along the minus strand of JAWMRA010000001.1, from coordinate 62,648,361 downwards.
TTTTCTCTCTTAAGGGAGTTCTTCTACTTCTTTTTCTTATCACTTTCATACAGTATTTATTTTGTTTCTTCACGTTCGTTCTGAGATGAAGATGAATTTACAGTCAAGTATTTATTCATCTAAATTCAGAAACTTAACTTAGCTCTTTGGTAACTAATCATCTAGATCAGCTAATTTTAATTTAGCTGGATATTATCTAAACTTTATAGTATTTTCTAGTTGCTAAAACATCTACTGGTCTCTACCCCAAAAAGCAGCCTATAAACAAATTAGTCTGCTGAACAGAATGCTAATCTCTGCTTTCATTGAGACAGAAATATTTTAGGATTTCACATTTATTGTTTCATTAGTTCCTTCCCTCTACAAACTAGCAGTGCTACAGGGAAGGTAAAAGATGCTTTCTGTCCTCTCTCCACAGCACTTCTTTCAAGAACAGAGGCAAGACAGATATCTGTCACAAAGCATTATTTGGCTGTTTGAAAATATCAGAGGTTCTTGTCAGTTTTCATTTAGGGGAATCCAAAGTTTTTGATACTTTAAAAAGTAGAAGTTAGAAATGTGTCAGCATTTTGAAAGTTTTTATTCTGATTTTGTTTTTACTGTAGGAGAGTAATAATAATACTGCAATGTCCACAAGTAGACCATAAAACAACCAGACCAAGTCCTCATTAAAGACTTGACTATGATTTCTGTAATTATTGGTGGTCAATGAGGTACTTAAAAAAAAAATCAGAAATGCCAGATAAGCCTTATCTCTTTTTTGTATGATTATGAGTAAATTGACATCTTTTATGTTGATACAATTTGCTCAAACTATGATAATGCCTAACATAAGTCATCATCCTATTACAACTAAAAATATACACACAATTCATGTACTGTATTTTAAATAGATTAAAATTCCCTAACTCTTAGAACTTAAACCATAACTAAATAAAACATTATCATCAAATCAACTGTTTCTCCTGAAATGATGTAGCAATCTCTACTTTTCCCAGTGCTAGCCCACTTCTTACTAATTGTAATAAGAAAAAGAATGAGCAAAAATATTGCAAGAGACACGTAAGATTGGCAAAAATCTTTACAGAACTGAAAGACCATGAAATATAAAACACATAGTTAAACTGATAGATCCCCATCTATCTTTTCAGATTTGGAGTATAGTGTCTTCCAAAGCATCATACTGAATTACAAATCATAAAACTGCCCATACCATTGCATTATTCTGTGTAGTTATTCCTGAATAATCTGCTTCTCTTTATCAGGCCAAAAAACACAGCATGAGATCAGTGGCCATTTCCTTCAAATGAGTAGTATTATTTAATTTATTATGTGTTTATTTCTGCTCACTACAAGAATTATTGTACCATTTCATTTCAAAATCTGTATTTGGGTCATTGTTTTCTGAAAGTTTTTCATATTTGATACAGAAAGACATATTATATAGACATCTTCTGTGGTCTGACTGCTGGGTTTAGCAATTTTTATACAAATATATATATAACTTGTTTGCAGGTTACTAGGCAACAGCTATGCCAGATTAATCTGTTCATGACCTTCTGAGCCAAATCACTGTGCAATGTGAAATGTTAGTTGATAAGCTTTTTCCATTCAGTCCATCACATTAATGAGAGACTTCTTTGTCCTTAAAAGGTAGTTGGAAGTCTTCAAATTGACCTATGCTTGTCTCAGTATTCAATAACCAGTATTTGACAGGAATGCTACTGATATGAGATATAATGATGGTAATTGCATGTGCATAACAACTACAAGCTATTATTGCAATTGTTTAAAATTGCAAAGGTTTAGCAACTTCCACAACAACAGCAACACAATAGAAATTAGTAGAGTTCACAGTTATTCCTATAATGGCTGGTGTTGAAATCAAACATTCATGTAAATTGTGGATACCTAGTGAACCTGTTCTTTTCCAGTAAGTGACTGAGTTTCCCCTCTTTGCCAAATCAGAGGGCAGGATTACTGAAAGGCTTACAGAAGAATATTACATTCATCCAATTTAGAAGTCTGTGTAAGAGATACTGATTTTCACTCTATAATATTAAATAATCATTTTGACATATCAGAAGACAAGATGTTATAGGAAATACTTCACAGACCACATTATATTAATTAATTTTGTTATTTAAAATTTAGAATATATTATTCTTTTTGTTCACTGGGATGTGCATCAAAATTTTTTTCATTATTTAGTTTACGTAACTTTTAAAATACAGTACATTAGAGTGAAACTATAAAAAATTAAACAAACTGTAAAAACCTCTAAAATATTGAAGTTGTCTTTAAGTAGCTGGGCAGGTATATAATTATGTGATGTAATTCTTTTTGTTTTTCATAAGAGAAAGCCTGTATTTTATTTGTGGATCATTTAGCAAATCAGCATAAGCCCATATATATGTTTCAAGTGCATTAGTTATGGATAATGATTAACTTCACTGATCTACATTAGCAGAGTTTTATAAAGGCCACATTAAAAGTAGGATGCAAATGACATTACATTTCTAGATATTTCAATTATCTGAGTGTGGATAATTCTCAGAAAGAAGTCTGAAAATTTCTATGAGGTGTCCTAGTTTAAGACCATATAATGTCCTTGATCAAAGTACACAACTGCCATTGAAGTCACCAGTAGCTCCATTGTGATTAGGAGCAATATGCAGTTTTGTTTGCAATGTTATAAGCAATGTTGTATTTCACAACATAACATCAGCTATGTTGTATTTCACAGAGGGGGAAAAAATATTGATAATATGCCTCTAAAATCACACTTTCTTCCAAGAGCCTGAAAGAGTAGAATCATACAATCCTTAAGGTTGGAAAAGACCTTTAAGATCATTAAGTCCAATCATCAACCTAGTACCACCATTAAACCATGACCTGAAGTGCCAGGTTAACTTGGTCTGTGTTGGGTCTGGAATTTGGGCAAGCGCTTTGTTTATTATTATAAAAAGAAGGTAAGGTAAGAACGCTCAACAAAAGGGGTATAAGAAGGTGTAGACTGTAGTGGCTTTATGTCTTTCATTATTTACTGCAGATTTTGTAATTTGGTTGTCATCACTTGCATTCAAATAATCTGTCCTTCACATTTAAGTATTTTTGTATTTCTTTATACCGGCAAAGTTTTACATTTTTGGTGACCACCTCTTCAGATAGAAGATTGCATAGATTACCTGTTCCAGGTTCAGTTTACATCCAATATAATGTCATATCTGTAACAAAATGGTATGTTCTCCTGTTGCCGAACACTGTAGGGCCAAGGTTGGCAAATTAGTTAGTATTAGCATATAGACCTTCTGGCAGGAAAAGAATACTTTCTGCTTGGAGCTGGGCACTCAGCTGTGTCTGTCAGCTCAAAGCTGCCACTGGCCTTATTATCTCATTTGTCTTAGTTAGTCTAAATTGGCAGTTATGTCTTCATGGCAAATGTTTGCTTTTACAATTGAGCAATAGAGCAGTAAGTAGAAGACATAAAACAAGGATGAAGAATGAGCTGAAAGTTTATGGGTAAGAATTAAGGGGCAAGCTAACAAGGCTGACACTGTTGTGGGTATTTAGTTCAGATCACCTGATCAGTTCAGATCACGAAGAGGAAACTGGTAACAAGGCATCTGGAGATGTCTTGTTGGTTGGAAAAGACCTTTGTGTAAAGACATCTGGAAAAAGCCTCACGCTCCAAGGCACTGGTTCTCATGGGGAACTTCAAACACCCTGGTATCAGCTGGAAAGACAACACACAGCCCAGGAGTCTCCTACAGAGCATTGATGATAACTTTTTGACACAACTGATGGAGAAGTCGATGAGGAAAAATGCTCTACACTAACAAAGAAGGGCTGGTTGGGGATATGAAGGCTCACTAACAAAGAAGGACTGGTTAGCGATGTGAAGGCTGAGGACAGCCTTGGCTGCAGTGACCATGAGATGGTGGAGTTCAGGATTGTGTATGAAGGAAGTAGAGCAATAAGTAGGATTACAGCCCTGGACTTCAAGAGAGCAAACTTTGGTCGCTTCAAAGACCTACCTGGACATCTGTAGAAAGTCAGGGTGTCCAAGACAGCTGGGTAGTATTCAAGTATCACTTCCTCCAAGGTCAATATTGGAGCTATCCCTATGACTAAGAAATCAAGCAAAGGGGGCAGGAGACCTGAACGGATAAGCAAGGAGCTTCTAGCAAAAATGAAACAGAAAAGGCAAGTTTATGGAATGCAGGAAAAGGGAAGATCACTTGAGGGTAATACAAGAATGTTATCACAGTAAGCTGGATGTGACAAGGAAGACTAAGGTCCACTTGGAATTAAATCAGGCAAGAGATGTCAAGGACAAGGAGTAGGGTTTCTTCAAGTACATCAGTAGCAAAACAAAGTCTAGGGAAAATGTGGGCCTACTGCTGCATGGGGTGGGTGCCCTGGTGACAGAGAATACAGAGAAGGCAGACTTCCTAGATGCTTCTTTGCTTCAGTCTTTACTGTTAAGGCCAAGTCTCACGATTCCCAGATTCTGAAGACAAGAGTGAAAGTCTGGAGAAAAGAAGACTTTCCCTCAGTCAAGGAGGATACTGTTAGAGGTGACATAGACAAACTTGATACCCACAAATCCATGGGACCTGATGGAATGCATCTACCAGTGCTGGCAGATGCCAGAGGGAGCTGGCAGAAGTTATTGCTAAGCTGCTCTCCATCATCTTTAAAAGGTCACGGAGAACAGGAGGGGTGCCTAAGGACTAGATGAAAGTCAATGTCACTCCAGCCTCCCGAAAGGTCAAGAAGGAAGACATAGAAATCTGCAGGCCAGTCAGCCTCACCTCCATCCCTGGAAAGGTGCTAAAATGGTTCATCCTGCATGTCATCACTAAAGCATGTCGAGGAAAAAAATGTTACCAGGAGTAGTCAACGTGGATTCACCTAGGGGAAATCCTGCTTGACCAATATGAAAGCCTTATTTGCTGGTATGACTGCCTGGTAGATGAAGGGAGAGCTGTGGGTGTTGTCCATGTGGACTTCAGCATGGCTTTTGACACTTTCTCCCATAACATCCTTATATCAAGCTCAAGAAGTATGAGTTAGATGCATGAACAGTGAGGTGGACTGAGAACTGGTTGAATGGCAGAGCTCAGAGAGTCATGATTAAGGGCCCACAGTCTAGCTGCAGGCCTGTCACTAGTGGTGTCCCCCAAGGTTCAATACTGGGCACAGTCTTCTTTAACTTACTCATCAATGAGTTAGATGAAAGGGTAGATGCTTCCTTACTGAGTTCACTGACAACACAAAGATGGGAGGAGTGGCTGATAGCACAGTGTTGTGCATCCATTCAGAGGGACCTTGACAGGTTGGAGAGACAGGCAGAGAAGAACTATCCGAAATTCAGCAAGGGAAAATGCAGGGTCCTGCACCTGGGGAACAATGGCCCCAGACAACAGTACAGGCTGAGGGCCAACCTCCAGGAAAAGCAGCTCTGTGGGGAAGAACCTGGGGCTTCTGGTGGACAACAAGCTTTCCCTGAGCCAGCAGTGTGCCCCTGTGGCCAAGAAGGCAAATGGTATCCTGGGGTGCATTAGGGAGAATGTCAAGGAGATGGTCAAGGAATGGTCAAGGGAGATGACCCTACCACTCTATTCAGCCCTAGTGAGGCCTAATCTGGAGTGCTGTGTCCAGTTCTGGGCTCCTCAGTACAAGACTAGGAACTAATTAAGAGGGTCCAACAGAGGGCTGCAAAGATGATTAGGAGGAGAATCTCTCTTATGAGGAAAGACTGAGGGAGCTGGGCCCTGTTTAGCCTCGAGAAGAGGTGACTGAGAGGTGACATCAGTAAATGCATGTAAATATCTTCAGGGTATGTGTCAAGAAGATGGAGGCATACTCTTTTCACTAGTGCCCAGAGACAGGACAAAAGGCAACAAGCACAAACTGGATGACAGAAAGTTCCCTCTGAATACAAAGAAAAACTTCTTTACTGTGAGAGTGACAGAACACTGCAACAGGCTGTCTAGAGAGGTTGTGGAATATCCTTCTCTGAAGTTATCCCAAACCCACCTGGACACGATCCTGTGCAACATGAACTAGATGGTCTCCAGAAGTTCCTTTCAATCCAACTATTCTGTGATTCTGATTCTGTACATTTTCCCTGAAATTTAAATGAAGAATGCTATAGATGGTGATTGGCTTCTCTGCTTTTAATTCCCAGGCAGTTTTGAAAGCTATCCTTCTCTTTACTCACTCAATAAACATACTATAAAGAGAGGTTATGGAACTAATGTTAAATACATTTCTCTTCTTTCTCTTTTGATTTCTTTTTTAATAATGTCAACATGTCTTGTAATGAAGTATTTTAGAAACCATAACTAGATCATAAAAAGCATTGCCACGGTCATGATGATGTATGTACACCCCATTTAACAGTGCTGACCAGAATAGGCAGTCAGGAAGGTTATACATCTTATTAAATAACATCACATTGCACTCTGGGCCACAAAATGACAATGATAGAATTTTCCAGTTAATCAGCATAGAAAGGCACTGCACAAAAGAGAGCTATAAAAGTTATATAATATGCTCTTATGCTTAGTGATATCTGGCACTGCAATCTCACTTCCAGTCATGTTCCGAAAATGACATTTCTACAGCCCATTTTAAGTCCTAAGAAAAATTTCCTGGCATATGAAAAGTCCTCCTGCCACACACCCTTTCCAAATCTGCGCACATCTCTCTTCAAAATAAGGTACTATAAAGGGGTTTTGGACCACCTTTCTGGACAATTATACAAGAACAAGCAAAAATTATTATGCAAAATTAACCACATTTTTCTAAAATATGTAATAATGTCAGAGTATTTCTTCCAGTGGTACAAAACAATGTATAAAGGAAATAAATTATTTACCTTTTATGAAATACTTCTATGATTTTATCTTCTTTCACTGAAGAAATGCTCTGCTGCCTAAGAGCTGAACCATAGACCTATGAATCAGGTTTAGTTCTGGTTTTCATACAGTGACAGTATAAAGCACATACTGTGCCTGCAATGCATAGTTGCCCTTTTCAAGCAGAGTAGACTAAGTATGATTTTGAATGAGACTGTGGCTTTCATATTCCCATCATAGACCTATGAAATTTGTCACTGCATAACTGGAAGATCGGGAGGCAGGGAGAATCTAATTCCAGTTCAGCCTTCAGGCCCATTGACAGTATAGTTTTTGGAAATTGAAAAGGTCTTCCTGTGAGTGTTTATTACACATTTCAAACATTCTGCATCCACAACTCCCTTTCATGAAAGACTCAGTCCTATTAAGATCTCTTAGGTGTGCTGTCAAGTTATTTTTACACTCAGGTCCTCCTGTGATATGCATGTATTTTTCCTAATTTATAAATGAAACGGAGTTTCAGGCTAACAGATAGATCCTTGACAGAAATTTTGCACATATGCAGAAGGAGAAATTTCAGTGACCAATGAACTTGCAAGTTTGAAAAGAAGGCATATAATCATCTAACATCCAGAGGAGACAAAGAAAAAAAGTATGTTTTAGCTTGTGTAGTTGACCTGTAAAATGTTTTATTTTTTCTGGAATTACTAAGAAATGAAGTTTCTGGACAATTTCCTTAATGTTTCTTTAATAGTAATAATTATTTAAACATAACATTTCATGGATTCATTCTGTTGTTCAGAAACAGTAGTTTATAGTATTACATAGTACAATTTCCTAGAAAGGTATGCATACTGTATTACCAGATTACATAGTTATGTATTATGTGTCTTCTGAGATAATTGAATAGCTAATAGGAATTGTATGAATTTTAAGATATTCCAATATATTTGCTATGGACAAAAATTAAGGTGCTTTACTTGAACTGATGTTAAGACAGATGATTAAATGTTTTATCAATTTTATGTGAATAGTAGTATATAATGAAAGCTTTTATAATATAGTGTCTCTAATTTAATATACATATATTTATATATATATATTTATAAATGTGATATTTAAAGAAAAACCTTAAAGGAAAGTAAGTAGTTTTGACTGTGCTACTTAGAAAACCCACTATTTTCAGCAAAAAAATCTTAAGTGGTTTGGCAGGGAAAGATATCATCTGATGATTTGTTACTGAAAAAACTGACTAAGCTGAGGCCGAAAGAAGTGTTTAACATTTATTAACCTGGTTTATGAACTTATTCTTTAATAACATGTTCATTATGGTTTGCACTGTCTGACTTCTGATCCCCAAACTAATTTTTTAGAAGCAGCGCAATTCTTGCAGGATACACCTTCAGACACATTGCATTACTTATTCAACACACTATGCAGAAAGATAGAAGGATGCACGAGTTCAAGGACATTTGTGATGAGTCTTCCAGGTAGAAAAACTGTACTCTTTCAACTTCATTGACCCAGAAACCTCTCAAATGGAATTTGTCCTTTATCCTAACTTCAGGACATTTTAAAAAAAATAAAATAATAAAGAGAGAGAGAGTCTGAAACCATTAGAATGACAGGATTAGAGCACAAAATTCAGAAGTAGAGTTAGGCAAAAAAAGCAACTCTGTGATCAAGGAGCATCAGCTGGAAAAGAAGGCAGCAGTTTCATAAAAGGGGAGAGCTCATGGAGAAAGCAGAAGTTGATAAAGTATTTATGGAGCTTTGATTTTTTTTCAGTAGTATACAAGCCTTACAAATATGAGGAATCACAAAGACATGGAATGAAGTCAGAGGGCTCCTGACATACAAATGAGTAAGCAAAGACTTGAAGAAATAGCAAGAAGATAGGTAAATGGTTCAACAGTGTGCACTTGCAGCCCAGAAGGCCAACTGCATCCTGGGCTGCATCAAAAGAGATGAGGCCAGCAGGTTGAAGGAGGTGATTCTCAGAGGACAGAGTAGAGGAGGGAGTATCAACACAAGAAAGACGTGGACCTGTTAAAGCAAGGCCAGAGGAAAACAACAAACAGGATCAGAGAGATGGAGAACCTCTCCTAGAAAGAGAGGCAGAGAGAGTTGGGGTTGTTCAGCATGAAGAAGAGGCGGCTTTGGAGTGATCTAATTGTGGCCTTCCAGAATCTGAACGGATCCTACTTGAAAGATGGAGAGAGATTATTTTCAAGGGCAGGTAGTGATAGGACAAGGAGAAATTACTTTGAAGTGACAGTAAGTTTAGATTAGACATCAGGAAGAAATTCTTTACTCAGAAGATGGTGAAGAACTAGAACAACTTGCCCAGAGAATTTGTGGCTGCGCCATTTCTGGAAGTGTTCAAGGCCAGGTTGGATTGGGTCCCAAGCAACGCGATCTAATGAATGGCAGGGGACTTGAAACTAGGTGATCTTTAAGGTCCCTTCTAACCCTAACCATTCTTTGATTCTATAATTCTAATAGGGGGAGCACAGGAAAGCACAGTCATCAGAAAGTTTCTGGAGGACATGGATGGTAAGTTCCTAGTACAGACAAGAAAAAAGAGAGACAGTCTGCAGGGCCTTATACAAATGAGAAAGCCCTTGTCAGGAATCTGAAGGCTGCAGAAACCTGACTGGTACCCTCGGCTCCTGCCACCTGCTACACAGTGGTGCTAGGATATGGTGACACCTGTTAAGAGAGCAGGGAAGCATGACAGCACATGAGATATTCTGTATGGCAAAACCTATGATCCCCTGGTGGTCAGTAATGCCTCCTTGGAGTGTTTACTCAGCTCTTACTTTGATGAACACACAGTCGATTCTAAGGGCTTCTAGATGCTGGGAGCAGCAGCACTGGGTGGTGACCACTGGGTCAAACTGAGAGCAACAGGTAGGCAGGACCAGACCACAGCAATGCACAAGAAGAGATAAAGACCATTATGCAGCCATTACCACCTGCAGCTTGCTGTCTCTTGCAGTCAAAAGTCTTGTATATTAATTGTCTGACAGCCTGTTCAGAATCCACTAATTTATGGAAATGTTAAAGATCAAGCTCCCAAACTGAGAGGTATAAATTCATGTGCTTTCCCAAAAGGCTTTTGAAGTTAATCCCACAGCAGCCAGACTGCTAAGGACTTCATGCTTCCCAATGTGGAAAGAGAAGGCCTGAAACATGATGGAGGGGGAAAGGAGACCACCCTCACTGTTGGCTAGGGTAACTTTACACCACCTCTGTTCTTCTTCCTCTGAGAGATGAGTGATTCATATACTTTTAAAAGTTATAGATTATGATTATTGTATTGTATACTGATCATCAAGAATATGATCCAATGTACAGAGGGTCTGAAAAAGACTGAAAAGTCTGAGCAATGGAAATTATAGGTAATAGTTATGCTATTGGCTAGAAATCCTGCACGATGATAAGCAGTGCCGATGGCTAAAATCTTTATGTGACAATAAGACTCCAAGTATAACTAAACCCAGTAGCCAGTTCTCATTCTATGAAACATCTTATGAAAAAACCATGTCTGCTCCCATAGCATTGAGTAGTTTTGGGTGACAACCACCATGGCATGGTAGAATTCTGGTGAGGAGGGAGTAGAGCAAAGAGCAGGATCACAGACCTGAACCTCAGAACAACAAAATTTGGCCTTTTAAAGAATCAACTTGGAATTATGGCAATTGGAAGAGGATCTTAAGGACAGGAGAAAAGCAAACATCACATCTATCTTCAAGAAATGTAAGAAGGAAGATCTAGGGTACAACAGGCTAGTCAGCATCACACTGTTCCCCGAGAAGCAGATAAAGCAAATAATACTGGAAGTTGTTTTCAGTCACATGAAGGTTAAGAAGATGATTGGGAGTAGTCAGCATGGATTCACAAAGTCAAAATAATGTCTGACCAACTTGATAGCCTTCTTATGCTCATATGAATGTTTTTTATCTTGACTACTTGGGCTCTTGACTCTTTCTCATTATAGCCATAACTCCATTCACTAGTACACCTCAGAGGACAAAAAGAAGAAAAGCTGCTTCCTAGTAAAGGACTGGAGGACATCAAATTGACCATGACTGAACAATGTGCCCTTGCAGCAAAGAAAGCCAGTAGCATCCTGAGCTGCATTAGGAAGAGCATCACCAGCGGTATGAGAGAAATGGTCCTTCCTCTCTACTCTGCCCTGGAGAAACACATAAACACTGTGCCCCCTTCTCGGCTCCCTAGTAAAAGAGACATATGGACACGCTAACACAAGTCCAGCAAAGGGCCACAAAGATTGCTGAGGAACTAGAATATCTGACATAAGAGGAGTATCTGAGACATCTGGGATTGTTCAGCCCGGAACAGAAAATGACCACTGGGGATCTTAACCATGTGCACAAATATCACATGGCAAGGAATAAAGAAAACCAGTTCACACTCCTGACAGTAATATCCAGTGACAGGAAAAGAGGCAACATGCACACACTGGAAGACAGACAATTGTGCTTAAACATAAGCAAAAACTTTCTAATGCAGGATCAATTAAACATTACAGCAAGTTTCCCAGAGAGCCTATCAAGGCCATTTCCATTTCTAGAGATACTCAAAACCCAAGACATGACCCTGAGCAACCTTTTCTGGCTGACCTTGCTCTGACTAGAGTTAAAATAGGTTGAACAATAAAATCTCCAGGTGTTCCTTCCTTCTTCCTCCATTTTATGATCCTGTGATTCAGTGGGTTGTCCAGGTTCTGCTTTCTAAGAAATACAGCGTCATCTCTAAGTGGATATTGGTTCCAAAACTCATATGTCAGTGTTCAATTCTATAAGAGGCAATTATATAAAATTTTGACTCTGAAGATACCGGAAGTCTAATCGCTGTAGCAGCTGGAACACCACCCATATGGAGGCTTTTGAAAACATGCTGAGAGAACAGAACTTGATCTCAAAACATTTGGATTAGCAAAAGAACAGGCTGAAAAATATATCTATTGACCTAAGAATCTCTGTTGAACCACACTTCAGGATCAAGTTAAGAATAATTATCATTTACCTTTAGATTTAACTTGTAACATTTCATTCCTTCTGTTTTCTGGCAGCCAATAAATACTTCCTATGTGGCAGGGTGTATAATATTGCTGAGCACTTTTATATAGGATTTTCAGTACCTTCAGAATTTGCCTCCAAATAAATCTGTGCTTGGCACTTCATTAAATACAATGAGCACCTCAGCACACCAAGGCCCCACCATGCATCAACATTTTCAGAATATCTCTCTCAAAATAGGGAGGAACTGAATTAATCATAATTTCTTAGCAGTTGCTGAACTGATGCCCATGTAAAGTGAACCTCTCCTCAAATGGCTTATAGATGCCCTCAGGTAAAAGTTAAACTTTCACCAACATCCCAAAGGTTGCAATCTTCATTACATATCAAAGACAAAACAGTAGCAGTGGCATTGCAATTTCAACATTTATCATAGGTCTTAACACCACCTAAAGCAAATATATTTACAGACGAGAGAACTATGCTTAATAAATATTTGCTCCCTCTGAGAGCAAAAACAAGTGTGTGAATTCTTTGTGATGAAAATATCTATAAAAAAGAATCTGACACTGAAACAGCGCCATTGCTTCATTTCATGTAAAGGAAGGAAACAGCCATCCAATGACAAATGCTTACACTCAGTAGCAAGTCCCTTAAACTGAAATCAAAAAGTTGGAATACCTTATATACTACTTTCTAGTATCTTAAGTCGTTATGTCTTTTCATACACTTACCCCAGAACCTTATTTTCCTGATAGAAATAAAAACTGACACTTGTACCCTTGGAAAATGTAAACTCGAGTCTTAAAGAAATTATGTTCATCAGAGCAGAAAAGCTAGCTGAAACAAAGGTTCAAAATTTCAAATTTCAAAACCCTGGTCTTGCTACTTTTATTGTCCTTCCACTATCATTTAGACAATGTCTACAATTTTTAATGCTTCCATATTTTGATCTTTTCAGAAGACTTCAGGATTTTGAGAGTTTTTGCCTCTTCAGGAAGATATGAAATGCTTATTGACATTTTTTTCCCCATTTATGCATTAATAATTAGTTTCTCTTGACGTTATTGATCATAGTGTTTTGATGTCACTGATCAACAGTGTTTGAAAAAGTAGTTTAAGGACTAATACTATGTCACGCTTTGTCAACAGTCATTGATACAGGAGCAGTTAGTGCCTGAAGGTCCTCAGAGCTACATTATTATCAAAACTGTAGAAAAGCTGTGTTTGCTCCTGCCACTGTATTTACTTCCTCTCTGGTTTTTCGCGTGTTTGGGGTTTCTTTTTGTTTGTTTTTTAAGTAATGATTTACATTTCTGCACAATATGGTTGTTATAAATAAATCACCAGTGTGTGTGACCCATGCCGGATGACAATAAAGTATTGGATTCAAACTCCAAAAGTCACCTTCTTGTTTTCTAAACTTGATTTTCCAATTCTCATTTTAATTTGTGACAGGATCTTGAAAGACGGGCTTTAGGTATTAGATCTGCTGGCATGGGGGAGTTGGTTCTGAGGTTTTTTTAATCTTTACAGTGCTGTGAAGCTCTATTTGTGCTTGCAGGAACCAAAGTCACTAACATAACTCTACCCTTCAAACTATTTTTATTCCCATTTTAGCCTTGTTATGAGGCAGGGGTTGACTGAGCGTCTCTCACCAAGGAAGCTTTTGTTCTCTGATATCAAGTAAATGTAAATACTCACATAGAAGATGTCATTAATGTTTCCTTCATCTTATGATATATTTGAGTCTCACGAGAGTATACTACTCTAGACTATTAACAGATCTGCAAGTCTTATGCAAGGGTTTACTTACCACTGCTGAGATGGGAGTGGAAACTAAAACCAGGAGCACAGCAGAATAACACAGCAGGAGATTTAAATTTCCGCTTCTTCAGCATCCCTTCTAGTATGAACTTCTCCAGTGCCCGTTACTTCTTTATGCAAATTCTTGAGCAATGAAGTGGGAAATTCTTCAATTCTTTGTTCCTAGCGGTGTGTCTTAACTCTCTTACAAGAGACCTGAGGCATATAAGTTTGCATTCTGTCTAAATTACTAGGTTTTATTTTTAATCCTATAGATGTTCTCATCACTGACAAACTGCTTTCTGAATCCTGTCAAGCTCCTGACCTTGGCTTTATAATAATCTTCACTACGTAAAGTTCCTTTTCTATGCAGTCAGCTTCAGTTCAGTTTGAGGAGATGTCACACTCTGTATGTGTGCACATATGTATTTGCATATATTATTATTATTACCATTATAATTTTGCAATATTGTTGCAAACAGAATAGAACCTTGTGCATTGCTTTAACTTTTCCGTAAGAGTGAACTGTTGCAGTGCACTGACAATGGCCTACAAGAAAGACAGAGAGGGACTTTTTAAAAGGGCATGTAGTGACAGGACAATGGAGAATGGATTCAAACTGAAAGAGAGCACGTTTGGATTAGATATTAGGAAGCAATTCTTTACTGTGAGGAACAGGTTGTCCAGAGAAGTCATGGATGTCCATTCCTGGAAGTGCTCAAGTTCTGAGCAAACTGGTCCAGTGAAAGGTGTCCCTGTACATTGCTGGGGGATTGGAACGAGGTGGTCTTTAAGGTCCCTTCCAACCCAAACTTTTCCATGATTCTACCCATTCCTGAAAGAAAGGTTTGTTTTTATACTCTCTGAACACGTCTGTAGAAAGATCATCATAAATAATTAAAACTACTCATACAAATTCTGTTCAAGATGACTCAGTCAAGATGTTCCACAGGACAAATATTCATTTTGCAGTGATATTTTTTCATTTTCAACTGTAAATTTTCTACTATATGGAAATAGATGATCTTTAAGGTCCTTTCCAACCCAAACCATTCTATGACTCTACTTTTCAGTTAACTAAACATATCATTGAAAGCCCAAGACTGTTTTTGTTCATACAAACCTTTCTACACTATTCAGTTATTAACATCTACTAATTTGTCTCTACAACATGTCTAATTTGTCTCTACCAATAATCAATAAACTAGAGGCCCTATAATCATTAAAACAGAGATAGATTATAAAAAAAAGTTTTACCTCTTCATGAGCTGTGATATCTCATGGCGATCTAATGACCAGAAATACCTCACTTCTACTCTGAGCCCACAGAAATCAGTGGAAATTTATACAAAATTAATTATTGTGACAAGACAAGAAGAAATAATGCATTAAAAATTTATGTGAAAATGATTGATCTCTCTGACTTTTTAAATGCTGAAAGTGTTTTGTGTGTTACACATAGTTTTGTTGATCAGTTATAAAATATTTTACAAACCAATTGTCTGTGAAAGTACTTGTCAGGGCCTAGAACTTAAGTAAGCAGCAAGCATTCTCAGCCTTAAATATGACTGGACAAGTTTTAGTTTGAGTGTTTCATGTGGTTTAAATTAGTTATGAAACAAAATATACATGAGAACAAGGAAGTTGCAATATGTGATGTAACTACACTAACAGTGTTTAAATCTATGCTTTGGAAGAACAAAATTCCTTCAAAAAACCTTTGGAAAATATTTCTCATTTCAAACTCATAGTACTTTTATGACAACTGAAGAATTTTTACTCAGTTATCAGCACTGAGAATTTTTACATTAGCAAAATCAAACTTCTACCATTTTGAAATTTTCCTAGTAGGAAAGGTCAGGTATTCAGAGACGTCTACATACACCTATCCTTGAATTCCTGAACCTCTCCTTTTATGTAAAGATAGACCTGAATATCTGGTCCAATAGTACCAGCGAAGCTTGCATATTCTTTTCTAGTGCTAGGCAATGATCGTCCTCTGTCTACTGACCTTTATACTGTCACTAAAGTCTTTTATATCTGTTTCTGTACTGGTTCTCCCTGAATTGCATCTTTTTGCTCATAAACTTTTATGACAGCTGAGCTGTCTGAATATGTCCTCAGAATACTTCATTAAGATGTGGTCAGCTTGCTACTGCATTACTCAAAAAAAAAAAAAAAAAAAAAAAAAAGAGAAAATCAATGCAGCAACCTAATCTAACTACAGACAGTACCAGTACTCTTTTCCTTTTAACAGTGTGCTGGGTTCATGCAGTCTTAATAGGATCTAGGGTCTCAAAAGCAAAATTCAGCGACTTAGACCAGGGCAACCTTCCACAGTCTTCTCTGGTGTTGGAAAGTAAGTTTTCTTCTCCTACTAACTTCTAACTACATGATAAATGCCACTTTAGAGCTATTAAATGTAATTACTTGTAATATATGCAAGTTTATTTTTGCCAAGGCAATAGCATTTTTCATCCATCTTTAGTACCCCCACTTTTATGTAAGTGCATTGTGGACAGCAATCCCACAGTTCTGTAGTAGCAAGTCCCAGGTGGAGGGAAATTTGCCTAATTTAGCTCCCCACATTTTATCCGGTATAAAATACCTGATTACTTTCCCATATAGACAGATGAAAAAAGTAGCTACTTCTAAGTACCAGAGAGGAATATATATAACTATATTTAGATACCAAAATTTATGCATCTAGATGGGTTTTAATTAATGGAGACTGGAATACTTCAGATGAGGAAGAAAGGGTTGTCTATTTTCTAGTAAACTGAATTCCTTTCTAAACTGCCTTCACTAATTATTCCTGGATCATCACTGACTGTAATGATAAATATCTAAATAGATGTAAAATTATACATTGAGACAACTAAATTTAATTACCTGTAATCAGTATCTACAATCTACAATTTGGGAGCTGAATCCAGTACCCAAGTACAAGGAAAAGCTGCTTAATACTGGGATTCAATACTTGCAATATTTTGATGTGTAGAGTGATTCAGTGCTTGCAATGTTTAGATGTATACAGCAAACATAGTAGCTCAAAATCTTGTCAATAACTCCTAGCAAAGTTCAGATTCTAGATGGGTATGAAGAGCAAACCAAGAATCAAAGGTACCTCCACAGTTATTGCACAGCATTATTAGTTATGATGTGTATAGTGATGGATAAGGAAGCAAAAAAAGTGAAAACTGGAGCCTAAAAATGCTGGTGTATTAGTGTCAAAAAAAAAAATCAAAATGTAAAACTGAGCAAAATGAATGTGCTTCAGTGCTTAAAATCATCTTGTACTCCACAAAGTTTATAGCATCCTATTTTGATCACAGTTAAGTTCTTTATCCTGGATGTTTTATGTTTAGAACATCTTACACAGGCTCTGCCCTAATTACCTAAAATAGTTCTCCCGTAATAATGTAAGGATTTCAATTTTACACCTACTGGATTAAAAAGCCACAACCGCAGGCTGTCTATGTGTGCTTATTTCCTCAAACTGAATTTTAAATCATTTTAAAACAGGCTTCATCAGTTATTGTAACCGAAACTGGTTTTGGTGGTTTGATTTGGTTTTTTTTAAATTTTATTTTTTTTAATTATGATAATTGCTTTTTCCTTATCTTAGTATTTCAAATAGTCATTTTCTATAATTTTATAAACTAATGGCAGACAGCATGACAACACTTTTGTTTTCAGCCCAAGAATAAAGCTTTCAGGGTTTTTTTATGAGTGGCAAAAGTTCTTATCTCATGGGATTGAAATGTCTGCCCCTGGTTTCCTTATAAACATTTTCTTCTTCATTGCCTCCTCTAAATCTGTTCTTTTCAGCTCTGCTATTAAAATTAATCCATCTTGTCAATTGTCTCTCTCTAGACACTTAAACTGATATGTCAATCTCCTGCTCACAGCTCTGATACTGCCTGATACTGCATCCTGAACCTGATGTTACAGAAGAATCCTGACTATAAGTGCTTGATGTCTACCTCTCAGCCCAGGCTTCTTTTACAGATGATGGAGAGGAGTAATCACATGTAAGACCTATTCCCCCAGCATCTTTCAGAGCTCCATTATTGCAAAAGATTCTTCATATCTAAAAGTGCTTTCTGTCTCCACAAATTATAAACAGTATTTCAAGTATCTAGCACAGATGTAGATGCCTACAATGTACCTGTTTTCATGCCTATGTAAAATATACACTTGTCTTTTTTCTTTGTCAAAGTTTACTAAGTGCCGTAACCAACCTTAATTTGAGACATTCAGAGGCATATGAAAATCAATACAGACCTAGGCCCTCTGTGTCACAGGACCTGGCACAGTTTGCCCAGAGAATTTGAAGATGCCCCATCCCCAGAAGTGTTCAAGATGGTCTAGTGTGTCAAGACTGGTCTAATGGGTGCCATCCCTGCACATGGTGGGGGGGCAGAACTAGATGATCTTTAAGATCCCTTCCAACCCAAACCATTCTCTAACTCTATCATCTTGACCTACAGGAGGCCCATGGCCTTCTGCAGCACCTACTGGCAGCCAGGCTCCTGCTTTCTACAGACTCTGCAGAAACAGAGGCCTCTAGAGGAAACTGAACTGAACCCAGTCAATCTCCTCCTCCTTGCTTCCACTTCTGTAAATGTCTCTCAAACTATGTTCACAGAATATGCAAACTGTCAGTCATGCCTTTCCCTTTTTTCCATGTAGCCCAGCTCCAGATTTTCCTGTTCAGCTTCAAAAAGAAAATTTCTCCTCTCCTTACAGTCTGCTAAGAACTGACTTCTTTTTGTCAATTTTGATATAATCAATGCATCCACTAAATGAATATAAAGGTAGAAGCATAAGAAGACATGAAAAGTATGTACATACCCATACCATACATTATGTTTATCACACATCTTTCATTATTAAAAAAATTCCATGGTCCCATATTCTCCATTTTGCCTCTTCTATCACCCTTCACCTTGCATCAGATTATGTCAAATTAAGAAAAAAAATCTTTGGTGATTTTGTGAGTCTAAATCTTTACCCTTGGCACCAAAATAAAAACATAACGAAAACCAATGTTAATGATTCTTTGCATTGTAAATGCAGTGCAAACTCTTAAGCACCCAGACCACGAATCATACACTAGTTTAAAGATAGGCACTCAGGTCAAAGAATTAAGAACATCCTCTTCCTACTTTTTCTATTATGTGAGCAAGGAATTTTACAAGGAATACTCATATTCATGCATCAGCAGCAGCAGTAGTGCAGAAGATCACAACAGGGACACTTTTAATACTAGTTAGTTCGTTAGTATACAGAAGTGTTGTCTCTTGAGGATTCTCTTGAAACACTAGAGACACTACCACAACACATAAAAAAAAAAAAGTCGTTTCTTTAAGCATTTTTATTTCATTTAATTCAGTTCATTTCAATGATACAATTAAAAATATAAAAGCATTGTTTTGTAGAAACCACAATTTTGACCTCAAAATACTGAAGGACCACTGTTCATTATTTTTCTTTTTCTTTGTTTAATTTTTTTTTAGTTAGAATTTCTCTGCAGCAATGGCTTATCAATAACAGGAAAGAATATATATATCAATGTTCCTGAGGCTAATTCCTGGACCTGCTGAAGTCAATGGCAAAATCCTAAATGTCACCCCTAAAATTAAGATGAATCCTGTAAAAGTAAGGTGTTACTATATTTTTCTTTGTTTTAAGGAAACATGCCAATGCTAGGCATATGGTTTCTTTCATGAGAGATCCATTCACAGAAGTGGTCTAATGAGAGCTGCCACAATCTTTCCACCACTCCTGATGCAACACAGTTTTGCATAATTGTCTATACTAAGCAATATTTTATTTCACAATTATTTTTAGTTTCAAATTTATATTAGCTTTAAATATGATACTATAAAAAAAGAAGTGATAGAAATATGGAAAATAAGATACACAGTAGAGCTCTTAGCCTTAATTCGGTTGCTTATATATAGCAATCTTTTCTGTTTGAGATTTCCTTGGAAAACCTGCCTAGCCTCTGGCTGCTGCTCCAATACATTATGAAACTCTAATAGGTATTCTTCAGTACCATTCAGTACTTATGTTCTGTTAGCTCCATACAGATATCTCATGCATTTGGAATTCTCTCAGGTGGCACCAGATGCCTGTGTCTGGACAAATGAGTCACAGTACTCAGGTAGGACTCTGTGCCAGGTAACAGACACTTCTAATTGGGGAACCAAGCTTTCATATAATCATAGAATCATAGAATATGCAGAGTTGGAAGGGACTCACAAGAATCATTGAAGTCCAGCTCCTGGTTCTGCACAGAACCATCCCCAAAAATGACACCATGTGCCTGAGAGCATTGTCCAAATGCTTCTTGAACTCTGTCAGGCTTGGTGCTGTGACCACTCCCTGGGGAGCCTGTTCCAGTGCCCAAACACCCTCTGGGTGAAGAAGCTTTTCCTAATATCCAATCTAAACCCCCCTTAACACAACTTTAGGCTGTTCCCTCAGGTCCTGTCACTGGTCACTACAGAGGAGAGATTGATGCCTGCCCTGCCCTTCACCATCTTCCTTGCCCTCCTTTGGACACTCTCTAAGAGCCTAATAGCTTTCTTCTGTTGTGGTGCCCAAAACTGCACACAATATTCCAAGATAGGCTGCCCCAGTGCAGAGCAGAGCGGGACGATTCCCTCCCTTGACAGGCCGGTGATGCTTTTCCTGACGCCCCCCAGGACATGGTTGGCCCTCCTGGCTGCCAGGGCACTGCTGACTCTTATTCAGATTGCCTTTATCAGGACACCCAGGGCCCTTTCCATGGCACTGCTTTACAGTTTCTTGTTCTATGGTCTGTCATACATCCATTTCCTTATCATTAATGCAGCTACTCAGAGCTTGATTCAATCGCTCACGGTCAGTTGCCCTGGGTACTGGCACAGAGCATTTTAGTCATCCTCAGGGTATCCAAGGCAGCCACACAAGTTTTTGCTAGATATAACATCCAGCTTGCAGAAACCAGTACTCTTCTTGTGTGGTAGATAGAGGTAGGACACCCACGGACATGTCCATCAGCCCTAGAAAACTAGGTAAGGACTAATGAATTAACCCCTCCATTTACAGTCCAGTTGATGGGAATTTAAGCATCTGTAGTGGGATTCAGTTAACAAACATGGATACTAGATGTCATGCAATGCATTCATTTGGTATGGATAGAGATCAAGAGGAACCTGCAGAAAACCTTCATTCATTTGTATCAGCACCTATAGTCTAAATAGAATGCTCAGCAGTGCTGAAATTACACTAGATACCTGTAGTAGGCAATCAGAAACCTCAGCTTTGTTACCCATGTGGACTCACTCACACAGAGAATAGAGCTGTCTAAATAAAGATTTCTAATACTGCTTTAGATAGCTGTGTTGTAGCTACTAGCAACTCCCAAAACTGAAGCTACAGCGGGGCATCTCCTTTCAGTTCCATGCAGATTTGGATTCTCTTAGCTCTGAATCATTTTTTGTGGAACTGAATCCTGCCCCTATACATAGAAACCTCTTTCTAATTGCAAAGGTGTCGCATAATCCTACCATTACCTCTTTGAAAATCAACTTGTTCCATATCAGACTTCAAGATAAGGCTATGCAGAGATGATCTGAGGCCACATATGTATCCATCACTTTCCTCTGGCTCCCTACTCTGTCAGTCAAGACAAATGTATGCCAATTTAAGAAGACTAAATCTCCACCCATGTAGGTATAGATTTTAAGCATTTCCAATTGCTTTTCTACAAAGTGATTAGAACGAGATGATTGCCTTACTCAAGTAAATTATATCATATGTTCCTGGAGATATCTAGCCAACTTCAATGACTGAATCATTAAACAGATGTGTTGGGTTGATTTTAGTGGCAGTCTGGAATACCTTGGATTTTTTCTAATGCCTATAAAAGAAGGCAAGGTGGGTAACGCAGATGCAGATATTACAACACTAATGTCTAAAGTTAGCTGACATGCATTCCACTTTGGCTTCCTATTTTTTCCCTTCTGCTCTCCATGGTGAATTTTATTACGTATTCACTGGCCTCTGACATTGTTCCTGCTTACTTTCTTTGATAAAGCCCAAAATCTCATGCTTTTCTTTCAAGTTATTTTTATGGAATTTTTACATTACTTTGCGTCCTAATCACACTCATAATTTATTTTTTAAGTTTTCAAGTTATGCAGTGATATTTCACAAAGTAATCCCAGAGTTTCTAATTAAAATATCTTTGCACTCAATAGTTTAATCTTTTAAAGACCGGATATTATACTTGCTGCTGTCTCTTTGATCAGTCTTAAAATATATGATGTTCATTCTGAGTTATCAGTAATTTTTGTCTCTTGTAAAGAATAGTTTTATTCACTTGAAAAACTTTGGGATTTGTATTACACAAAACTATTTGTTAGAGATCTGCAGGCTTGATGGAAATTATTTAACTCACAGAACTTACATAGACCTGATTGCCTTATCTAACACAATTTTGAACTATGAGAAAGAGAGAAGACTATTTCAAACAACCCAGTTCTACAAGGGAATAATTTTTCAGTAGTTAGAGCATAGGAAAGAAGTAAATGTTGGCTCTGTGGAAAGGCTGACTCTGGGCTCCATCCTGAAAGACTACATACCTCCTTTAATTATGTAGGTTGACCCTGTCTCTATTGTTCCCCCTTCTCAACCTGAAAGGGGAGAAAAATATGAGAAAAGGCTCATGAGCTGAGATATGGACAGTGACATAATTCAGCATTTACAATCACAGGCAAAACAGATTCAACTTGGGGAAATTAATCTATCCAGAGGGACATATTTGCCCTATACATGACCTGCAGCAAAAAGTTGTAAGGATCACACTGAAGTACAAGAAGTACGGCATATTCAACTTACCAGCTTTTAAAGGGAGTTTCTCCTCATAATAATGAAAATATGAAGAAATGTCACAGGTAGTTGAGATCTGTTTCAAAGGTTCTCCAAGCTAATGACACTGATGCATGACAGATCTAGCTATTTAAAAACAAGAACTCAAATATATTTTATTTGTTTAAGGAAAATGTTTCCACCACATTCCAGATTTAAGATCCATCATCTAGATCATTCAGCTGCACCAACAGATTTTGTCCCAAACTATGGAGCTGGCCACCCACATTCAGTAAATAAAAGTATTGCTATGCTAGTATTAATCTTTAGCATGTGCAGTTTTCAGTTTTCAAGCTACATGTTGCTGTGCATACCTTCAGGTGAAAAAAAAAAATTAAAATTTAAATCTATGACCATCTTTTATAAAATATATGATGCCCTGGAGACCCTTTCATCCACAGATGGAGAAAGAACACACAGAATATTTGTTGCTAGTAATCCCCCAAATACTCCACTTATAAAAAAGTAAAAATAAATTTTTTCTATTTTTAAATATGAAGATGGCAAGCACTTTGCCACAATAATCAAAAGAAGAAGGGTATGAAGTAGGTAAACAATGCATATTTAATGTATTTACTGAAAGATGGCATTACTTCATATTAAATGACACTGAATTGTATCCTACTTGAGGTATTATGTAGATACTCTCCTAGTGTAAGTAAGTAAAGCAAAAGTGGCCAGATTTACCTCAGAGAACAGTAGGCAATTTATTCTGCATACTTAACAACTTACTTTGGGTAATTACGTTGGTGTCCTAGTTCCTTCAGAACATAACTGGCTCTGTGATAAAATCAGGGGCCTTATTCTAGACTCTGAGCCCAACTGGTCAAATAGAATCACTGAAGCAATACTGTGTGTAATTTACTCTCACTTATTCAGTATTTAAAGGGTAGTTCCCTACACCAGCTCATATATAATTAGTGTCAAGCCCTTAGTTAACCCTTCTTTATGTATTTAGAATATTAACAATGATTACAGTCATGTTTCACTGGAATAAAGGGCATAAATCCCCAAAGAAATGCCATACTATGTATGCTTTCTGGGTTAGTGCTTACCCAGAGATTCGAGTGCCACTTAGTGTGACAACAGCACCATTTGTTGCCAACACATTAGCTTTTTTTCTCTTTGAGTTTTGCAAGAACAGTCTAGTAGTGAGCAATTTTGTTGGTGGTAATCTACATAACTGAGTAGAATGAAACAAGACAGAAGAAGTGTTAAAGCTGTGAGACTTGAGAGCTCAACATTCCTTCTTTAAAACCCTAAACTGAGTCTGAATTCCCATTTAGATGCTTCGCTGGATATGGAATTAAACAGGACACTGAATTAAAATCTGCACTGCTTAAGAGTCTAATGTTAATTCACCAAAATAAATAGAAAAATTACTATTCATTTCAAGACCATTTTTGGATCAGATCCAAGAAGCAAAATTTCCCTCTTACAAACAAGCAGCAGTTTTTCATGCAGCAGTCAGTTCCTGAGCTTAAGTAAAAGCTCTGAATGAGTAACACATTATCCTCTTTATATTGCTGAATCACAGTCAACTTGTGGTCCAGCAGCACCTCTAAATCCAGATATTGTATATCTGACCATATTTGCATGACAATAATCTAGTTTTGCATTTCTGTCAGGTACATATTTTTCAGAAAATTCTTATCTGAATTAAGCTAAAAAGTTCTTAAACTTCATTCCATATGGAAATTAATAAATTAGACCAAGGGGCCAATGCCTTGTCTTTCAGGCTGTGAACAATTTCAGTGCTACAAAGCTCATTAATTTCATATATTTGAAGGAGCATTTATATAACCAGGGGTGTAACTGGTTTGTTTTCTATTAGATATATCTGAATCTGTTGTTTTGAACAGTTAAAACAGGGACTGTTGGTCACAGAAGTCTCACCTATTGAAAATAACAATCAGGTAGATGCCCAGTTAGTTCAGATGAATAAGGATCTGTTATGAACAAAGACAGAGTAAGTGGCAACCCACAGTGGATACAGATTCTGGGGTTTTATTTAAGAACCAAGCAGACTGGAGATTTAACTCCACTCCCTCTCCTTCCCTACTTCACTCCCTCTCTCCCTTTCAAATGTATGTTCAAGAGGTCTAGACATCCCTTCCCTGCAGGGATGTAACTACTGGTCCAGGAAGGTTGGGCAGATAGTCATGGTGGTTCTTATTATGCTGCTGCTCAGAGTGACCAGCCTCATTATTACCACCCACAGTCCAGGCCAACCCCTGGCATTTATCTGCACACTGTACTCTGATTTCTGTGACCTTCACCCACTTCCCAGATTTTTCCCTCAGTCAAGATCTTCACACACATTGAGAGACTACTTCTTCCTAAATCTAAACAGTCAGTGTGCAGAAGCACAATACGTGATCAGCTTCCTGACTGGCAGTTCTGTCTCATGTCACTGTCGACTGGAATATTCAGGACATTACACTTTTGTTCAGTCCAAGTTTTATCAAAATTTTCAGACACATAAACAGTCAATTATCTGCCATGTTAGCATTTACATTTTAAGCTGTTTTTTCACATGTAACATGACCTTGCAAGAAATCCTAGAGTTATAACAGTTTCAGATCATAATATACTATGAACAATTGTGAAAGAAATGCCAGTCTTCATAGGCGATTCTGGTTTTTTCAGATTTTTTTTCGTATAAATTTTTGCTCTGTCTCTACAATGCTGCCTTTGGCAGAATAGATATTATTTTCTAAAATCTGGATTTCACTTTGCAAGTACTTTTTGAGTATTCATATTGTTTACCATCACTTTTTTGTTTTCGCCAGATGATATAGCTGCACACTTGTAACGAGATAATTTGTCAAAGTGAAAGCCATTAAGTCATTTTAGTACTTAATCACTAAATAAAAATTGATTAAGCAAATCAGAAATTAAAAAATATAAATGAAAGAAATAATACAAGTTACTTATTTTCAATAAATGGTCACATCTGGAAGTCAAGACTGAAGGTATAACTCGGACTGAAGTGCTTAACCTTTTCATAAGAGCCCCACAGGGCACTATTCTAACAATAATCATGAAGGATTCCCGATACTAAAAGCCATATTCAAGCCTGCATGTCCAGGTTCAGGGGTTATAAAGGAACCATCTGTGATAAAACAAATGTCAGCTTAAGATCTATACATAAATTTAAATGCCACCATGACAAATTTACAAGACATTACAAAATATTGCATGACTCAAGAATTTAATTTTTCAAAATTCTATGTTACTAAAGCTGGACTGTTTCACATTCTATACAGAAAACAATCTCATTTTGTCTTTTAAGAAATTTCTAGGTCTTTTTTTTTCCACGTGCTACCACTCCAAATATTGTGGATGCCAAGACTGCTAAGACCTCTGGAAACACAAGACATTATATGGGTGATTGGTCTGAGGTGAAAAATTCTGCCTGCAGAAAGCACAGGTACTCCATGAAAGTAATACTGAAAACAAGGGCCAGAGAAGGCTGACAGATGGATGGTTAATTTGTCTGATCAGGCTCAGTGCAGGTCAAATAAACTTATGTGTATTCAGTCATCATAATTTCTCTGAAGCAGACAGATGTCTCTGCTGGCTTTTAAAGTTTCAAGGAGAGCTAATGCAGAATTTGTATTGTTCAGCACAGAAAAATATGTACTTTCTGTATCTCATGATCACCATGTATTGGAAATGAGTAGGCTGATTTTAGTTGCAAGGGCACTTAAAACATCCAGCCAACACCAGAATATTCTGGGAAACCAATTTGCTTCTGTGTTCTCTACCTTGCATAACCACAGAATTCAATAGTTTTGTTTCATTAGTCACTTATATATAATCAAGTTCACAATTAATATTTCTCGGATCTAAATGTTTAGTGCTGGCAATGCAGAGATCTGGTAACTTTCAACGTATGGAGGAAAGCACACATTAGGTACTAGCAGTGTCTCTTCTCCTACAGGAGACAATAAAATTGTGCTGTTGCAGCTTTGCTTGCAATTCAAATTTCACTCTTGAACAGGTAGTTTACCTGGCATAAATTTGAACTGAAATTAATTGCCACTATAAACCAAATTGATTTTGACTTTGTAAACATGTGCCATAAATATTTCATTTTCAAGTGATGGACATTTTCAGTGGCTTATTATAATGAGTATTGATTATTACTAACATAAACCAGATAAAATTAGGTTAGAAATGTTTCATGTTTAGCAGTCAGAATTGCTAGTTCTTCTAGAATTATATTTTCATCTGTGGTTCTATGACTTCTACTAGCTCTGGCAGACATATGCTGGTGGCATGAACGTGTACAGCCCCTCTGCCAAATCCTCTTTTCTTCTCAAAGGACTTTATTAGCCTACTGAGAAAATAAAGACTACGCTGAGAGCTGAAAATGAGACAGAAATATCTCAAAAAGGATCTTTATGTTGGAGTGTTCATTTACTCAGTTACATATGTGCCTTGTTTATGGCATGTTTTTGCTATCAGGACTTACATTTCAATTTTACAGAGATCTAATTGTTGACAAAATATTTTAAAATCACTACTTTATTGAGTGTTCCTCTCTTCAATTTTTGGTGGTTTTGCCATTGAATTTAAGAACTAGGAGGTGAAATGTACCGAATAACTCAGCCTTGTCAAATATGTTTAGATAAGTAAGGCACCTCCAACATTGCCGATCTGAGTAGAATTCAACTCAAATAATATTTTAGTACATAAATGGACGGATCAGATCAAAGAAAATAAGAGGCTTAGATCTGAGACAAACCAAATGGATAAAGAGATTTAATTCAACTGAGTCATAATTTCAAACCATTTATTGTTTTATGGCTTCCTTATTTTCAGTGTATGTTTGCTTGGCCTCTGTGAATGAGCATTTGGTTTTATGACTTTTTTTTGCTTTATGTTGAATAGATATTGCATGGAGAACAAAAGCAAAAGGGAAAAAACCCAAAACAACCCACAAACAAAGGCTTGATCAGCCTAATTTCTGTGTAATAACATGCAGATTATAAAGATTAACAGCTGCACAAACCATTATGTAGGGCTATATTGACAACAGTGGTCAAAAAGCAAAATCAAACTTAATATCACGTGAAAAAGCCATGGCAAATTTTAATTTGTATTTCTATGGCAGAAAAAGAAAAAAAAGCAAAATAAACAGGCTTCATTTGAAGGCTGCATTAAGAAAAATAATGATCATTTAAATGCTTAGCTAGATCTGATCTTGAAAGCCTAGCTTCTTCTATGTTTGAATTCTTAAATGGCACAAACTGTTTTATAGGGGAAAAAACCCTGCAATTACAATGGATAGGGTGCCATGTAAATAGGTTCAAACCTCTGAAAGTGAATTAGAATATTAAATCTCAGATTGTTCACTTTCTATAAAAAATAAATTCCATACTAGACCTTCATACAATACATGATGTGACCTCACAATTTTTCCTAATGTTGCCAAAGCCAGCGCTCTAAAAAGACCAAAGCAGAAAAGCTCTGTATGAAAAAACAAATTCTTTTGCAGAAAGCTCTTTAAAATTAATATATCAGAGTAATAGCCCAATAGCCCATTTTGCCATTGATTATTAATAGATTTTTCATTATTTAGGTTTCTCTAAATTTTTTTATTTCAGTTGTTCAGTGGCCAATAAATATAAACAATTGCAACCTGCATATTGCTTACCACAGCTACTTGAAATTTGCTGTGTGTGTTTAGTCATCACTCATATGGCGGTGCTTCTACTCTTGATACAGATGACTGCGAAGAGAACAGGAGAGAACAGGAAACAGCAAATAACAAAACAGTACGTCCATATGTGAATGCTTTTCTTCTCATACAAGTATCTACAGAAAAAATGGTATTCCCCAAGTATCCTTACAAGCAAAACCTTATTCCTGTAAATATTTACAGTTTGCAAACAAAAGCAGGTTGAAAACAGTTAAAGCAAACACCCATCCGGATTTAAACAAATATTTGGAAACATTGTCTTAATACATCTCTCCAGATTTGTTTACATAAATATTTTACCCTCATATGCTTTCTAAAATGCAGAGGAAAATAGAATGTATGAACCATGGAGACATTAAAGCAATTTTATATTTTTTTGTTTGCCTTAGTTTGTATATGAACTAGAGTTAATGCTAACTACAAGGGAACCTTTCTTCATTCATTAATCTTGTGTTTTTAAAACCTGTAGCAAGTACATCATATGTGTCTGTAAATGTTATCATTATATTCTCTGATTGTTGTTTTATGTAATATGGAAAGTAATCAACTATCCAATTTTGTTGAAAATCGCAAAAAGTCTGTCATATAAACTGTAAGAAAGCAATTTTCTGAATTCATTGACCTTTCAATTGAAATCGTAACACAGCATAATCACTAGGCATTTAAATTAGCAATCTAACTCAATGTAGACAGATAATAGTGAAATCTCAAGGGTTTGTTGCCTGAACAAGACCACAGCACTGTAGCTAAAAGGGTAAATGTGCTTCATGTTTAGGGATGACCTTTAAGTCCCACAGCTGCCTATCATACGTCTTGTTAATATGCCCTGCCGTTTGGTTCATCTGCTTATTTTATCCTTCTCATTTTGAGGAAGAAGTTTAGTTTTCAGTCAGGTCTGACACTTCTGCCATAGGTACAACACAGATCTGTGTGCTTTGTCTTAATTTAGGCTTACAGACATCTGCTGGAGGAAAATGTTTAAACACTGAAAAAAAGATTTATTCTTAAAAACTTTGGTTTTTAAATAAAAAGTAAAATACGAAGGGAGTTTCATAATGCTTCTTCTTTGACACATGTACCTGATTAGTAGCAGGATTCATCTGATATGATTTTAGCTTCCTTAAGGTTAAACATCTAACCTTTATAGTCTGAACAATCATCTGAGAAGAAGCTGCACTCACAGTTTTTCTAGATATTCTAGTAGTTCATTAAAGATGAGGAAAAATAACGTCCACATAAAGGTGTCTCTTCATTTCTGAGGACAAAGAGCAGCAATCTCTCTCTCTGATTGCAGACTCAGAACTCAAAGACGAGCAAGGAGAAGAATTCTAGGACAAGCGTTTAGAAGAGGTCACTTTTGAGGGAAGAATTAAAGGGTTACAAAATTTCCATTTTTAACAATAACAGACATGTCTGTCGACATGAAAGTGTAGATGCATAATTTCCTTTGTTTGGACCCACAAAATCAGGTTTTCCATTTGTGAGCCTTTGAAATTATATATACACACGCACAGAGACTGGATACACCTACTAGGATCACACTTCAGCATTTGTCATGTCCCACGAACATAAGGGAGATTATCTAATGAAAATCAAAATTTAAACAAAGCAAAACAAAGCAACTGATTTACTTAACCACTACTTTAGACTATGATGTCCATCGCCATTTCCATTGCCATTGACTGGAAAACTTTGGAAGATGCCTAAGGAGTTTTGTTTGATAAAGGACTGGAAAATGTGATTCATTGGTGTCTGACAGTGTTGTCTGAAATGGCTTTGGGATTACTTGCCAGTCTTAGTGGCCAAGTGTTCACACCACTGAAAACCTTTGGTACCAACAAGAGATGTTAAGGACTGAATGCAAAAGGCAGTTGGACAAATACTCTTATCCTATAAATCACCTCCTCTGGACATTCATGGCTGTAGTTGAATTTCTATCAATATTCCTGCTTTTTACAGAAGTAATTCTGGTAATCGTATTAAAACCTATTTACTCAGTATTACCTCCAGGTTAGCTGACAATCCCAACAGTTCTGTGATGTAATAAAGTAACACTCTAAATGACCTGACATGACACTTAGTCTGAACAGCAATACCACAAGATAAGTGATAAAATTTAAGCTAGTCTTCCTTTTAATTGGGGGAAGTACTACAGATTTGTATACAGAAATTACTCTGTTCTTTTAATCTAATTTTTTTCCTCTCTGACTTTTCTAAAATAAGCAGTAATTTTCAGGGTTAATAACATTCATTATCCTCTCTCCTTATCTTGTGTAGCAGACTTGTGCTTTTTTAAAAGGATATTTTTCTTCTTGTATTGCTGTTTACTTCTCATGCAGTACTTTTACAGAGAAAATGTCATGTTGTGAGGTCTCCAGGTAACCTCCACGCAACGATTTTTTAACCACAACTGTATTTTACAAAAGGGCTTTTTAACAGCAAACCCAGTTCAAAGCACTGCAGAGTTTGGAGACAAAACAAAAGTTCCACAGTAAAGAAAAAATCAATGAACTTTCAAATAAATCAAGATTAAATCAAATCAAGCCATCTTTAACAGAGGATTTTAAAGCCAAACAGTGACTTGGCTTACCTGATAGCCAACCACAGGTAAAACAGATTAGATATATATAAAGCTACTGGTAAATGTCTGTATCCTCTCCAATCTCATGTTATAAACAAGTAAAAAGACAGTGAGTTAGTCCCTGCCACCTTTATTGGCAACTAATTGTTCCACAGGATGTCTTTCTGATTTCAGTGGTGACAGATTTAAAATTAGATGTTATTTTATATAAAATGTCAGAAATTGGCTTTTATCATCAATCAGCTATATCATTTCGAGTAACTGTGAAGTATGGAAAGTCAATAAACATATTGGACATATAAATTAAATATTAGAAAGTCTGAACTGAAATTCAGTAGGCTGTTTTAAAATATGCAGGCCTTAACTACTTCCTTTTGCACAGAACACATGCTAGATAATTTTTTAGAATAGGATGTCTCATTAAACATTATATTTATTCATCAGTCCTAGTGGAGTGAAAGGTTTATAGCACATAGTCAGCAGTAGAAGGAGAAATATTTGACTTGAACTTACACATTTGTTCTTATACTGTAAGTGATTTTGGCATTTAGAAACTGGTTCTTGTTCTGGGCTCTCTAAATCTCAGCTAAAATGCCAAACTAGTCATCAGCCATCCACTTCCCTTTCATCCAAGTGCTTTGCCTAGTGTAGAACCTGACACATTAGCAAGTGTGCTGATATTCTACATACACACACAGTCAGTTTATTTAGGCAGCCAAGCCTGGCTAGTTTTGCATAAAAATGGCACACTGACTTATCCATTCAGTCAAAAAATACAAAGTGATCATCATAGCTGAAATATGAAGTTTCTTTTTAAGCTATTTCCAGCATTAGCATTGTTAGCAGATAGTTCATAGCACGAAACCATTAAGTTCCAACTCTCTGATGATAGTTCATAGTTTATGATCTGTCTTCAGTAGTCCAATATTTTAAATGATCGTGATCAGGGTTTACCTCTCAAGAGGGAAGAGTTAAACCCACATTTCACTAATAAAACACTACTCAAATGTACCCAGTGAATTCACCAGCCTCCATAAAAGCTTTCAAACAAAGAAAAAATTCTGAATGTCTTTAACCATATAAGAGCCCAGCCCCAGAGCTACAAGCTCAACCAGGAGTTTTACTTTAAAAATACACAAGGCTTCAAAACTGTGCCTACCAAGTCTTTAGAAGAGGCCTTGGTTCTTTTAATATCTTAAGAGAGAGCACAAAGGAGAAACACCATACACATTTTCTCAGAGGGTAGTTTTACTGGTAAACTTTAGAAAATAAGAGATCTTGACCAAAGTTTAAAAGGCAACATTCAACCAAAACAAAACATTCCACAAAGCATTGACTCAGCATATCCTAACCTATACAACTTGGCAAAATCCAATCCATTTGGTCTCAAGTTATCCAAAATATTAAGTAATGAAAGAGAAGAAAGAAGAAGAAGAGAGAAGGAGAAAGAGATTATTAATTAGTTACCACCAAGTTACTCTTCAAGTCCAGCTTTCACATGGCCAGACAGCAAGCCTACAGCAAAGATGGAATCCACGTTGCTGGTTTTATGTGCTTTGGCTCCTGTGACCACCCTTCTCGGGTGGGACTGCCAGCCCAGGGGCCACTCAGGGGCTCCAGGGCAGGATAAGGGGTGGTGCTCCCACTGTGCCACCATTGTGAGGCTGGATTAGTGGCTCTGGGGGTGTGGTGTGAAGCAGTGCTCCCAGGATGTCTTTGACTGACAGCTGCTCAGAGGTCACCGCAGGAGGCTCAAAGGGCCTGGCATGTGGGACAAGGCGTTATCTCACTTCCATGAGATCTGGCTCATCCCTTCCCCCACACACACACTTCAGTTGGTCCAACCCAATAATTAGTATAATAATCCAGTGTCTCACCATACCAAAATGTAGCACAAAATTGGGATACATTTCATTTAGCTTTATTATCATAAAAGTTAGGCATCTAACTTTGAGCTCAGTATCTTCCACATCAAGAAAGAAAGAAGGCTTGGATTTAGATACCTGTCTTCAGCATATCAGAATGCAGATTAGAAGAGTCCTACTCTTCAATGTGCACTATGTTTATTGTCCACTGTTAAAAGGATAAATATTTTCATCTATTGCTGGTATTAATAGATTTAGGAAGCATTTAAATCCATCTCACTGGAAGGTGACACTTTTAGATGTCTTGATTGAGTGTCTGATAGGATGGGTATTACTTTCATGGTTTTGCTGTTAGTTTAATATTTTGAATCCTCAGAAAATCACTGCATGTTCTTATTTACTCTTACAGTGCCTTTACAATGATTTGCTGCTTGATTAGTGTTAAATTCAGACCAAAAATCCTAAACTTCTTTCAGAAAATGCTGCTAAACACTGGTATTTGTCTCAAAACTTTTGCTCACTGGTGAGTTTTTTTCTGTTCAATTTTGCAATGCAGATCATCTTCACAACAGCTGCACTAATAGCCAATACTCCATGCCAGGTCTTATTTTCTGATCCACAGAACACATTAAATCACTTTTACTCACTAGTTTGCCAATTAGGTTTTTCCACTGAATGAGTTTTCTTCATCAATTAAAATTATTGGTGATCATCTAAAGTAATTTACCTACTTCATTGCCACTATTTCTGTGCCACTATTAAAGCTGGCACATTATGCCTTTACCGGCTGCCTTTAACCTGCCTATTGATCTAAACAGGCCAATGTTGATAATTTTAGCTACAATGATGGATCTCAGTCATGTGGCCAGTAAGAAATTAGGATCAACTCTGAATTGACCTTTTTGTTACCTTTATTTAGATTCATGGAAACATAGAATGGTTGGGGTTGGAAGGGACCGTAAAGATCATTTAGTCCCAACCTTGCTGCTATGGCAGGGACACCTTTCACTAGATGAGGTTGCTTAAAGCCCTACCCAATCTAGCCTTGAACTCTTCCAGGGATGAGAACTGAGTTCCATCAACAACTTCTCTGGGCAACCTGTTCCAGCATCTCATCATCCTGACAATACGGAGTTTCCTCCTAATTATCTAATCTAAACCTACTGTCTTTCAGTTTTAAGCCATTCCCCCTTGTCCTATCACTACATTCCCAGCTCTCTTCTAGCTCTCTTTTATGTATTAAAAGACCACAATGAGGTCTCCCTGGAGTCTTCTCATCTCTAGGCTAAATAATTCCAACTCTCTCAGTGGATCTACATAGCAAAGTTGCTGCAGCTCTCTGATGAGCTTTGTGGCTCTCGTCTGGACTCCCTCCAACAGGTCTATGACCTTACTATTTTGGAAGGCCCAGACCTGTATACAGTACTTCAGGTGGGATCTCATGAGAGCAGAGTAGAGGGGGAGAATCATCTCTCTCAACCTGCTGATCACATTGCTTTTGATGAAGCTCAGGGTATGATTTGCTTTCTGGGCTGTAAGCACACATTGTTGGGTCATGCTAAATTTTTATCCCCTAGTAGTCCCAAGTCCTTCTCCTCAGGACTTCTGTCAATCCATTCATTGTTTGGGATTGCCATGACTCAGGTGCAGGACCTTACACTTGACCTTGTTGGAATTCAGGATGTTTGCATGGGCCCACCCTTATAGCCTCTCAAGGTCCCCCTCAATAATATCCCTTTCCTCCAGTGTGTTGAACACAGCACTCTGTTGTGCCTGAACTTGCTGAGGGTGCCTTTAATTGCTCAGCCTACATCCAGCTGAGAGGTTACACAGTGCTGGTCCCAACACTGGCCCTCAGGAGCTTTACTTGTCACTGGTCTCCACTTGGACTTTGAGCTGCAGATCACAACTCTTTGAGTAGGATCTTCAATTCAGTTCCTTATTCACCGAGTGGTCCAATCATCAAATATATCTCTTCAGTTTTAGAGACAAGGATGTCATGAGAGACAGTGTCAAATATTTTGCACAAAGCCATGTTAATGACATCAGTTGTTCTTCCCAACACTATAATCCCATCATAGAAGACCATGAAATTTATCATGCATCATTTACACTTAGTGAAGGCATACTGACCATCAGCATTATTTTCCATGTGTTTTAGCAAAATTTCTCGGAGGATCAGCTCCATGACCTTGCAGGGCACAAAGCTAAGACTGACGGGATTGTAGTTCCCTGGGTCTTCCTTTTTTCCCTTTTTTTTTTTTTTTAAAAAAAAGGATGGTTAATTAAAAAAAAATTAAAATTAATTTAAAATAATGTAAATAATTTAATTGAAAGAAGGATGGCTACATTTCCCATTTGCCTGTCAGTTGGAATGTCACCAGATTTCCATGATTTTCCAAATATGATGGATAGTGGCTTATCTATTTCATCAGCCAGTTCCCTTGGGACCCATGGATGTATGTCATCAGGTCCCACAATTCTGTGCTCCTTCAGGTTCCTTACATGTTTTTTATCTACAGTGGGAGGTTTTTCCTTCTCCCAGTCCCTGTCTTTGCTTTTTGGTCTTGGATGGTATGGCTGGAGTACTTGATGCATACTGGGTCCTTGCTTTTCCCACTGTTTGGATCCTGTCTAGCTTCTGTCACATTAACTGGATTGGTCTCATATCCCTTTTCAATTTTCCTTGGTATTTTTACTGTGTAATACAGAGACAAATCTAAAATTTTTTTCATATAAATCTTATTTACCAATTCTGTGATATGGAAACCAGCATTACAAACAAACACAAGCAAACAAAAAAAATTAATGAAACCAATCATTAAAAAAACAAAACAAAACTAAAGATTGAAGTAATGTTAGTTGAGTATAACTGAAGTATATGTGACCAAACATTGAGTAGTCTCTATTAATGAATCATTGACTAAAAATACATGGGAAGTGTTGCTCCAGCCCTGTGCCCATACATGATAAGCATGATGTGATGAGGTTTTTTGTCATTGGTTGCAGTCACTGCTTCTGAAATTCGTGATGAAACAGTTCAAGAATACAAACTGAATGAGAGATAAAAATAAATAATAAAATAAAATGAATAGCGACAACATCAACACCACAGGGCAGATGTGCTCTACAATATTTGATCTATAAGTATACGATCTGGAAGCATCACAAATGCATGCCAGAAAGAAACCTGGGTGTGCATCGTCTCTGTGTACTCTAAGATTTCCTTTGCAGAGAGGCATGTGCACACAAAGAAAGAACCACGATGCATTCCAGTCTAGATGACTGAAAAGCAGGTGCATGACAGAGCACATCTGCTCAGCAATACAGATACCAATTCTGACTCAAAACCAAATAATTGTATCCAAATCCTCTAACAAAGGTTACAGGCACCTTTTTCTTACCTTTCCTGGGCTTAAAGTCTTCTTCCAGAAAAGATTAAACTGCTATTGACCAAGACTTTTTTTCTAATATGTAACTAGTTTCTAGTCATTTTTCCCAGACAGGACTTGTGGCCCCTGTGGGGAACCCACCATGGAGCAGCTCATTCATGAAGGACTTCAACCCACGGAGGAGTGACCCATGGGACAGTAGTTTCCTGAAGAGCCATTGCCCACAGGAAAGCCTCAAGCCAGAGAGATCCATCAAGAACTGTCTCCCATGGGAGGGACTGCACAGATGTGAGGGAAGGACTCCTCTATCTCTGAGCCATGGCAGAAACAACTGACCGTAACCCCCATTCCTTGTCCCCCTGCACTGCTGAGGGGGAGGAGGGAGAACATGGAAGGAAGGAGGGGTGGGGGGAAGGTGTTTTTAAACTGTTTTATTTCTCATTCTTTGACTCTTATCCTGTTAGTAATAAATTTAAGTGATATCCCCACTTTGACTGTTTTGCCCGTGAAGGTAATCAGTAAGTGACCTCTCCCAGCTCTTATCTCAACTCATGAATCCTTAGGCTTTTTGGGGGGTTTTTTTTCTCTGTGCAGTTGCAGAGGGAGAGGGAGAGAGTGGCTTTAGTGGGTACCTGGTATCTAGCCAATTTTTTCCTCGTTTGACTGAAAAAATAATTAATTTGTAAAGCACTGTAGTCACAACATTCTGTTAAAAAAGAAATGGAGATGCTAAACTTTCTATATATTTATAGGTTTAATTATAGTGGTTCACTGTCATGTTCTCAGATCTGGAAATTGATTTAGGCAGCAGTTTCAATGAAAGATCCTCTAATATATTGGTGAAGATCTCCTTTAAGACAGTTTTCTTTATCAGTGTCAAAGCAGGTTGGCTACTTATGACCTTTTATGTGTGTGTGTGTGTGCATATATATATATATAATAAATTACTACATGTATAATATTATCTACATAAGTCAGAATTATATCAAATTCTAGTTTGGCAAGACAGAGTTCATCTGAAACTTTTATGTAACAATAAGTTTTAAAACACATCTACTAAAGTAAAATAATGTCATAGGACAGTTGAAACATTTTAAAAGAAACCATGAAGGCAGTTTTTATGAATTCAATAATATCTTTAAGGTTAGACTGTAGTGGCTAAGCCACATTTGGTGGGTTGACCTTGTGTGGATGCTAGGGTCCATCAAGCTTCTCTATCACTCCACGTCCTCAGCTGGACAAAGAGAAAATACAAGTGTCTCGTTGGTCAAGATTAGGACAGGGAAGGATCACTCATCAATTACTATCATGGGTAAAACAGACTCAACTTGAGGAAATTAATTTAATTTATTACTAACTAAAAGTCAGAGTAGGGTAATGAGAAATTAAACCAAATTTTAAAACACCTTCCTTCCACCCCTCTCTTCCTCAGCTCAGCTTAACTCATGATTTCTCTACCTCTTTCCTGCCACAGAGGGAAAAGGGGGGACAGGGCCTGGGGGTTTGTGGTCAGTCTGTGTTGTGTCTCTGCTGTGTCTCTCCCACAAAAGTAGTTCTCTACAAACTTCTCCATCATGAGGATTTCCCATGGGCTGTAGTTTTTCATGAACTGCTCCAGTGTACATCTCTTCCATGGGATGCAGTCCTTCAGGAACAGACTACTTCAGCATGCATCTCCTATGGGGTCATGAGTGCTGCCGATAAAACTGCTCCAGCATGCTCTTCAAGGGGTCACAGGTCCTGCCAGGAGCATACTCCACCATGGGCTTCCCACAGTGTCATAATCTCCTTTGGGTGCCTCTACCGACTCCAGCATGGGATCCTTCATGGGCTGCAGCTGGATCTCTGCTACACCATGGACCTCCATGGGCTGCAGGGGGACAACCTGCCTCTCCATGGCCTTCACCACAGGCTGCAGGGAAATCTCTGCTCCAGCACCTGGAGCACCTCCTCCTCCTTCTTCTTGGCTGACCTTGGTGTCTGCAAGGCTGTTTGTCTCTCGTATTCTCATCCTCACCTTCAGCTGAAGTTGTGCCCAAGATTTTTTTCCCCCTTCTTAAATACGTTATAACAGGGGTGCTACTGCTAAGGCTGATTGGTTCAGTTCTATCGGACACAGATGAAGTTTCTGGCATGTTCTAATGGTTTGATAGCCCCCTCTGCTATTAAAACTGTACCACACTAACCCAATACACCACATACTTCAGAGAAGAATCTTTTTCTTCCATGTTTTTAAATAGACAAGTAAGTGTCCTTATTTTTCACTGCAGCTGAACAGCAATGATGTAACATGATGACATCCCTGGAAACCTTGAATGTGAGCTCTCAGACTGTTACACGGCATTGGACCTTATTCAAAAGGCTGTATAAACACTAAGTTTATATCAACAATATAAGGCCTAAAAAGTTATGTGTCTGATCAGTAGAGAAATATATTCAAGCATCGAATTATGTGCTTCCTTTCTATTTATATTGAATGAGATCTAACATTTATGGGAGTCACCCTGGTAATATGTGATCAATCCCTAGGAAACAACTGTAAGTACATAATAAACTATTTGTGAGATCCCTCTCACATCAACTTCCACAGCTGAGCAAAGGATCCATTTTTTATTCATCTCAGACAGGGATTTAAAATTTAAAATTCCTTCAGGAGCTTGGACACTCAAGTGATGCTTTTAGACATGGGCAAATGGATCACTGTTTCTCTTAAATACAATTCAGGATATACTCTTATACCATATTTTTAGGCCATACTCTTTTTGATACTCGTATGCTGTACTCTTAGCATTAGTTCAGTAGACTGTTTTGTGATGTTATATTCATTTTATTCTGAATTTTTATTGTTTTTCATAGAATCATGAAATGGTTTGGATTGCAAAGGAACACTAAATGTCAGCTAGTCCGACCTCCAATAATCAGGGACATCTTCAAGTAGATTGAATTGTTCAGAGCTCTGTCCAACCTGACCTTGAATGTTTCCAGGTTTTTAATATCTTATATCTTATTTCTCCCTCCAGTTCCCTCATCTTTAGGTTAATTATATAGCAAACAACGTGAAAGAAAGAAATAAGGTCTCCATTACTGGTCAGTTCAATTTTTCATTACATAAATAGCATTATTCTTTACTAGGATGATAAAAAATAGCTCAAGATTTTCATTAATTGCAAGGAAGAAATATAAATAAGAGTTGGATGATTTTCACACCATGACAAAGCTTATTGCATGTATTTGAGATATTCTAAGAATACTTAGATTTCATTAGGTTATCTTATCATGTTGCACATTCCCAAAATGTAAGTATCAGCAGCTACCTATTTCATTTTCCTGCAAAAATTCTAAATTGGATTAGTTTATAATGTAGACCATTCATTTTCCATATATTTTTAAAATGAAAACTGGTTTAGAGATCATGTCTTGGAATATATTGTGAAGCTACTCTGGGAATGTAGAGTCTGATTCTGATATCACAGATCAGTTAAAAACCTGCATATATTTTAATGGCTCCCAAATTAGGGCAAACTTTTACATGTATCAATTGAAAAGCTTCATTAACTCAATAAGTCCACTATAATAGTAAGTTGTTTAATAAGGATGTGGTCATTTCTTTCCACAATCTCATAACAGAATACTTAGTCATCAGGCACAAATACAATCTGTTGCTACAATTTATGATACTGAGTTGTCTTCTTAGTTGTACATAGACATTGATGAAGTACACTGCTGGTCTGGATGCCAAAAAGAGATAAAGGAACTGATTTTATTCATTAACTGATCTATTCTTGTAGTAACAGAGGGAGCAAGAAAAGAGGCAGTAAGCCGAGTTGGTTACTAGGATGCTTAGGTCCCCGATGAGAACATTTGCCTATGAGAACATTTATTTACATATTAAAAATTAAATATTAAGCGATATGTTTTGATAGTAATCAATTAACACAAATAGACACAAATTGTTTCTATGTTGCATGTGATTGACCCAGCAGGTGATTTGCTATCTAAAATGCAAGCTCTGGGATCCATTCTGGAAAAAAGAAGAAAATAACAAAAAAGGTTTTGTATTTTATATTCTCTCTTGACAACGTATTCTGATATATAATTAAATTAGGTCATTTCTTGACTTCAAGAATATCTATGGATCAATTTCCGTCCAGGCATTCTTGAGTTGCACGGTTAGCTACTTCTGACAGCTGTATTTCCAAAAAAATAGAATGACTCTCAGGTTTTGATTAATGTCTGGTACTGTGATAGGTTGAACAGTTAACTGCTAGCAGTTCAGCACCCACACAGCCACATACCCTCTTTCTCTCAGGTCCTAACTCTGCCTGGCAAGATAGTGGAGATAACATAAGGAGCAAGAGCAAGAGAACTCATGGGTCAAAATAATGACAAGGAACCCATTCTCCAATTACTTTCATGGACCAAAATGGATTTGACTTGGATAATTTAACTTCATTTAAAGCATTTAATTACTAATTCAGATATCAGTAAACACCTTTTCTCCCTTCTCTAGACTTAACTTCATTCCAAGCACTCTCATTTCCCCTTGACAGCCTCTACTATACTTGCAACCACCACAGATTACAATCTGTCCCTTAGGTGACGTGATAAGCAGTGCAGGAGGTTGGAAAAGAGGGGTTTCCTTCTTCTATTCCTTGTTTCTTGCTCTTTTCTTCCCTTGCACCTTCCTTCCTTTCCATTTTCTCTGCTCCAGCACGAGTCACCAAAGTGCTGCAGTCACTTTGGGGGAAACCATGCTGTTCCATGTAGCACTACCTGGTGGTGGTGGAGCACCACCTAGAGCACCACAGGCCTCTTGTTCATCTCTCTTGACATCTTTTAATCTTTCTTACGTATGTTTTCAAGAACCACCATAAATTCCTCCAGCTAGTTCCGAGCTGACTCAGCTATGACCTACAGTGGGTCTGTTGTGGTCTGAAACCAGCTGTGTTCAGCACAGGGCAGCACAT
This sequence comes from Pseudotriccus pelzelni, assembly GCA_035584735.1. Taxonomy (NCBI): domain Eukaryota; kingdom Metazoa; phylum Chordata; class Aves; order Passeriformes; family Tyrannidae; genus Pseudotriccus; species Pseudotriccus pelzelni. The sequence continues at coordinate 62,607,198 of JAWMRA010000001.1, read as the reverse complement.
GGCCTCTTCTCTCAGAAGCCACCATGCAGGCAGTCTGGCTACCAAAATCATTCCACAGGCACCAAGTACCGCTTTATGGGAATCTTGTATTAAATTATATTCTTCACAATGATATAAACTTCACGGAATCACAGAATCATTCAGGTTGCAAAAGACCTCCAAGATCATCAAGTCCAATCTTTACAGACCTCCACATTGAACTAGACCTTAAGCACAAAGTGCCACATTCAGTCAACACCTAGAGGGTTGGTGTTCATCCATTCCATGGCCAGCCCATTCCAAAGCTTGACAACGATTTCCATGAAGAAATTCTTTCCGACATCCAACCTGAACCTCCCCTGATGCAACTTGAGGCCGCTTTCTTGTGTCCTGATGCTAGTTTCCGGAGAAGAGAATAACCCCCACCTGGCTACAACCTGTTTTCAGGTAGTTGTAGAGAGAGGTAAGGTCTCCCTTCAGCCTCCTTTTCTTCAGGCTTAACAATCCTAGCTCTCTCGGCCACTCCTCATAAGACTTACTCCTTACATCAACTTCACTGCCCTTCTCTGGACAGCCTGCAGCACCTCCATGTCTCTCTGGCAGCGAGGGGCCCAGAACTGGATGCAGCAGTTGAGGCACAGTCTCACCACTGTGAAGAACAGAGGGACAATCACTTCCCTGGTCCTACTGGCCACACTATTTCTGATGCAAGCCATGATGCCGTTGGCCTTCTTGACCACCATGGCTGGCTCATGTTCAGACCTTGACCCCATCACCTTCTTGACCCTAGACCTTTTCCATTGGGCTGCTTTCCAGCCATTCCTTCCCCAGCCTGTAGGGCTGCATGAAGGTTTTGTGACCCAAGTGCAGGACCTGGCGCTTTGCCTTTTTGAACCTCAAAACGCTTTTGCTTAGGTTACTAAAACTGTATGCTTTGGTGTGATTATAATTTATAGGAACACAGACAGAGAGAGTGTAAAAAGGTAGGAGGGGAGTAATATTAGGTTTTAAGGTGGAAATTTAAGATCTTCATTTTTGAAAAGTCATGGTCAAGCAAAGCCCCTGGTGACTGGAAAAAGAGAAACATCGCTCCCATTTTTATAAAGAGGAGCAAGGAAGACCCAGGGAAATACAGCCCAATGAGTTTTGCCTCTGTGCCTGTAAAGATCATGGAACAGATCTTCCTAGAAGGCATGCTAAGGCATATGAAAGACAAGGGGCTGATTCAAGTCAGCATCACAGCTTTACTATAGGGTAGTTGTGCCTGGTCAATCAGATGGCCTTCTGTGATGGAGTGACAGCAATGATTGACAGAGGAAGACTGACAGATGTCATCTATCTGGAATTCTGTAGGGCCTCCAATACAGTCCTATATGACATCCTTATATCCAAATTGTAGAGACATGGATTGGATGGATGGACCAATCAAGGAATAAGAAATTGGGTAGATGGATGCAGCCAGAGATTTGTGGTCAATGGTTCTGTGTCCAAATGGAGGCTGGTGATGAGAGGTGTCCCTTAGGACTCTGTCTTGGGACTGGTGCTCTTCAATGTCTTCACCAATAACATAGACAGCAAGATCAAGTGCATTGCCAGCAAGTGTGCAGCGACATGAAGCTGAGTGGTGCAGCTGACAACCCAGAAGGAAGAGATGGACCTGGACAAACTTCAGAAGAGGGCCCACATGAACATCATGAAGTTCAACAAGTCCAACAAGAGCAATCTGGTCTCGTGAGTAGCATTCCTGTCCATGGCAGGTCTTGGAACTAGATGATCTTAAGGTCTCTTCCAACTCTAACCATTCTGTGATTGTATGATTCACCAGTATTAAGTCAGAAATTCATGAAATAACTATTCTGTAGCACTTTGCATCCATCTGTCCTGTAGAGTTTAATAAATGTCAATATGAGAAATATTTCTCACAAATGAGAACATAAAGGCACGAAAAAAGGAAACAAGACATAGCAATAGCTGGGCTAAACCCAGATGTGCAACTCCCATCCTAGAAAACAAACCAGTCAACAAACCAGTTTAGTCACATAATGTCTCTTAGTAGTGAATAAAAAGAAGCAGTTATGCTGAACAATTTTAATGCCAGTTTTACAGTGAAATTAATCATGTCCTAGACTCCATTGACTATATCAACCAGATTTTATTGACTATGAAGACCTGCATAAAAAGCTCAGCTAAACACATCTAAACTCTATGCTTAGTGAGACAAATCCCACCTAAACACTTTGAAATCATTATGTAATACATTAAATAATTTTTAGCTTTATTTCTCTTCTTTAAAAAAAATAAAGGAAAGTCATTGGAAAATTTCTCTTGTCTTCTTGAAAGCTTTATAAGAAAATTAATAACCCAAGAAAACCTAGACAAAGTAAAAGAGAATAGTATTGCAAGGCAATTTTTGATCTTTCAGTAGTAAGTTGGTATATTTCTCACTGGAGCCATTGATGAAATTATTTTATCTTGCCTGATAGTTTTAACAACAAATTAATTTTATTATTATTCCTGCTTACTCGTCTTTCTGTATGCTTTGCTCCCCTTATGTATTTCCATACATGCAAATATCAGCTTATAATTTCTCTATGCACTCTGAAACTAAAATCCTGTGATGGAATGCTAATTTAATTGAACTTACTTCAAAATTGATGTTGAGCTGTCATTCCAAGCAAAGTTTCAATAAATCTTGTCTAAAACCTGTGCAGTTCCTTAAAGAATAGTCTTTGCAAGCTCAGAAACCTCTTCATTAATTTATTTTGATACGTTTAGACTTCACAAGAGAACTTCTTGTAGCAAACACTTGTTCTAATGTAAGTTTTCATGCTAGGGGAAAAAAATGCATCTCAAATATTATGTTCTTTAGTTTGGTGTTTCCAAGGATATGAGAGTTATTAAGGGTTGATGTGCATCTGGCACTGAGGTAAGTGACTAAATAGAAAGTTTGTATTTCAGAACTAATTACTATATATGTTATTTGTAACTAGGCATCTACAAACCACTTATTAAAAAAACCCAGCCAATCAAATAAACAAACACAATCCCACAAATGGTACTCCTATACTGTAAGTTGACAGAAGCATAACTTCTTTAATGAAATTCCCGTTTCTAACAGCAAGACCCAAAAGCCGCCTAGGAAGATTTTTCCTGATGTTTCTCCATAACGGTCAAGATCCCCTGTCCTGGTACAGTTTTCTTGGACTGTTTTTTCATTAAAATATAACTGACTGATGGTGCCAACTATTCATGAGTCTTGGAAAGGTCAACAAGATGCATCTGGAATACATATTTGCAATTGAACTTTTGCTTGAAAGGTGACTTAAAATAATGGAACTGTAAATAACTGGGTGCAACAGAATATGAATGAGAAAGAAACTTTGAGAGACTTCTGAGAAAGTTCTTAGTAGGACAGTAAAATTACTTTTATCTAAGGCAATTATACAAGATTTAATTTCCAAATTTTTCAGACTAAATCAAGCCTCTGAACCATGGTGTTTATCTTTCCAGCTTTTCTGGTATAGCAAACATGAAATGTCTCTTCTGTACAATGCCTATGAGATTTTTCATATTCAACGTTATTGTCTTAAATAAACAGAATTGTAAGAATGACTTTGTTCCCAAACAAAAAGACATTCTCAGAATATATAGACTTCATAACTGAAAGGCTACCATGCTGAAGTTGAATATTTACACCTTAAAGAACAGTATCCTGCATCCAGAGGAGAGGATGATCTCAAAGAGATACTGGTAGAATACAGACACATCCAGAATAAAGAGTTGCCTCTGTACTTACAGTGATCCTCTAGCAACTCGATGAGCGTGAAATGAAATTAATAAATTTATGCCGTTGCTTTGGTTTGTGCCTAAAGAAATACAATAGGGATGAGTTGGAAGCAGACTCCTGAGAAAGTCTGAGTAATAGGAATGCAATAAAAAACAAGCCAGAAAAGTGCATTAGTATCACTATCACATAGAGGCTACCATTTCCTGGGCTTCAAAATTACAGTTATGCAAAAAGGCAACTTTCAGACTCACTGGCACAGAATCTTGAGATTCAAGGCAAGGTGAATGGGACTTCTAATACCTCCTACGAAAACTGAATAGCAAGTTGTTTATCCTCAGTTCATCTGCAACATGAGTCAGCCCTGACAGGACTTGAATCTGTGATCAAAGGGGGCACATAAACCAAAGTTATTAGTGATATAACTGAAGCAAGTACAAGCAAATCAAAGTATTTCCCCAAGGAGTTTACTAAAAAAAACACAGAATATAAACTAAAGCTTTCCAGCTTTAAATATTTCAAAACATCACATAGACTATTATGTGTGTAAAAGATTTATCTTGTGAACATTAGAATGTTGATGGTTTGACTGGTAATATTTCCATTGATTATTATTGAACGAAAAACAAATGAATACTTGAGTTCTAAAAGCAGTGAATTATATGATATTATGTTATTGATATGTATTATTTTATATATATTTTTAATTATCATTATATTATGTACATTCCATTACATTTACTATATTTGTTTTAGTTATTATATTATTTGACACCATATGTCTTTGGTTGTGTGGATCTCTTACATTATCTGTGGACTAATATACACATTGCTCTTGCCTGTTGAAAACTATTCTTGAAATACCAAATATTTATATTCTTTCAATGCTTCAACCACCAAAGACTACATTTAATTTTTTCAAAGTTCTTATTAAATGACTGCAATTAAATGCAAGTCTAGTCAAGTCAAGCACGCTTCAGGGGAGCACAGATTTGGATGACTTGAATGGAATATGGATTTCATATGTTGATATATTTCTCATTAGCACACTAAATATTGACTACCTTGCACTGACATAAAGAGCTAAACTCTTCTAGGATACAGCTGACAGTTACATGTGACTGCAAATCAGAAGTTTTCAGCTGTGTCTAAACTGCAGTGAAAATACAAGCTGTGGACCCAGTGACTTCACTTTTCAGATAATTACTCTATTGTCAGACTCTTTGGCCTTCTTTCCAGTAATTCTACCTCATTGTTCCTTTTTTTAAAAATAAACTTAAAAATTATAGTTCAATCAAATAAAATATTGATGAATATTACTTAAAGTAAAATTACTGTGAATTCTGCAATATATTTCTATCTCTTTATATACACAAGTAGTTTTCATGTTAATTAGATAAAATTCTGAAACTACTTGGCTTGTATCCTTGAAAGTTTTTAGCAGATCCACAATTATTTTTCTCTTCTGTTTTTTTTCATTCAACATAATGAATTATTAGACATATTAGACATTGACTACCTCTCTTTTCTAGAGAGAAGTTTCTAACTGGTGTGTGACTTTCTAGACTAACATCAGACAAAATAACAAGTTAAAGCTTACCAATACTGGGCATGTTAGCCAGTTATTTCCATATCTTACAGATTATGTCATTCATAGATCACAATATGATATTAGGAAGGGTTCTTTTGCAACAGCATGATTTTTTCTATGTGTGTTGGACTTGTGATACATAATAGCCCCGTTAGATTCTGTTATATCGCATTTCTTTCTATCTAATATCATTCTATGTTTTTCAGACTAAATCACCCTGATTTTCCCAAATTCAGATCTGCAGAGTTACCACACACCCATGTATATTTATATAATCTCTTCCACCACTGAATTAATTGATACCTGTAAAATTCATTGTAAGAACAACCACGTCAGCCTTCAGTTAACTCACAGAATGTATGAGGTTGGACAGGAACTCAGGAAGCCATCTCATCCAACATCCTGTTCAAGCAGGGACACTTACAGCAGGCTGCCCAGGATAATGATTTTTAATATCTCCAAGGAGGGAGGGTCCCAACTTCTCTGGGCAACCTGTTCCAATGCTCAGTCACCCCTATGGTCAAAAAGTGTTTGTTGACATTTGGAGGAAGCCTTCTGTGTTTCATTTTGTGCCTGTTGTGTCCATTGCTTCTGGTCCTGTCACTGGGCACCACTATATCACTAAGATTTCCCTGAGGGTTCTCTTCTCCAGGCTAAACAGTCCTAGCTCTCTCACCTTTCCACATGAGAGATCTATTCACTTAAAAATTTTTGTGGCTCTTTTTTGATTCCTTCTGGTATGTCTGTGTCCTTCTTGTACTTGGAGCCCAGAACGGTACACAGCAGTCCGGGCATGGCCACACCATTGTTCAGCAAAGGGGAAGGATCACCTCCTGTTGGAAATACTTTGCTTCGTGCCATCCAGGGCACCATTGGCCTTCCTTGCTGCAAGGACACGCTGCTGGCTCATGTTCTGCTGGATATCCTTTTGGACCCCAAGGTCCTTTTCTGAGAAGCTACTTGTTAGCTGGGTGGCTCCCAGCATATACTGCTGTATGGTGTTGTTCCCAGAGAAGAGTTTATACTTTTCTTTGTTCAGTGTAATGAGATTCACTTCAGCCCATTTCTCTAGTCTATTGAGATCTCTCTGGAGGGCAGCATGATCCTCTGGTGTATCAGTGACTTCTCCCACTCTGTGTCATGAACAGACTTACTGAGAGTACACTCTGCCCCATAATCCAGATCATTAAAGAAGATATTGAATAACACCAGACCTATTGTTCACTGCTGGGGAACACTGCTGGTACTTGCCTCCAACTAGATTTTGTTCCGCTGATCACCATGCTCTGGGCTGATTTTTTCAAGTTTTCAGTCCAGCTCACAATTTGTTCATTCAGCCCATACTTCAAAAGCTTCTCTATAGGGATGTTATGAAAGACAATGTCAAAGGACTTACTGGAGACCAGGTAGACAATAACCAGTAATCCGTCCTCATATGTCAAGCCAGCCATTTCAGCATAGAAAGTGAGCACGTTGGTTAAGCATGACTTCACCTTGGTGAATCCATGCTGACTACTCCTGACAATTTTCTTTCTCTCAATGTTTCCAGGATTAGCTGCTGCATTACCCTCCCAGGCATTGAGGTGAGGCTGACCAGCCTGCAGCTTCCTGGAATAGCAATAATAGATTCCTGGAAAAAGAACAAAATTAAGGGCAAATATATAACTCTACTTTCCTAGAATCTTCTCCCAGGTTTAAACCTCTTGTAGCTAAGGAATTTCTGCAACGGATTTTTTCTTTCACTTTTTGAACCTGTGTAACAGTCATAGAATTCCTGGTACATTCCTTTCATTTTTTGATGATTTTGACAATGAGCCATTACAATTTATTCATTGGTAGCATTTGGCCAAGAATCTCCACACACATAAAATATTTAATCTAGACTTTAGATAGGAGACATTGCTCAGAAGATATTACTTTCTTCCTTTGCTTCTGTGAATACTGGAAGTAAAAGAATAGCATCATTTCTATTTAGCGTCCTGGGTCCTATCCACAAGGAATATCAACTTCTTGCTAAAGAAAATGAGATCAAGTCAAGATGGCTTGTTTGCACTACTTCCATGTAGACTGTTACTCATCTGTTTTTCCTTGTAAATGCTTACAGCCAGTTAGAGATTTTAAGCTTCTTTGTATAGGTCTTCAAAATCAACCTGATCTAACAGGTGGCATCCCTGTCTATGGTGGGAGGAGTTGGAACTGGATGATCTTTTAGGTCTCTTCCAACTTCCTATTATTCTATTAATCAGTAAAAGAGAATTTCGTAGAAGTGTGGTATCAAAAACTATTTTCAATTACTGTTTAGGTTTTCCCTTGTGCTCCTAACTCATCTCTAGGAGACATTAGTAATGGAAAAGTAAGGTTTTGATCAGTGATATATAAGAATAAAAATGCATGTATTCCTATATTTCTATCATATCTGTGATTTTAAAATAGTGAAAGCTAGTTAGAACAACTAAAAATCCTCACGTGCTTGCTCATAACTGTTCAAACCCTCAGCTTTTCCCTTGTATATCTTTCACATGCTTGTCATTATGTGATGAAGAAAAGGCACAAATATAACAATAAAGCTAGAATTTTATTTTAAGAATAGAACTGAATGCATAACAGAAAGACAAAGATAAGAAACCTAGGCAGAAATTATGTTTAGTGGAACTCAGAAAAATCAAGAAGGCCCCAACAACCCTCAAACTATTACCTTCCTGTGGGTAATTCATCAGACATTTCTAAATATCTGATAAGTAAGTTTGGTTAATAACTCATTCTGATATAAGAAAATTTTTGAAGGGGGAGTAAAACAAATGGTGTCTTTCCTATGCTTCACAGAAACTTATCACTTGTTGCATAGACATATTGCATTCCATTTACTTCAAAAGTAAACTTTGAATTTTATCAGAAATCCTGCATAATTTTTCATCTCTAAAGCCACTGATATGGGTGGAGTGCTTCTGGGTTTGCAGACGGGTGTGGAAGGAAAATGAAACAATTTCTGAGCACATTGCTGAATTAACAAAATTCAAAGAGAAATATAATTTCAAAATTAATTTAAATGGTAGCCTGGACATGAAGTGTATTCCATAAAAGTAAGCAAAAATAACTACAAACTATGATGGATTGGACCTTAAATTAGACCCAAAACATCACACAACAGGAAAGCGATAGTAAAGGTGAACAATTATTTCAGTTTTGCATCACTTGTAAAATATAAAAATGGTAGATCAACTAGGAAATAAGATTTGAACAATGTGTGCTTTTGTAGGGAAACAGAGTTGCAGCATATATACATGTGGTTCATTTACCAAAGAATTTCTGAATAACCTTGCAATTGACACACAGTCCACTGAAAAGTTATAGCAGCTCTCCAGCAGTTTAATTTAGGGTATGATAAATGGCAAGCTGTTTGGATTTCTCTACTAGAAGGGATGAGGTTCAAAATCAAGCTGAATATCTGCCTGCTCTCTGTAATTTCACAGTAGGGTTATCAGAGACTGTTCACTCTGGACTAATTGAAGAAAAGTTCAGTGCTGTTGGAAATAGGTATCTGTGAAGTAATGTTTCATTTCAACCAGGAAGAAAAATTGTTCTGCGTCTTAGACTTGAAATAATTACAGTAACCCCCCTACAGAAAGGAGTAATATGTGAGAATACTCAGTTAAATGTGATATGTGATAACTTATCCCTCTGAAGCTTAATGCATTCATGTAATAGGAGCTATATGAAAGACATTTGAGAACTGTGACATCATTCCTTACCAACATAGCAAAATAAAGTCATGGCTCACAGCAAGCAAGCACTTTTACAGTCTTGGGAATGGCAAACAGTTCTGCAGATATTTTTGCTTCAGAACATCATTATCAGTATGCATCATTACCAATTACAAAAGCCTAGAACATACACAGTCTACCAGTACCTTGAGTCAGTTAATACCAAGAAATCTGAAAGCATACGTCTGAAGAAGGCATATGGAAGAGAAGTATGGATTCACCACTTATTGCAAAAAAGGGAGATTGCACATCCTTGGCTGTCTGTTTCTAAATCAGAGGCTATTTAACCTTAAAAGTAAAACCATTTTGAAAGGTTGGAAGAATTCTCTTTCCACCTTTATTAAACCATCTGTTTAGAAGTATCAGTGCCTATTTTCATACAATGATTGAACTTTAACCCATCAAGAACCAGCAGTTTGAATAACATTTATAATCACAATCTAAAGCAGAATTTTATGTTTAGTATTTTTTTCTTATAAGTGGATATCTTTCAGATACTTTCACTCTCTGTAGTTAGATGAGGCTATATACAGCTATCAAGTTGAAAGAATGGGTGATATTTTATAGTATTTTCAGATCTATTTCAAAACATCTGAAAAGCTAACCAAACTACGAGAAAGACATTTTCACAGGAATATGGCTGGTTCCAAGCACTAAACAAATACACAAAATAGCACAAAATAATAGTGATCTATTAGTTGTCTCCATTCTTCATATTTTTGTAATCTTTGTATAAAGGAGAACATGATAATTTACCTGTCTAATCTTTCTAATACTTGATCCTAATTGCAACACACTCCAAGAACTGAAGAAAGTGTTTCTACCAGAACTAACAATTATGACATAAAGGAAGTGCAATATTTCAGGAAAATTCTAATCTGCTCAATTAGGGAAGGTCATACGGTATTGCTGCACCTGCTGAAAGGAACAGTAACACAAAAAATGTTTCAGTCTCAAAAATCAGATGGCTTCATTGCTTAAACTTGGCCAAGAAATGATAAAAACTGGCTGCCAAGGGCAGTAGCAATCACAGGTGCACATCTGGGTTTTACTCAACTCTCAATTACACCTGTGTAAATTAAAAATAACTTGATCAAGGTCATTACATTTAGAGCAATTTAAAACCAATGTAAAGTTAGAATTAGGCCAGTCATTAAAAAATATATTAAAATGTATTTAGAAAGGGCATATCTTGCATAGATTTTTTTCTACTCCTCTTGACTACTTTTCTAAATCCCAAAGATATATTTGTGTAGTATTTATTAAACACTAAGTTATACTACAGATAGATGAAACACTTTTTTTTTTTTTAAGCTCTCCAGTTCTAAGCTTGCTGGAAGACAACATATGCTTGCTTGTTCCTTTAAAACATATTTTTAGTATTTCATGACTCAAAATTATACAACCATGCTTGAGGGCAGGTATAGAAAAATACCCAGGCCAACAATAAATAAATTATTTCATTTCATCTGAAAACAGATGTTTATACACCACCTATGCTTTGACCCCTCACTTGAGGGCTACTCATTCAGTTCAAAACCTACCTTTAATGGGTAAGAGGAGTTGGCAAGTCTGCACTACTTCCCAAGTACGTGTAGCCAATATAGTCATCCCAGCTTCTAAAACGTGGGAGGAACAATGCAGTGGTCTTACTCTGCTCTTTGGTAAACAGTTATTTTTCTATAATTATAACTACATTGACTAAGCCTTCTGGTAACTGAAGACTCTTCACTTGTACTAAAAACTCTCTGCATACCTTCAATGAGTGCATCAACCACCCTTGTAGTTATACCCAAATATTTTTGCATTCTTTCAAGTGATTAGTAATGAGACACCTTACAAAGGCTATGTCATGCCTCACACTGGGGATTATAAGAGTAGAGAATATTTCTATGCATAACACTTCTTAATTTATTCTGGCCATTGTTTAATATTTTAGAAATAGAGAAAGAGTCATATCTTTTAAAAGGATACAGTCAGTACCCAGTTCCAGGAAGACAAATTCTATTTTTTTAATGTGTATTAAAGAGCAGCCATGTGGCTTCCATTCAGGCTTCACCAATTGATTTTTATCTTCTGTGAGGTTAAACTGCTTGCTATAATTAATGCTGCCCCCAGGTAGTTGTAACTTTACAGATAATATTCTACATGTGATAATAGGTCTCACTGGCCATGACAGCAGCATGGGGTCACATTAATAGAGATTAAATGTTCTTGAAAAAAAAATCAGTATAAAATTTATGTCTCCAGCTCTTTTCCCTTACAAATAAGTCTGTAGCAGAAATAGCAAAAAAAATACCTTACCAAATCCAGATACTGTCTGTCATCTTCCAGTTGTCTTAAATTGCCAAAATTCAATTCATGCCTATTGTCTTTATTTTATATGGATCAGGTTTCATCTTTCAAGTAATGTATAATAAAATCCATAATGAGGTTTTCAAATGCAGTATTTAAAGTGCCTGCTGGAGTACACTGTGTTTAAATTGCTGCTCACACAGATGAAGCACTTGTTCAACTCTCTTCCTGGTTTCAACAGTATGCACTTCAACATTCTTTCCAGTCCATCTCATCTCATATCAGACACAGCAATATAAAACTAATGATATTAACAGTCAGTTTGCTCTTTTTACTCCATCTGAAAGCACGAAGATGAGGTAAAGTAGTTTTCACCCCAGATATGGTGAAAACTGAAGAACTGGTGGACATGTATACAGAGTTTTTTAAGGGTTGTAGAGGTATTCCCAGGCCAAAAAGCAGAACATAGTACATACCCAGTATATCTCATATCTATTAAGACACAGATAATGACTATGAGGAACTGTCAGTATTAAAAACTGTAATTCAAACCATGGCCAAATTTTAATCCAGAGACAGCTAGTTGACTCTGTCAGAACACAGAAAGCCCAAAAGTAAACTCTCATGAGTGTAATTTGCACAGTCAATGGACTGATGCCCTGGAGCAAAAGTGGGAAAGAAACTGGCTCTATGGACACACGAATTTTTTAATCCTTTGTCTTCATGCCATAACCACTAGCTTGGAATTTAAGATATTTAAGATATCAATATAAACAAGTCAGTGACCAATTTAGAATGAGATAGCTAGTGGGTCTGAAGAAGAATCATTACTTAGGCTAATCAGTGAGAAAACTTCTTCTGAAGGCTTAATAGCTGAAGAATCATCTCTCCCAGGAACTGGGGACAATCCCACATCTTCTCAAAGTAAAAGGTGCAGATAACACCTCTTTTTTTCTTTAACAGAAATAACTTTAAATGTTTTTTCTAGATATAAGTGTGAATATAACATAATATTAATAAATATTTCTACTGCTATAACATGAAAGAGAAAATACATGTTACTGAAACATTCAGACACAAGACATCTATGACAAAATCACTTCCACAGCATCAACTACAGACCAAGATAAGACTGCATATCTCATTTCCAATCCTCAAGACAATGTCTACAAGACCTCATTTTCCACCCTTACTGTTTTATCTGTTATGTTCTCAAGCGTGTTGAAAGAACAATGCCATAATCTAACCTACTACTGCTAAATCACTTCTTTAAAAATTAGCAGCTGCACTGCTTATTAAATAGTTATTTTCCATGCAAGTTGAATTGTGCCCTGTTGATAATCACCCACACCCACAAAAAGTGGGACATTTAACCATAGCAGTCATGTAGGCATCATTTCAGTAATGACTCATGCCATTGCTCTGGTGTTCTGACCTCACTGTGCCTCCCTAGATCAAGTTTGGCATTATGACACTGATATCTTAAACAGCAACAGCCCTCTTGAGACCAATTGAGGCAGCTTCAGATGATCTCAGAATATTAAATATCCACGTCTTGAACAGCTTCTGATTCATGAGGAGAGTACTTCCAACAGTCAAGCACTCTCCTCCAAAGTGAGCTCCAAGTCTCAGAGGTGGTTAAAAAGTAAGAAAGGTGGGTAGAAGACAGAAAATCTTGAGACTGCTTTGTGTGATATTTGCCCTGGTTAATGTTAGTGAATATGCTACGGGTCAATAGAGCAGTTGCTCACAAATTCACAATGCTCTGATTTTGTATTCTTCCCGTGAGGCTAAGATTGCTTTGTTAGTCCACCTTTACAGAAGAAGGGAAGGGAAAGGGAAAGGGAAAGGGAAAGGGAAAGGGAAAGGGAAAGGGAAAGGGAAAGGGAAAGGGAAAGGG
>JAWMRA010000001.1:62562509-62593413 GCA_035584735.1 Pseudotriccus pelzelni | reverse complement strand
AAAGGGAAAGGGAAAGGGAAAGGGAAAGGGAAAGGGAAAGGGAAAGGGAAAGGGAAAGGGAAAGGGAAAGGGAAGAAAGAAAAAGAAATGTGCCATTTAGGGAACACATAGTTTATTCACGGCATTGGTAGAGAGAAAGAAAATACAAGTTTTTCAACCTTTCTTTTATGTAGCTTGATGACTCGACCAAAATGAAAATTGCAGTATACTTGCCCTTGTACTAATAATGAAGACATTACAATTGAAACAGAGAAGTTAAAGCAGGATAAAATCAAGAAGTTTTGCGGATTTTTTATACAAATAAAAAAGATACAAAATAAATAGCAGAAGGTTGAAAAACATTTTGTCCCAGAATCAGATGTTCAACAGTTTTGCAAATTTTCTGCTAAATGAAAGAAAAATTCTTCAGTACTCTGCTGTATAACAATCCTAGCTCATGGTCATTAAAAGTGCCAAGAGTTTTTACAGCCTTTTTTCATTCATTATCTCTCTAAAACTTTAAATTATCTTATCACAATAATAAAATAAAGCTCAGTTTTAAGTGCTCCTATGTGAATGGATGCCTGAAAAGATTATTATAGGTTTTGAAGGCAGTGACCTCTTGGCCATACTTTTGAGTCTAATTTGGCATAATAGCAATAAACCTTTATAATCCAATGAATATTTAATGGAATAAATAAAATTACATGTGTATTGTTATTTTTTATTAATGATCTAAGTTCGAGTCTCCTTCTTGAAAAAAGTTATATATCCATAATATCATTTATATGCAAATACATTTCAAAAGATAGGTCTGTTACATTCTTAATTTGACTGGTTTAGGAGACGTGAAAGCAAACAGAGTGTGACACACCAAAGGGATATATGCGTCTTATTTCCTTTATATACCAGTGTTTTATAAACAAATTCTGGGAGTGCTCTACAACAGAGTAGTAAAGCTGTAATCATGAACTGTCGCCTCTCCTCAAATTCTATGAGATAGTTAATACATACATTACAGGAAAAAGCCTTATGAAGGTGTGCAAAAAAAAAAAAAAAGAGAGCTCCTTATTGTCTTTTCAGACCTACTCAGGCAGCTGAAAACAAACCTGAAATTAAACCCAGTGAATATGCTTATCATGTCATCATGTAGGCCATAAATAATTGATGGTCCAATCTTGAGGAAGTTGTCTTTTGAGGATCAAATATTACAGCTACTAAATCACTGTCCTTTCTGAACCATACTGTTGCTTAGATAAGAGTGACTAGATAAACATTTAATCTATCTATTTGTGGCTTTGATTGTGACAATTAACAGACATCCTCAAAGAAACATAGCTTCTTAGTATGAAATTTCAATACCATTGACTGAGGTGATGAATACAATCAGATCTATAAGACTTAAAAATGTACTTCTGCAACCTGGCTGGTGCTCCAACAGATGTTCATGTAACAAACAAAGCCAGTGAACGTGATTCTCAGAAATCTGAGTACATAAAAGTTTTCCAGATGCTTCAAATTTGCTTAATCCCAAGGTCACTCCATGGCACTTCTTTCGTGTTTTATTTATGTCAACATAAGAAGTTTGGGGTTTTGTTCATATTGGTCACAGTCCTACTGTACTCAGCCATATAAAATTTTGTGTCTAAATTGCAACACACAAAGAATGCTTATAATTAAGCAGCAATTTCATCTTAGCTACTGTCATTGTGTGCAATTTTAATTTAGACACAAATATGTATTAGAGTCAGACACTTCATTCTGAATCATTATGTTTAAATAAAGAGGCTGCTCTCTCACTCGCTCTCTTTCTCTCTCTTTAAATAAAAGGAGTTGTCCATTTTAGAGATATGAAATTAATATATGTATATTTCTGGACAATCACTTAGTACAGCAAAAGCACTTATAAAATTAAAATCTTTATTTTTAAAAAGACACTTATATGACTACCAAAAAAAGTATATTTGATTAAATACTGCTATTATCTATTATATTATTTTCATATACTAATATATTCTGTTTCCTTCAAATGAGGGAACTTTTAGCTACACTTTTGATTTTTGGGAATCCAGTTTGGCTATTTCTTTTTAGGCAATACACCATCAAATACTCCACTGAAGGAATTTTCTGACAAGAATTTCCAGCTGAGTGGTCTTAGAAAGGGATTTTCTTGTTCTTAGTCAAATGTAAACTCATCTATATTGAAAGCAATTGTTTTGACTTTTAAAATATAAAGCAGAAAGGCATTTTCTGTAAGAGCTGTTAATTGAAATATATAGATAGCTCCTGCAACTAGAATAATTAGGCCATGATATTTAAAAATTCAAAAACCTGAATTCTTGCCTTTTGTTTTTCACTGATTTTTCACTTTCTTTTACAACCAACCAGAAAAAACAAACAAACAAACAAAACCTTCGAACCCAGCAGTGCTTTAAAAATATTTAACATTTTTTTTTAAATTTTACAGGCAGTAATGTAAACAAATGGAGAGATATTGCCATTATAACATGTTCTGTTATTTTTTCACTTATATCTGCTTACATTTTTTCTCTCTGTATTATTGAAAAAAAAGGGAGTAGTCTTAATAAAAGGGGAGGGAGCTCACTTTTTTGGAGTCTTTGCCCCAGCATTTGTCTTTAACCCAAGACAGATATGTAAAGCAGGAATCATGTATTTCAATCCTTCTTTGAGAAACACACAGAACATGGTAAGGTTTTTTAAAAATTTATTTTGTTTTCTTAGGCAATTCGACTCCAACAAAGTCATTCACAAATTTCCAATATAATAGAGCTTTTTTTTACAATTGCACCTTTAGTTACAATGAAAACTCTGACAAGGCTCAGTATTTCTTTGTTTATGTCAATCAAGAGAAGACAGTTGATCATTCATAACCTGCATGCAACTTCTTACTTCCATGCAGTTGTTTAAGCACTGACGTAAAACGACTTTGCTTAGCTTTCTTAAGCATTCTGGATCTCCTCGTTTCACATGAAGAAATCATTTAGAGTCACGAATTTTTATAATTCAAGACTGTTTGAATCCCAAATATGTTAAAAAATAAACCTTTGTAAACTTCATAATCACTTTATTTAGCCTCAAAAATGGTGAATTATGTTGTTCATAAATCACTAAAAGCTGTCTGTCAGCAGACAGCTTCATTTAGTATATAAGCTTTGGTTGTCAGTACCCAACATGAGCCTCTACAGAAGATAAAATATCGTCCAGCTGTGTAGACCAGTTATGATTTCTCACAACCACCTTTTAAGCTACAATATTAACCAGTAATCCACAACATTTAAATTTTTAAAATATTTTCTTTTTTAAAACATGTAGTTTAAAAAAACCCTGACTGCTGTTACATAGTACCACCATCATTAACGATCTGACTGATGTTTTATTGTCAAAAAATGCAAATGCTTGAAAGATCTCCAGATCTCCTTGTCCTGTTGGATGATATTTTACAGAGTTAGAATCCTTCTGCTCTAGACTTTCTCCACTTGAGACCCATCTTTCTTGAGAATCTCTTTTTCTACTGAGACTTTACTTAGGTCAGGAGTTGCAGGTTATTTACATAATGATGGTGACAACAGACTTGAGTGTTCATGAGAAAGAATCAGAGGGAAGGCCCAGAAGGCAGACAAAACATTCTATAAGCATCTGGGAGAAGTCTCACTACTGCATCTTCTCATGGGGGACTTAAACTTACTTGGGGGGGCAGAACAGTTGGACGGGCAGAGTGGCAGCAAACAGCAGATAGCTAGGATTTGATACCAGCAGACACTTGCATGGTGCTGGAATGAGGCTGTGGAGCTGGTACAGGCAGTCAGAGCAGGACTGCAAACCCTCCAGATGACTGGAGAAGCTCCCATAAGCCATGGAGATCCAATCCATCAGTGACCTGCTGATGATTTCTGCCTAAAATAATACCTTGACTTGCTCCTAATGAACAAATTCTATTTTTTCAGGGCATAGGATATATAAAGGTGATCTGAAAAAAAACAACCAAAAAAACCCCTCCCATCAACAAAAAATATGCAACTATTTACCTGAAAGTTAAAAAAAAGATTAAAAATTAGTATTTGAAGTGGAGCCTAAGTTTATATTTCTGTACCTGTGACCAAAAATCATGAAAAAAAAATATAAGCAAGTTCCAGAAGTTTTCAAGACATTTCAGAAAGCTTAGGTTGTCAGGCTTTTTTTAAAAAATACTTAAATGCTTCTCTAGAAATTGGATCTAGAATTCCAGAATCTGTCTGATCTATTTATGGTGAAAATCTATACATCTGTAGTGAAAAATATTTGTCAACATAGTCAGAAGTTCAGGAATGAATCACAGAGATGGTCAGTAAGCAGCTTACAGCCAATTTGAGGTACCAATTTCCCTCTAGAATTAAAATAAAGCTTTTCATACCTGACACTAAGAACAAATTTATCTTGTTTATATGAACACAGCAGAACACAGTTGATTAAATAATCCATGGCATTTAGAACCAGCTATCATGAAACACTGTTTCTTTAACATTCCTGTTAGAAGAAGAAGAAAGTCAGGTGTCTTGTAAAAAATTACCAGGCTACTAACCTACCACCAGAAAGCCTGAAAAGATACATTTACTAGATTACATCAGAAGCATATCTTTAGTTTTCTGTTTATCACAACAGTTCTAAAGTGCTAGGGTTCATTTTTGAAAAATTATGTAGTGCAATACAATACTATAACTAACTTACAAAGTAAGTAACTAACTAACTAATTTCAGTTATTTACATTGTTGGAATTTACATATCAGCTTTATTGGACAATTTTGCACTCTAGCACTCTGGGGTTACTGACATAACTGTAGAATTCCAGAGTTTATTTTTACCTCAAAATATCTTTTCTTCTGTGCTATGGCTGGTACACTGAGGATCAAAACAGTTTAACTACATCTTCTTTACATCTTAATTTCTTCCCAGGCATATTTTCAGTAGCAAAAGGTTAATTTTTTTATTTTGCTTTTGTTTGTTTGGTTAGTTGGTTTTGTTTGCTTGTTTGGGGTGGGTTTTTTGTAGTTTTTTGGGTTTGGTTGGGTTAGTTTTGTTTGTTTTGTCTTGTTTTGTTTAGATTTAGCCCAGAATCTATAGTTTCCTCCAAGACTGATTGGAGTCTCTGGCCATACTCTTTTAATGTCACCTGTCACACAAAGCATCATCTGTGTAAAAATTACCTGTCTCCATGTAATAAAATAAATCTATTGGATTTCCCAGCGAGATGAAACAAGAGTTAAACATCATACGGCAGTCAGAAGAAATTATATTTTCCAAGAAACTGTAGAGTGTGCATAAATATGAGCTCTAGTTTTCCATTGTCATATGTCAGGATCTGGATACTGAATCAAATTAAAAAATACTTGGCATCAGCCAACTCTCAAAAAATGTTTCTCTTTGCAGTTATATGAAAACATTCATTTCTAAGTATTTGTTTCTTTGAGCCTATCTGTAAGCATAAGTACCTAGTTTTTTAAGTAATTTCTCCATGATTTTGCATTTTTCCTATGGTTCTCCATTGCATTCATTTTTGTTTGGGTAATTTGGTTTCCTTAGCAAATTCTGCATATTTTGTTATCTCCGATTTGTTTTCAATCAAGTTTTTTAAATGTTTCTTTGTTATTGTTGTTGTTGTTTTTTAAATTTTCCTCCATTTCTATTTCATAATAGGGGATTCCAATTACTTCCCCAAATTGCAAGATAAGATCTCATCCATAGATGCATTACAAATTTCTCTCCACTTTTCTTTTAATAAACTCTATTAAAAGCAGCTTTCCATCTATTTTACATGAAACTCAGCATCTCTCATTTCTTTAATAGAGTTAGCCTTCTCTGCTTAAATTAACTGAGCAGTATTAAAATCAGGTAATGCTTCAGAAATAGCTGCTTTAGAAAAAAGACTGCTTCTAAATGTCCTTTTTCCTTCTGCCACTCGTTTATTAAACATTTCAAGTGAAGTTCAAATCTTCCACATTTCCAAATGCTTTCAAGTCCAGTGAAATTTTTAGTGACTCCAGTCTTCTTTTGCAGTTCTCATTTAATCTTTCTTTTGATGCTGTGTATTGCTCAAAAATCAATGAAAAATGAAGTGTCTAAGAGTGGCAGAGTACCTTGAGACTCACCAGATTTCTAACTGATCAGCATTGTGAAGCATGGACCATTGCATCTTATAACATTCAGTGACAATTAATTCAAGATTGCATGGATGATGGAGTGACTGCATCAGTGGACAAGGGAAGAACTACACATCATCTGTCTGGACTTCTGTAAGGCCTTTGACACAATTCCCCAAAACTCCCTCCTCTCTAAATATGAGATATGGATTGGATGGGTGTACTGTTTGGTTGATGAAGATTTGGTAGGATGGTCACATTCAGAGGGTTGCTGTCAATGTCTCAATCTCCAGATGGGTTCAATAGCAAGTAGTGTTCCTCAGGGTTCATATTGGAACTAGTACTGTTTAATATTGTCATCATGGACCCCAGGATCAAAGGCACCCTCAGCAAATTTTTAGACAACATCAACCTGAGCAGTGCAGTGGACATACCTGAAAGAGATGGAATGCCATCCAGAGAAGCCTGGACAAGCTCAAAAAATGGCCTCATGGAAAACTCATGAGGTTCAACAAGGCCAAGTGTAAGATGCTACACCTGGGTTGGGGCAATTTTTGGTATCAATACAGGCTGAGGGATGAAGGAATTGAGAGCAGTCCTGAGAAGAAGGACTTGGGATACTGGTGGATGAAAAACCATAACTCATCAATATGCACTTACAGCTAACAAAGCCAACAACAACCTGGGCTTCCTCAAAAGAGGTGTGACCAGCAGGTCAAGGGACGTGTTTCTGCCCCTCTACTCCTGTGAGACCCCACCTGGAGTACTGCATCCAGCTCTGAAGTCCCCAGTACAGGAAGGACATCCACCTGTTGGAGCTGTGTCCGGAGGGGACGCAGCTGGGACAGCTGACCCCAACTGACCAAAGAAATATTCCAGAGCATATAACATCATGCACACCATATAGAGATGGGGAAAGAAGAAGAAAGAGGGGGAACATTCACAGTGATGATTTTTGTCTTCCCAAGTAGCCATTAGGAGTGATGGGGCCCTGATTTTCTGAAGATGGCTGAACATCTGCCTGCCCATAGGAAACAGTAAATTAATTCCTTATTTTTCTTTGCTTGAGAATTAGGCTTATATTTTACCTACTAAATCGTCTTTGTCTCAACCCAAGAGTTTTCTCACTTTTAGTCTTCTGATTCTTTCCCCCATCCTGCTTGTGAGTGAGAGAGTGGGGCTGTGATGCCAGCTGGGGTTAAACCACGACAATGTGTAAGAAATTTTCAAATGAGTTTTTTTAAAAAAACACCTCAGTTAATTAGCTCTTTCTACTAGAGGGAAATTATAGGAAATGTGTACCTCAAGCTTCTTGCTAAAATAGTGGAGAAAAGCACTTTTTTATCTCGTAATCTACCAGTTTGGGCATTGACTTATAGTGGTGGTTGTTATGGGACTCAGTAATTTCCATAAAGTCAAAGGGGGGTTAACCACAATTACATGGAGTTTTGTTCTACTTTCCAGTTAACATCAGGCCACTGTGAAGTCCAGCATGTAAACAGCACAAGACCAACCAGAGAAGAGAACCTGATAATAGGACAGAGAGCTGAGCTCAAAAAAGACTGATGGTTTAAAATCTGTTTGCAGAACCCCTTTCCTTTTTTAAAGCCCGTTTAATTGTAGTTTGATATTAAATTTTACAACTGGACAAAAAATTTCCCATCTCAGAAAAAAACATATCTCAAACCTATGTTGGCAAACAATATTAAATACATAAGACATTTGCAGAATAATTAAAAGAGGTACTCAAGTAGATGTCCAATGAATGAAAGAACTTACTGTTTTAAGCAGTTTCCTGAGATAGGCGGACTAGGTTTCTCCTTTAAAGTGTCATTTATGGACACCAAATTCTACAGCTAAAAACTCCATTTAAATTTCTTTTCTTTTCTTGACTTTGCAAATTTCCTACTAGCAATCTGTTCAATGCAGTTTATAAGAAAGTATATATTTTCATAATTTTCTGCATATGCTACCTTTATTTTCATTAAATGTCCTCACTGTTATTGTGTTGGCATATAGTTACAAATTTTCAAAATCTTACTTTAAAATATAATTTTTTCATGATTCTCATCATCCTTATCATGCTGCAGCACACCTAATGCATATTGTACCCTTCAGTCTTCACTAATATGACAAACTTTGTGAGTCACAGTACACCTTTGCAGCAAGACTAATTTACTACTACTCCTCTGCACACTACATAATAGTCTATAACACTAAAAGTAACATATGTAATGAAAGTGTCTAGTGAAGGCAAGATTACACAGACTGTCACTCAAATGTTGCTTTAAAAATTGGTAAAAATTAATAGAAATTATCTTTTTATGCCAGCCAGTGGATCAACCAACTTAAGCATTCTCTTAACTTTGGAAGACTTGGGAGGAAGCAGCAAACAATTCAGGGGTTAATATTATTGTCTCTCTCACTTGTATTCAGTAGTGTGACATCTGCTGCATTTGACTATCTGCAAGTCATAACACTTTTTAACCGCTTTTGCATAATGTTTTTGGAACAATATGAAGCGTCATTAGTGTATTTCAGTTCCAAACATTATTGTCTCATGTTGCTTTATTACCATAATAAACTTGTGAATCATAGTAACTAACACAGTAGGTCTCCCATAGTGAATTCATTTTCATATCCTCTTTTGTTATCATAAATGTGATCCAGAAAATTGTAAAGTCAGCAGTTCTATACAGCTTATTAATAAAGTACATTACAGGGATGCATTAAAGCCTCCACAGCTGTATTATAATGAAACACTCTACTTATAATTACAATTATGCTAACACTTAATAATAATTGGGCCTCTGTGTCTGTAGCTCATTTGCTCAATAGGAGATTGGGTCTTGTCAGAAGTAGCCATTCCCTCAGCAGGTGACCTGGTTGCAAACATAACAGAGTTTAAACAGAGCATGAAGTTAGTAATGGCATAAAAAGGGCATATCTGCAGGTGGGGGTACCATCTGTGAGGAAGAAAATGTGAAATAATGAGCTATATGGGCTTCTCTCTTCGTGGAGATCAGCTATCCAAGGGTGAAAAGAGGGGAAACAAAGATAATGGATGAGGGAGGGAATAAGGTAGACAGGTGAAGAAATAACCTCATCGGCAATACACAGCTACCATTAACAATATATAGGACTACAATGTCAAGAGTAAACAACTTAGTTACATATGTCCCAGTAATGCTACCACCTTTTCTTCTGAAGTGGAAAATTAATTTGAGAAGACCAGGAGTTTATTGTTGAATCCAAACTTTCTCTTCAAGGGTGACAGCAGGAATCTTGGAGATAGGCAGACTATTGTCTATTACAGATTCTTGGTCTCCAACAAAAGATACATCAATATACTCTTAAGAAGTCAAGCTGCAAAGCAATTCTTACAGTCTAGAGATGTAGTTGTGCAGTTTGGAAACTCTTATGTTCCAGTTGGTAGCAGATTCTCTACAAGTCACCACTTCTGCTCTATGAAAAGGAGTGTCTTTCTTTCAAGAATTTAAAGGAACAGAGACAACCCAAGTTTGTATGCCTAATTATTACCATCCCTACCAAATTAGCAGAAGCAGAGGAGATGCACCTCTTGCATGAGTCCTGCATCGTGAGATGAAGTTGCAGTTCCTATTGGTGTACAAGGTCTTATCTAGATCGAGGCTGCATCTGCTTTAGGACTTATGATGGAAAGACAAAGAAGACTCCTACTTCCAGTAGGAGTACCTTTACATGGTATTATCCTTTCCTCAGTGTTACAAACAGGCTTATTGTGTTCATATTTAATAGAAACATACACATTGTGAACTCTTTCAGACAATGTGTGGAAATACTGACTACATGTATCTTCCTGTACTGCATTCTAAAATGACTGACCTATTCAAGGAAGTCCTTTCATACTGTAGAAGAGCAACTGAGAGTTACTGGAGCATTATCAACTACTGGTCTACTGCTAATGGGACAAAAATGTCCCTTCCACAGTCACTCTCCAAGGTATAGTGTGGTCTCCTGGATTTATGCCTTTTCAGTGTGAGTACATGGCATTGGAAGAGGAGCCTATCTCAAAGCAGAATATATGCTTTGCAGAATCTTCAATTGCAGTTAAAGACTGTTGGCAGGAGGGAAAAGAAAGAGAAAAATTCAGCTCAGCCTGAAATACTGGTGAATCTCTGATTAATGAAAGGAGAAGAAGCTGACAGCTTCCTTGTAATTCTCAGTTGGTTTAATAAAAAACTAGAAACAATTAGGAAGGTATTTTCTGTTCCTAATTTTATGATTCTTCCTGACAAATTTTCTTGGAAAAATCTAGGTGAATTTAACTGTGGCCTGGAAAAGATCTGAAAGAGCATGAGAAAGTAATAAGGGAGATCAGGAGGTTTGAAGAATTAAATTTGAAGCATATAGAGGCTGGTTCACTGAATCAACATTAAGCATATAACTTGAGTTCAGGATTGTGCACTAGAAATGCAGAAATAAAAGTAGTCATCTGCATTGGCTTATCCATCTATCTTCAGTTAGGATGAATGCTCCTTTTATCCCTCTTCTTGGGAATGTTTATACAGCTATCTTAAACTACTGTTTACCTGTTTAGGACCACATGAAATGAATCTCCCTCCAGTCAAGTTGTTGAAAAAATGCATGAAAAGTGACTTTCAGATACTGAAAGGACAGAAATGGGACCAAACAGACCAAGCATTGATACTTACTTCAAAATTTCAAAGACTTTCTGAATTGAATAATCTGTGTCCTATTACCAGTCCCTGTTGGCATAAAAGAGGTGACATAACACTGCAAGTGCATCAATTTCTAGTGGAATACTCAGAGCTAGAAAGACCTAGGCTCTTTATTTAGTGAAGCAACTTAGGCACCTCTAAAAGATGAATCTATACTCCTACCTAGAACTATAGTTGTGAAGAAACAGTTGGTGATACTTTAGAATAACTCTTAAATGCTGTTCAATTAAGCCCACAGTATGCCTTTCTTAGGATATATGAACATCACTATCCAAAAAAACATGTTGGCGATAGGGTTTTTTTATGGAACTTTTGAGTTCATCAAAAATTACTGTCAAGTATTTTAATTTTGGGGGTGGATGTAGCATAAGGGTCACACACCCATGTTGCTTTTAGTAGAAAATATTTATATGTGACAACCAGTGTAATGCTGAAGAGTGAAGTAAATCACATATTTTATATGTAAAAGGTGTTCATTGTTCTCTTGTTTGCTAATAGACAAATAACCTATAAAAAACATTTTTCAACTGTTTTCTGGAAAGAGACATCAGGACTTAATAAAAAGGGAATGAAAGAGTAAGTTATCACCTATGGAGAAGTGATTCAAGTTTGTCCATAAAGAAAGTTTTAAAAATTTAGTCCCTCTATAAGAATTAATATAATTGTATTTTTTATTTGTCTATTTTTTCTTTCATTTATTAGTTAATCATTCTTATATTATCAGAGACATTTGTATTAAAAATTAACAAGAGACCAGTTTCAGATATTTTTTAACCATAAAGAACTGTCTTCAAAAACTATCCCATCTATTTCTGTGAAGCTTGACATATAATAATCATAGAATCTTTCAGGTTGGAAAAGACCTCTCAGATCATCAAGTCTAGCTGTAAAGCTAAACCTGCAAGTCCATGACTAAACTGTGTCTTTAAGTCCCACTTCTAAACATCTTTTAGATACCTCCAGGGATGGGGACTCAACAACTTTTCTGGGCAGATTTCTTTCAGTGCTTGCTAACCCTCTCAGTGAAGAGATGTTTCTCAGAAATTTAAAACCTCCCTTGGTGCAACTTGAGACCATTTCCTGTCACTTGTTTCCTGGCAGAAGAGACCAACCCCCACTTCACTAAAACCTCCTTTTCAGGTACTTGTAGACAGCAATAAGGTCCTCCCTGAGCCTCCTTTTTTCCAGGATAAAAACCTCCAGTTCCCTCAGCCACTCCTCATTGGATTTGGTCTCTAGGCCCTTCTCCAGCTTCTTTGCTTTTCAAATTTGGTATTTCATCTGGTTTAGGAAAACAATTTAAACCAAAACCAAACCAACAATAAATAAACAAACAACCCATACTATATTCTTTTCAAAAGACACCAGAAAGCACCATTACAAAACCACAACAGACCACACACATTAGCATATTTTTTAATTTTATCAGAAAAATTATTTTTGTAACCAGTAGGATAACGTACATTTGACCTTATAGAATCACAGAATATCTGCAGTTGGAAAGGACCCATAGGGATCATTGAGTCCAACTCCCTGCTCCCCACAGGACTACCTAAAACTAACCCATATAACTGAAAGCATCGTCCAGATGCTTCTTGAATTCTGACAGGATTGGCACTGTGAACACTTCCCTGAGATCCTGTTCCAGTGACAGACCACCCTCTCAGTGAGAAACATCTTCCTAATGTCCAGTATGAACTTTATCTGAAGCAGTTCATACCATTTCTCATGTGTCCCACCACTGGTCTCATGAGAGAGAGGAGATCAGAACCTTCACCTCTTTTGTCCTCCTTGAGGAAGCTGTAGATTGCAATGAGGTCACACCTCAGTCTTCTCTTCTCCAAGTTGAACAAGCCAAGTGACCTCAGCCACTCCTCATAAGTCTTGCCTTCGAAAGACTTCACCATCTTGGTTGCCCTCCTTTGGACACACTCTAGTAGTCTGGTGTTGTTATACTGAGGTTGTCAAAACTGCACACAGTACTGGAGGTGGGACTGCAGCAGTGCAGAGTAGACTGGGAACCCCTACACTGGGACAACCATCTCCCTTGACCAGACTTTATGCTGTGCTTGATGCACCCTATGTAACCATTTGCCCTCTCTCTTGCTGCCTGGGCAATTGCTGACACATATGCAACTTCCCAGAAACCAAATCTCCCATGTCTCTTTGTACCTAGCTATTCTCCAGCCTCTTATCCCCCAGTTTGTACATATAATCAGAATTTCCCCATCCCAGCTGGAGAATCCAGCACTTACTCTTGTTGAATTTCATACAGCTGGTGAATGCCCAGCTCTCAAGTCTATCCAGATCTCTCTGTCAGACCTCTGTACCCTCAAGGGAGTCCACAGCTCCTCCTAGTTTACTACCATCAGCAAATTTACTTAAGGTAGATTTGATTCCTTCACCCAGACCATCTATAAAATAATTAAAGAGCACTGACCCTAAAACTGAACCCTGGGTAACCCCACTGGTGGCTGGCTGCCTACCTGACATAATTTACTATTGTTTTGAGCCCAACTCATCAGTCAAATGTTCACCCAATGTATCATGGGCTTGCCCATCCATATGTTGGATATTTTGTCCAGAAGGATACTATGAGAGACAATATATGTGAGAGACATTGATACATAAAATGTTGAAATACTATTGGCATATATATTCTAAATTTTGTCCCACTTGAGTAATTTCACTAATGATGGAAATAGATTTGAGTAAGGTTACATGAGATGGTATTTTCTTATCACACAAAGGCCTTCCATCGGATCATAGTCATTTATCTTCAAGTTTGAATGATTAGGCCTGATTTACCAAAGCTGAAAATGAATTGTCTTCTTTTGATTTTTGGGTATTAGGGAAATCTACTTGCAGATTTGTATAACACTATTTGAGTTTATTTATGGATTTATGGATATTACAAGATTCAAAAACTTCCTTTAGCTCTTTAGATTTCGACTGGCTTGCTTTATATAAAACCTTTCTTTGAAATGTGCCAGTGTTCAGTTATGCTTGTTCACTCAGTGCTTCAGCATTCAAGAAAACATTTTCTTATTAGCTAGACTGCTTCATGTGGGCTATTGTAATTCATTAGCAGAACTCTCAATATTGCTACATCATTGTTCTTACATTATTATTGATTATATAATTTAGAGTCAGTATATGGTCCTTATGTTTTATATCTTAAAAAAACATTGCCAAGCATTTCACTGTTATGGTTCACTTTTTCAGCATGGTCAACTGTTGTCTATTATTTGAGTCCATCAAAACTCAATATATTTTTATCTGGAATCAGTAATGGGCTCTTCTTCCACTGTTTGAGGAAATGGAAAATTATTAGCTCCATAAATAGATTGTAGAATATCTGTAACTATATTCTAAAAGGTTTCCTTTGATCATCTCTTCATGCTAGTAAAATATGTTGTAAAAAATAAACTAATACAAAGAAAACAGTTTATGTATTCCACTGCTCGGCTTTTATATTGAAAATAAAAATAGATTCTAGGGAAATTATCTGACAAATCTTACCGAATTTCAGGTTAAATCATCTCATGAGTCCTATTTTGTAAGAACATTTGTGTCCTCTGTGTCCTCATATTGCATACAAACTTCATCTGGAGTCATCCAAACAGCACCTGTTTAACTTTTGGAATAATATGTTACTCAGTACACATAACGATATAAACATGTAGGTATATAAAAAATTAGTATTTTAAATGTATAAGTCACTAAATAATCTATTAAAATGTTTTCTAGCGCTTGATTTTTCCACCTCTTGTTACCAATATTCTTTCAGTGTGATTACAGACACCATTGTATTTGCTTCTTAAATACTGTTGAAGGGATAGCTCTCATTTATTTCTTTTTTTCACAGCTTGGAAGGAAAGCTGAGTAATTAATGAAAGCTAATTTTGTAAATCAACCTACATATTTTAAATTAAATAACATATTACATTTCTGGAACTTTACTTTCTTGCATTACACTGAAACTGTCACCACACAAAGGAAAATAGTTGGAAAAATCTGTGAAGAAGTATGTAAGGAGATATAGTTTTCCTCCATATATCTTATAAATGCAAACAAAATATGAGTCATAGAAATAAATTTTGATCACCAATGGCTCTCAGATGAAAGATGAACTAAAAGTAATTGACATTCTTTGTAAAATAGTTCCTAGTCCGCAATATTTTATTGCAGTTTGAAGGAATTATAGGGTTTATGAATTAAAGGCTTTCAATAATAAAATCTTTTCAACAGGCATTTTTATCATAACCTTAGTGAATTTAAATTGAAGCTTCATTTACAATATGAGAATCACATTTTATAATACAGTTTATCACTGTAATGATTCCTAGCTCTCTCACAATTTCTAAATAGTAAAATACGGTATTTTAAGATTATTAGTAGCAATGATATGTCAGAATCATTAAAGTAAACATATATATTATGTATGCTTCACTTTCATTAATTCTTTGTTAAAACAGTGTCTTCTAGAGAGAAGATGGCTCTTTAAAGGAACTATGATTTGATTGGTCAAGAATTCTTGATAACATATTTTTGACCTTATATAGGCTGTAAGATATTCAAAAGACTTCAACTGAATATATTTACCCATGCAACATCCCAATAACATGACTTATATACATTTTGAAAAATACTCTGCACAATGTTACAGGAAGGTAAAGTATGAGAAACATATTAAGAACATCTCAGAATGTATATGAAAAAATATTGGGATTTCAAAATTACAGGTGTCATCTTTTTAGGTGTTTAAGATTTCTGCATAGTGAGTGAAAAGAGAAACACCAAAATTTGATAGTTCTTTTGATCTCTTAAAAAAAGCGCCGAATTTTCAAGCATCACAGTTTCCTCTTAAAATTCAGTGGAAGAATAGTTAAACTCATAATAGCATTACATGATATGAATATATCACAATTATTATATTAACAGCCTCCCAAGATTCAAAATTGAAGTTTTCCACTTCAGTGAGTATATGAATCCTAATAAAATATGCATAGCTAACTGTGTAAGACCTAAAGAGCAATTAAACACTATTACAACATCGTTACTTAATCTCTTACTTTTTTTGTTTGTTTTCTAAATGTTCAAAAGAGATCTTCAGAAATCTGTCTTTTAAGCAGATTTAAGGTTGCAAAAAATTAAGAGGTTAATAGCAGTTCTGTATGGGATATGCTTTTTAAAGTTATTTCTCTGACTCACAGCTTCTAAATTTTAATATATATATTAAAATTGAAACTAGCAAAAACTAAGTGTGCATAGATTGTTATTTATAGCAGTATCATATTCATTCTTCAAGTTAATCAATGAGTATTAAAACTGGAAGTGGCAAAACAAGTTTGCACTTCTTTCTCCTTCAAAAACACAAACAGTAAATCATAACCACGCATAATTTCTGCTGTTATATATTGTAAAGGTTATGTTTATACTATGAGCTGTGAATTAAATTAATGAGTTTTCTCAGCACCATAAACCTCCTCCACCAAAACAGGAGCTAAATTGTAATAAATCCCTGTTTATGTTCACATATTTATGGGACAGCAAAGATTTAGAGTTCCTCTACAGGGAAAACTGGCCCAACACAAGAGGAAAAAAATTATAGCTTCTGTATTGTAAGGTGGATGAACAGGGGCAAAAGCATGAACATTGTTTTCACTTCACTATAATAATGCCAGCAATTTATTAAAAGCAATTGCTAGAGCAAAGCTTTTTTGCCAATGCTTCAGCCAAAGTGACAATACACCAACCCAATATGTTTTCTCCTTTTGTGCCTCTGAATATCAAAACTATTAAATTACACATCATTTTACTTTATTCTTGGAATGAATATTTCTTTTTTGTCAAAAATATTAGTGATAGTATAAGAAAATTGTCTTCTTTATATAATGCACACATTAAAAATTCCTTACATGAACTTGAACAGCATTATTTACCTCTACACATTTACATTAGCTATTTCAGATTACTGTGGTTGTGATTTCTAATGTATTCCTCATAGGAAAGCACTGTACTGTCTGAATTTTCTGTATTTTGTTTCATCAGTCTCTCATTTTACATTTTAATTCATAAAATACAAGTAGAATTTTCTATTATATGTCCCCTAGGCAAACCCATGACACAAAAGAACAACCTTATAATCCCCTCTTTAATTTTTAAGATTATTTTCCTTGATTTTTTTTTAAATATCTGCTCTTAAAAAAAAACAAAACTCATATGCTTTCATATTTTGTATTTATGGAGAAAAACCTAAAATTACAGCAATAATATTCTGTGGACCTACAACTTCTTTTTTCTTCTGTCAGCTTCGAACAAAGGAGCCTGGAGTCTTCGCTTCCCTATCCAAGCATAAATGCTACTGTCAGAAATTAAAGCCTCCCCTTTAACATATTGCATATAACTTGTCAACACAACAAAAAGAGGGACATTCTTATCACTCCATGCATTGTTAAACTGTGGAACTGATTTTTATAGACTATAGCAGATGGCAAAATCCTATATGAACGACAAAAGTTATAAGTTCAGAAAAGAAAAACGTGCATGAATTGGAAGCTTGGTTAAAGGAAGTGATATTCCGTGCTTCCTACACTACACCTTTGTGTTCCAACACTCTTCCCAAAATCATCAATTATCTGCTGTCAACAAAGCATTCAACTCTATGGTTCTTAATTTACTTCATATGGTTCTTAATCATTGCATGTTTCTTATTTGAAATTCTTATGCAGTAGTGTCTTCTTCACTCACCTGCAGGAACCAATCTGCTGCCCTCTCATCTGAAAAATGGTAAAACAGTGGTAGTTACTGAGTCTTTTATGCAAGTGCAAAAGTGAATGGGAGATCTTTCCTAGAAGTAAAATTACTTATTTTAAATCTAAGTGATGGGTTGGTAAAATTAAGGCTTTGAAGGGAAAAACTGATTAGTTTGGATTTATATGCAGAAAGTGCCACACAAAGGCACATGGCACTGCAAAGGTGGATTTAGTTTTCAGAACTACTGTTTGCTATGCTATAGATATTATTTCAATTTTATAGTTTCTTAGGGACCAGACATGATTTTTAATGAAAAAAAGTCCCACACCCTTAGAATCTATACTTTTTAGAGGAAAATAATTCTCTTGCCTTGTGCAATACATTTGTATTGCTCTTCCTTCTCCCTTGAATCTCCTCAGCAAGTTCACACATTCATTTATTTCAAAATACTGAAAAATGTCACTTATATCCAGTGAAGGGAGATGAGACCTTCTAGTAAAGAGTCAATCCAATCTCTGCTGATTGTTTTCTTCAGGATGCTATATCCATGTTCTTCAGGTGCCTATTCCTTTTAATTGGTTGTAAAAGGACCATAAGCTCACTATGTCAGACAGAGTTCCCCTTACTCTGGCAGTCTGCATGTAGCCCACCTGATAAACAGTAAGTCTTTAACACAAAACAAAGAAGCAGAAGTGTTCCTTTTAACATGTGGAGAGCTAAAATTAATTATATCTACTCTACAAGCAGAATGGGATGCCATGTAGTGTCGGTACGAAATTAGAAAAAAAAACAAATTAAAAAAATCAAAAACAACAAAAACAAAAGAACAAATCCCCAGTTAAATCACCAATGCCAAATGTTCTTGTTCAGGTAACTAGGTCAGAGTAGAGTCTAGCGCAGGTAAGTTTATGGATACAGAAAATGTCAGATATAAAGTTCTAGTGAGATTTAATTCCCTAGACACACTAGAAAAAGTCACTTAATTGCTATATTCACCTATTCTGTTCATCGATCTTACTCGGATAAAAAAAAGAGAAGGTTACTGTTTAAGCTTTGCACATTAGATAAAGCAGAAGGAAGAGCAGAATATGTTCTATTTAATAATTAATTATCCTGTCGATCTGATACAACAGGTTCATTCTAAAGGACTGACACTTCTTAACAGTTTTTAAATTAACTTTCTCCTTGGAGATCATACAATACTAGAATAAGATGAGTTGGATGGGACCCACAAGGAACATTGAGCCCTGCACAGAAGACCCCAAAAATCCCACCATGTACCTGAGACCACTGTCCAAACACTTGAACTCTCTCAGGCTTAGTCCTGTGACCACGCCCCTGAGAAGCCTGCTCCAGTACCTGACCACCCTGTGGGTGAAGAACCTTTTCCTAATATCCAACCTAAACCTCCCGTGATACAGTTTCAGGCCATTCCCTTGGATGCTATCACTGGTCACTGTTAAGAGGCCTCCCCTCAGTCTCCTCCAGGCTGAACAAGCCAAGTGATCTCAGCTGCTCCTCATACAACTTCCCCCTAGACCCTTCACCGTCTTTGTAGCCCTCCTTCGGATGCTCTCTAATAGTTTTATATCCTTCTTATCGTGGTACCCAAACCTGCACACAGGACCTGAAGTAAGGCTGCACCAGTACAGAGTAGAGTGGGACAATCACCTCCTGGTTGAGGGGCTGATGATGCTTTGCCTGATGCACCCCAGGAAATGGCTGGGACTCCTGGCTGCCAGGGCACTGCTGACTCATGTTCAGCTTTTCATCAACTGTCATGTTAAGAAGCCACATATGCTTCCTGTGGTTAGGGACAAATTTATGGCCCCCTGTTCATAGACAAAACTCCTTGAGCAGAGACAATCCTTACATTTCAAATCTACATAAAATTGAAGAAATGTTGCCACAGATGTCATAATTTCTATCCTACACTTAGTGTTCCCTGCACAGCAATAAGCATGTTTCAACTTCACTTTTCATCAACATAGATGACAAATTCTGGAAATATTCAGCTCCTTATGGCTTAATCAGGAAACTTATTAGTCATCTGAATATGCAATTACTCATCTCTGCAGATTTTCTCTAAAAAGAGTTAACTGCCCAGAATCCTTTTTTTTTTTAGCAGATAAAGGCTTGCAAGTGTATTCATCAGACTAAAAGCAAAATTTTGGGAATATTTATAGACATATCAAATTTCCAAGCTATGCTTTCCCCCTCTCCTCTGAAAGCAACTGGTTATTACATTTGTGTCCACAGAAGTTTTGAGTAGTCTAGGCTTTTCCAAATTTTTCCAAGTTCTTAAGTGAACAACTTAAGACAACTTATTATTATTAAGACAATTATGGACAACTTCTGACCTTATTCCTAGTAGTTTTATTAAATAAAAACCTAAAATTCAGTGGCATTGTAACTGCACTGACTGTTTTGTGAACATTTTTTGTCTTTCTCCAAGTGAAATACAAAATTTGTTTTTATTATGAAGCATAAGAAAAAATGGTTTCTTCCTTGGTGCAGAAAACTAATAAAAATATACTAAAAATAGGGATGGAAAAATGTAAAAGCTTAGATTGTCTAAAATTCCACTAGGTTCTAGAACATCTCTTAGTGTTTTGCTTTACTTTGTTTGCTCTTAGGTACATCGAATAAAATTGTTTGAGACTTGCTCCAGCATAGCAATTCTTCATTTTACACAGGAAAGGTCAGATGCAAAACTGTTAAAATAAGAGTCACTTAAACTCCATAGTAACAAGGATAACATTTTTAGAAACAGACATCTATAGATATGTGTAGCTAATAAAATGTGTGTTGTTTCAACATAACTTAAGATCATTATACTATTTTTCGTATTTATCTACTCCTTAAAAAGCATTTCGCTCAAAAAGTGCTCTGCATCCATTTCTCATGAAGAAATAAGGACTTTTACAAGACAAACATTTCTTCTTTAATGATTTTTATGTTTGGAGGTGTATCCCAGTTGCTATCTGGGCAATGTGGTTGCTTCTTAGATAAAGAAAAACCAAATACAATTTAAATGTCCAGATTGTCTCTCCAGATAACTCAGGTATTACACTAAAACCTAGATGTTAAGTGACACATTTTATTATGATTTATGGGCAATCACTTGCGACTTGCTGCAATATGAATTGTAATGTACTGAGGTACTGATGGGCAAATGGAAGGACTTAGAGGATAGCTTTGTATATATGTAACAGAAATTTTCATCTAAATACTCTATCCATCCTTTATTAGTCAGAAAAAGGCAAGGGAATTATGTAATATACTCTCCAGAGAACTAAAATTTATTATAAGTTATTGACTAATGATACTTTATTCGATTTATAAAAATGAAGGTTCTTTTTATAATTTTTTCCCAATTGTGTTTATAATTATTTACTATGTGCTCAGTTAGTGCTGTTAAGTCATGCATTAGCCATAAGTTAATTATATTATCTGTTTCTGAAGTAAAATAAGGAAAAATGTAAATAAATAGATAAGAACGGTGGAACAATTGGAAGCAGAGTCTGCCAAAACCATACTCAGTTCATCCACTGGGAGTTTTGATTATATTAAGTTTCCTCAGAAGAAACAGAATGTAGTGTTTACACCCCAATCCTCTTTGTGAATGCTAGAAGGGGAAAGTAGTTTACAAAATGCCTTAAAAAGTGCGTATATAAAGGTGATCACAGCTGCCACAGTGCTGCAGTCATCTTTGGTCAAGGCAGCAACTTTGTGACATTGTTACCAACAATGGCTTTTAGGTTTAACTGACTCCTATAACTTTTCATCTTCTTCTAGTAAAACTTTTGGAAACAGCAACATTTAAGGCCTCTGTAAAATGTGATCTGAAGGCATTAGAGCATATTTCAGCTGTTATTTTTACTGTTACACCAGATATAATCACTAGATGATCACTATTTTACTATTTTGAAATAACTGAGTCATCTAGCTACTTGACAGAAAGATTTTTGAAATGAGTTCTGGAAGCTAGAGGATTTTTTTTTCTTTACGAATTTCTTCCTAAAGAATCAAACTTCCTAAACAGCTAAAGCTTTCTATCTAAGTGGTTTTGGATTACCGATTTTCCAATAGGGCACTGTCTTCAGGAGTAACAAGGAATTATTAGATAATCTGGCCTATGGTCAGACTATAACAAGTATGATTAATTTAATGTAATGATTAACTTATCATAGTCTTCTTACCTTATAACAACTATCTGAAAGATTAAACTTCTCATCTAAGCTATGTTAGGTCTCTCAGAAAGTGAAGATTAATAAACATGTAAATAAACAGACTTATCCTCTCTTAAAATAGGTGCCTACGTTGGATAACACGTCATCTATGTGGCCTATCTTCTCTCATTAATTAACTACAATGGAAACCAAGAAAATACAGCTTAGTGTAAACAATTTGGATCTTTCTGTGGAGTGCTATTTATACATCTCAGCATCCTGTTCCAACAAGTTGCTTGTAAGTATAAACCTAAAACAACAAATGAACCCAGTCTTGCTCTGAAACACTTTATGCTTGGATAGAGATATTGCTTTAACTTCATAGAATTATAGAATCAACTGGGTTGGAGAAGACCTCTGAGATCATCAAGTCCAACCCTTGATCCAACCCCACTGTGATTACTAGATCATGGCAATAAGTGCCACATCCAGCCTCATCTTAAAAACCTCCAGGGACAGTGAATCCACCACTTCCCTGGGCAGCCCATTCCAATGTCTGATTACTCTCTCTGTAAAATATTTCTTCTTATATCTAACCTAAACCTACCCTGGTAGAGCTTAAGACTGTGCCCTCTTGTCCTATAAATAGCAAGTTACTTCCTTCATTAGGAAGCAACTTGTTATTTGTTTTCTGTAGTGCAGATAGTATTTTTTTAACAACGTGGTTGTCCAGTGCAACAAAAGCAACCCAGTAACACATGTGTAAGCCATACTTCCTAACCTGACAGTTGACAAATTCTTGAAGCTCAATTCATATTAATCAATAACCTTTCTGGTTCCCTGGCAGACACAGTGACAGTATGGTGAGGATTATAAGACTCTTCACATTTTTTGTACAGATTTTGTTCTCCCTTATATTTCCACAGAGACCACAAATGCCATGAATAATACAGATGTTAGATTTGGCATTTCAAGTATTTTGCCCCTGTTTTTTGTTACCTGTGGGACTCATGTTGTTTTAAATAAGCAGCTCAAGTGTCGGAGTAAAATACAAAGAGTGTGAAAGAATTAATTGTACTAGCCCTCCAGACTTAAATTACAACGAGACTAAAGAGACAAAAAATACCTATGTGAAAGGAGAATCTTAACTGTGACCTAGTTGGTTTTATTAGAGTTAATTAGGTCAGTGGAGCTGACCTAATTTTTTAATTAATAAATTGATTCCAAAGGAATACATGAAAATGTTGCCAGACCTTCATAAACCAGGCAGGTTAATTACATTGCAGAGATTACAAAATCAGTTTTTAACCACTCATTTTTCATTTGAATCACTTGTTCTTACATAACAGTTTTAAACTATGCTGTACTGTAGCTACATGTAGGTGGTATTTCTTACAAAGATTAGATAAATATAAACCAGAAAGTATGCTTTTTTTTACTTTCCCAAATTCTCTGCTCTTTATTATCTGGAAAAAATTTATAAGCATTTTTTTCCATACCTGTCCTATATATTTCCAAATAAAAAATGCAGATTTTATCAACCAAAAGACATTATCAAAATTGTGGGTAAATTTCCCAGAAGCTTTTTTTCTACTAATGTCTTGCAATTAGTTTGGTTATTCTTTATACCCAGTTTCTCTGCTGTTATTTATTATTTAATAATTTTAATTTTTATATGTCTTAGAGAAGATTAGGTATTCCTACTAATTAAAGGCAATTTTAATTGGTTTTGAATATTATAATAAATCAGCCAAAAAAATAAAGTAGATGTTATTAACTGTTTTGTATTCCTAAAGGAATTTTGAACCCCTTTAGGTTAAGTTACCATTAAGATTAAACATACTTTTTTATATCATTGAAACATAGAATCAACCAGGTTGGAAAAAAAATTCAAGATCATCAACATTGCCACGGTTACTAGATCATAGCAATGAGTGTCATATCCAGTCTCATCTTAAAAACCTCCAGAGACAGTGAATCCGCCACCTCCCTGGGCAGGCCATTCCAATGCCTGATTACTCTCTCTGTAAAAAATTTCTTCTGAATATCCAACCTAAACCTTCCCTGGCAGAGCTTAAGCCCTTGCCCTCTTGTCCTACTGCTGATTGTCTGGGAGAAGAGATCGACCCCCACCTGGCTACAACCTCCTCTCAGGTAGTTGTAGAGAGTGATTAGGTCACTCCTGAGCATTCTCTTCTCCAGGCTAAACAACCCCAGCTCCCTCAGCCTCTCCTCATAGGACTTGTGCTCAAGTCCCTTCACCAGCCCCATTGCTCTTCTCTGGACCTGCTTCAGCACCTCAATATCCTTCCTGATATGCCATACAATTTGAAAATAGTTGTAAAGAAACTGACATAAGGGAAAAAGAGTTTCATAAAATGAATAAGACTATTTATATTATATTATAATATCAGATCAATTTGTTCAGAGGAAATTTTGAAAAATGAGGGTGGCTGAATAATTCGAAATCTCATTTTATGAGCAATAGATCTGAAGCCTGTTCATTCCTGGTTTCCCCAGCTCCACCACTGTGCAGTCTAGTAAGCTCAATTGCAAGTTCTTATACAGCATGTAAAAGATGACACTTTATTATGTGGTCTTCCTGCACAGAAGCTATATCATTCTGATTATACAATGCCTTATACAAGCTTATCATCTGGGAACTCCAAGTCAACAGGTTTTTGAGCTTGATCTCTCAAATTCCATGACACAAAACTCCAAATTCTGGAATTCTGAGAAGTAAAAAATCTACTACTTAGATATATATAAACTTATTGTTTGATGTTATTGAATGTAAATATAAATTGCATTCAAAACTATTTAGTAATGTCTCATTCTTGTACCTCCTAGATTTGCCCTGAACATTACCTCTGGAGAAGTAACTATTTTCAGAAAGCTAATAGAGAAGGAACATAAAGTTCTGTGTATGTCATGGTACATGATACACTACACAAACCACTGGATTCTGCATCAGGAGTGAAGGAATATGTCACAGGCTGGCTTTTATCATACACAAAAAGTTAAGGTCACTTCATCACTATGTGCCTTTGCTTCCTTGTTTATAAACTGAAACTTTATAAACTATAAACTGTATAAACCAGACTCATATTTATGTGTTAATTTACTACATTACATCTAAACTGACAATGATTATTATTATTATTAGTAGTATTGGCAGTATGATTTCCTGGAAAAAGTCTCACCAATTATTAAAATTAACCAATGCATCCATGATTATAAAAAGACAAAAACAGCAAGTGAACCAAATTAGGTTTTAATTTTTTTCCTTTATAAAAATATGAAACAGTAAGGTTCAAAGATGTTGATACAAGATATTTTGGTATCTTAATAATTTAAATTCTCCATTAAAATTTCCTGAGTTAGGGAAATATTTGTATATTAATTTGGGACCCTGGCCAAGAGTCAACAACAATTTCCAGGATCAGAGTATGCTCTAGTCTGTGCCCATTAATGCCTACCCAGTTCTTCAGATTATTCTCCTGACACTCAAAAATGTCACTGATACCTTTAAAGCTATAATGCATAGTAATGTGACAACAGTAGTATGTTGTTTTGTTGTTTGTACACAACAAAGTTCCAAGTTTCTTCCTGCATGATGTACCAGCTCACAGTATATGAAAACTCAGGAAATTGTTTGCAATAATCTTGATAAAAAGAGGTAGTCAAGAACTTTTGCTTATCTGCCTGCATATACTGAATTAATCAAATATGACTACTGGAAAAAAATTGAATAGAATATAAATATGATGTGTTGAGGTGCTGTCATAAAGAATACTAAAAAAAAAAGGGAGCAAAGGTTATTATGGGGGCAATAGTGTGCAATATTGGTGGGGAAAAGCCTTGCAAATTAGCCAAAGTTGTACTTCCCAACTATGACCCAAGTCTCTAGACACTTGAAGTAGCTGACCCAATAAGGTCAGTAAGTTGTAGCACATGTTGGGAAAGAATCATACAGAGCATAGAAAAAGCAATCACGTTTCTAGGTAGTTGTGGGGTTAATTAGTATGGGGAAAGCTTAGAAATTATGAAGGAAATAATTAGTGTTCATAGATGTTAAGGGAATTTTTTTTCCTTCTTTTTCCTTTCTTTTATATTCCATGAATCTTTGGAGAACCAGTAAATTAGATTTTGTTTGCAGGAGAGAGATTTTGTCTTTCCAATCAACCACTAATATCAGTGTGAAGGTCCTGTGCAGGGCCAGGAGTTGGACTCAATGATCCTTGTGGGTCCCTTCCAGCTCAGCATATTCTGTGATTCTGTGAGTTCACAGATGCCAAGCTCTGCTATGCCTGTCATGTTAGTACGATTAGAAAATATGGGGCTCAGTACAGAGATCCAGCCTGCCACTTCTGGAATTGTATAGTGCTATCCAAGAAGGAATGAAGTGAAATAAAACCATTCCCAAAGAAGTGTACTTTAAAGTAACTCTAAAGTTGTATCTGCAGGAAACTGAGATATGTTAATAGTAGTTTTCTTGCTAGTACCACCTCAGATAAACTTGTCCCTGCCATTCTGAATAGAAAATGCCAAAATTAGTGCTATTTTTTAGTCCTTGACAAAAAGCTCTGCCTTGAGCCAGTTTGCTGAACAATGGACCTAGGAGGTCTGCAGCAATAAGAAGCTTTAAAAAACCCAGTGAGGAACAGTTTCTCTTTGTGCTGTTCTGTAACTATTTTCATATTCCTTTGACATGACGGGCATATTTTAAAAATACTTAGATAATTTCAAAATCACTCAAAGACTCCAACTGACTTGGGTACCAAGGAAATCTCTCTCATCAGTAAGAACATGAGCCTCCTGATTTACAGAAAAATGATATTGTCCTCTAACTAAAGTTTTTATTATCCCCAATGATAAGACAATGTAAAACATCTGCAAGTCTACAGAAGAGTTCTAACTGCTATATTTGGCAACAAATAAAAATCATCAAACAATTATTTTATACATAAGGAAATAAGCAAACAAACAACCCCCCCAAGCACTAACAATAAAAACCAAAACAAAACCCACTGCTGTTTTTAAAGAGAAACTGCAGGTCTTTACATTATGCTTTACTTGCTCTGGCATTCTTTTTGTACTTTACAGAGTAAAAATTATTAAGGATTCCTTTATTCATGTAACAATATATACTACAAATGAAACATCAAAAGAATAGACCTCTGTAGCAGATCATATTGTAATGCTTGAAAATACGTTGCTACAGCCTAAGATTTTTGTACCTATATCTTCATTTTACAGGCAAGGTTGATAAAGACTGTGCATATAATATATTTTATTTGGATTTGTAGCAAGCCTTTGATCAAGTTTTACATGACAGGCCTCAGCTTGAAACTACGAGCTTCAGAGATCCAGATTAAGACACAGAAAAGGATAAAGAACTAGTTAAAAAATAGACTAGTGTTTATGCAGTGGGAAAAAATAACTTACAGTGGTTTTATGTGGGTCAATGTTCACATCTGAAAGTGTTAACCCCTGTGGAATGTGTTTGGTAAGTAACACCACCTAACTAACTGCCTATAAATGCAAGGGTGACATGAAGTAAATAGAGAGGTGAATGGTACGACCCACATTGGAGTGGAAGGTGTGAGGGGAGCTGGGATACATCCCCGTCAGGAAGCACAGGTGCTTTTTCTCAGGAGTAATTTGGATGGCACAGGCTCCCTGCTGCACACAGGCGTGACAGTAAGTACACTGAGCAGTCTCAGTTTTTGACTGAGCACCAGACTATCTTTATGAAAAGCTGTTACCTCTGTGTGTGCTTAGAATATCTGCTTTGCTCACTTTCTCATGAGCTGTATATGTATATGTATACATTATGTTACTGAATCTCTATGGGAATATCCTTCAGTGAGATGGATGAAGTCTGATAGTTTGTGGCACAGAAAAAAATTATATCAAAGTCTCCAACCCTTTAGAAGTGTTTATGTTTATTCTATAAAAGTAAAAGAGTTTTGAGTTTCTCATGTTCACTTCAGTGCATTGCTTCAACGCAAATTAAGTTAATAAATCCAAGTGTAGAAATGTAAATAAAAGTAGACTCATTTTAAAGATTAAGTGGAGGAGTTCCTCAACGTGGACACGTCTTGCACTGGTAAGCTCAGTGCTTTCATTTGGGCCCAACACCTGGGTGGCAGCCTGTTCCCACTGGAGCTCTGTCTGGACAGCTGTGTCAGATTTGGTGGGTACAGAGCTTGGAGACCGTAATGGTCTTCTGCCAGATGGAGGCCATTGCTTCGTGGTTGAGCCAGCAGAGCTACAGCACCCTTCCTGCCTGCCCTCCAGCCCAAACCACCGTGCCACGCCCTGGTTGATATCACACACGCTGTTTGACAACCCTGTTCAAAGGGCTCCTGGTCACCAGTGGTCCCCACAGGCTTCTTTTATACATGTGTGGGGATTGGTTTTCTCTGCTCCTTGGCCTTGCTCAGGTCCCATCAGCCACTGTCATGCAAACTGTGAGCTTCTGCCTGTTCTCTCAGCTCCCCCTGTGGTTCCTCCAGCTCAGGAAACTCCCCCTGTGCCCTGCTGCAGATTGTGAAGGTACCAGAGTTGCTCACATTGACGAATTAGGTTTAGTATCTAGATATTTCATGGACCAGAATTTGAGGTAGAAAAAAGAGGCCAAATTCTGAAAGGATCAATCTTCCTCTTCAACAATTTGAGCAGCAGAGCTCTTATTTCTGTAAGATTATGTCAAGTTTGCCAAACTTAAGTATTCCCTTTCTCATCTGAGTTTTTCTTGT
The DNA here is from genome assembly GCA_035584735.1 of Pseudotriccus pelzelni. Taxonomy (NCBI): domain Eukaryota; kingdom Metazoa; phylum Chordata; class Aves; order Passeriformes; family Tyrannidae; genus Pseudotriccus; species Pseudotriccus pelzelni. The sequence continues at coordinate 62,564,884 of JAWMRA010000001.1, read as the reverse complement.
CAGAGCACATTCAGGTCCTCTTCTTGAACACCATAAATGCTTCTCCTTATGTCCAGATGCTTATGATTTTGTTAATTCATTAAAGTGTGAATATTTAGACATTTTTTAACTCCTACCTATTATGCATGATTATTCAAATAGTCTCTGTCTTAATCCAAATGACATCATGCCATAGAGAGTTTTACTCACCAACTAATATTTCTTCTGTACATGGTGGAAAAAATTAATGTCATTGCTTTTGATTCTATTGATTTGCCATATTGCTTGTTGTTTATAAGCCCTTGCCTGAGAAAACTGATCATACTTAATAATTTAGTTTATTTTTTCTTTATTTTTATTGTATGACTTCCTTTTAATTAATTACCAACCAAAACTGCATTGTTCTTCTGCATTTCTCGAATGCCTCTGGGTAAATCTCTCTCTGCCTTACAATACATGCACTTTATGCAAGGGGTATATTACAGTTTCTCCTGGAGAATATCACAAATTCTATTGAGGTTAATTACTTAAAATACATTTTCTTAGAAATTGTTTTAGAGTATATTCTTTTGGATTTCTTTTAATCACAGAGCAGAGGCTTTCACCTCATAACTTTCACATGATCAATGTCCTCAATGCTCTTAAAGAGCAAGATACAAAGTATGAAAATTATCTCACAGGCCCAGAGTCTATGTTTATAATCTTGCACAGAAACATGAGGCATTTTAATCATTGACAGCATGGTTGACATTGCCCATTCTGCTTTAAAACAGAAAACAAAACAAAAAACAAACAAACAAACAAAATCCCTGCAGAATGCTTAATAGCACTGGCCACAGAATATTGTATTTGTACACATACAGTAATAAGAGAAAGATCTTCAAAAGAAAAATTTGTGAGAACATTGTAGAGATGTTTGGTTAAAATTCTCCAACTCAATAGGAAAAATTACAATTTTTTAATCAAAAGTAACAGAAATTATTAAACTTATTAGGGAAGCCTCCAAATTGAAACAAAACAATTGCAGTCATTAGTCACCTGAACGTTTTGGACAGAAAACCCCTGGGATGTAATGTTAAAATTGTGGAGGTCAGAGAGAATTGAGAAAGATTAAAAAACAGAAAACAGGCAAAAAATGAGGCAGGAGAAGGAAACAAACAATTTAACCATCAGGTTAAATGTAATTCTGAGAAAGAAATACAAAGATTTTGGACCATAATGAGTGAAAAAAACATGTTTCAGTAAGACAGGAAATTTTCTCTTGTAATTTCATTTTCCATACAATTCATCAAGTCCATATTTTGTGTGAGTTTTTGGAAACACACGCATTACCTGAAGAAATCATTGGATCCTCTCAACATGTGCTCCTCCTAACTGTAATAGCCTACAAGATATGAAAGATTTTAGTGTCTTACATAAAAAAGATAACATTAAAATAAAAAAATCAAAGTTATCGGTGATACATTATGTTTACTTTTGATCCTGCAAAGCAATCACATAAGAAAACTGACTTGCAGCCCCTATTTAGATTTTTCACTGGATCCCCTGCCCATATTTACCAAAGTTAATTCAATGAGTTGAATTTAAGTTGAAACTTAAACAAGTTAAGTTTAACATTTATTCAGGGACAGCAAAAAAAAGAGGTCTGAAGTATCAAGAAATATAAGCAGCAGAATGCATTTTAATCCCAATCAGTAGTATGTGAGGACAACTAAAGCCTCAAATGAGAGCACAAGAAATTCAGAAATTTGTCCATCAATCTAAGCCTCTGCGTTGTCACCTGTCCTTCTGTCTTGCTGTCAATCTAGAAATCAGCCAGGGGCTCCCTGAGTTACAGAAAGCTCTGCACTGTCTCTTCTGAATCCCTAGGAACAGTATTTCTTTCCCACACCTTGAGGAGCAGTTATGCATACGTTCCCCACTTTTCTGAGATATCTATTATTTAGAACTGAAGATTCTTACCCCAGGAGCTGTCACTTGGTCTCTTTGTTGGCCTCTGTCATGTTATCTTGGCTGCAGGTGCCTCACCCTAGAGGGCAGAAGCTTAGGTGGAGAAGGAGCAAGCAGAAAGCACTAAGTTCTCCAAATGTTTCCATGTGATATAGAGTACAGGACTGTTACTTTCTGTGGGCTTGTTCCATGATTTTTGAAGGAGCAGTACATGTAAAAATCAAATATGTCCTATTACAACCACATAATTCCATATTTTCCTGAATAGATTTCTAGAACTCATGCTTGAAATTAAAGATATGTGGAAAGTTCAGAGAAACAGCTCTGTCCATTTACTTCAGGAGATGTGGCTACTCTGGCCTCCAATCAGGAGGCCTGGAGACACAAGATCTATAACGCCGCTGCTTCTTTTGAGAACACGCGCAGGATCACTCTCGAGGAGAAGA
>JAWMRA010000001.1:62546014-62562409 GCA_035584735.1 Pseudotriccus pelzelni | reverse complement strand
CTGTCCCGCATTGGCCTTTTTAGCCATCAGCGTGCTTGTAGCAAGCGTGGGTAGAGCCCTTCCCAAATCTTTGTTCGTGAAGCCTAGCCATGATGATGATGATGATGTGGCTACATCACTGTGATCAAGGTATAAGAAAGCTATTTTCTGCTAACAAACCAGAGGTCAGATAGTTAATCAACAGTACATTACACTGACTCTTCCTATTTCATAGTTTTGCAATTTCACTTTACGCAAATTATAAAGTCTTGAGGTTAATGACGAATATAGCATGGCACAATCATTATTCTCTGAAGTCTGTTTCAGCAAAGGGGTTCCTGCACGCTAACCCACAGAGAGTCATAGATGGTGAGGAAAATTGCAGACAAAGCTATTTTGTTTTTAATATTTGGCCTAATTACAAGTACGTAATTAGGGGGCAGACTCACTGAGTACTAAATGTACCTGCAGAGAACAGAGTCCATTTTCAAAATTTGTCAGTTTAGTGAAATTTATGAAGCTTAAGAGCAAGATGAGAGAAGTAATAGTTTTGAGAAGAGAAGCACAAAACGGGAATGTTTTTACTTTTTAAAAAGTAATTGTGATAACAAATATTTGAAAAATAAAATACTCAAGCCTGGCTATTTTTTAAGTGCATATTGAATAAGTATAAAAAAAGAAATCAATTCTGGTTACATGCTTCTCTTACCATTTTGTTGCATTCAGGTTATGGAATACTTAAATTCCCACAAGTTACAAACAAAACCTTGTTATTCGCAAAAGGAATGAATAATTTATGCAAAGCTGAAAATTGATTATTAGTCTCACTAAAAAGTCTTAACAGTGTAATCAAAAAACTCCATTTGCATTGATTTTTACATTTCTAGGTCAAACCATATGCAGGCAGAATGATGTATACACAAACTCTATAGTATCTCTCCCTTTCTTTGGCATTATGCTCAGCCCCCTAATTCTCCTCTGCATCTTGTGGTCAATGGCTTCAGTTCCTGGGGTTTGAGGTATCAAGTCATCAGTATACCAAGTCCTTTGATGAAAGAAGTATGATGCTAATGTTAATGGTTTCTTCCTCCTCTAAGAGCCACCTGGGTTCTTTTTTTATATATATATTATCACATTCCACATCCTTCTTTTACCTGCAAGTCCACCATGTATCTGAATTTACTGTATGTGCTGTGACTTACATGTAATGGATACTTACTCTTTTTTTTGTCACAGCTATAACTGTTTTTTTCCCAGCTCCCAGGGTTGCATTCCTTTGAAGACCAGTAGCTGAACACTGGTGAGTGGCTTAAGATTGTTGGGGTCTGCTTTGACCTTATGCCTGCATTTTTCAGGCTTCTGCGATCACCCTGTGATCTCTATCACCCCACCTATTCTAGATCTGCAGCCTGTCACAGACAATAGCAGTAATGTATTTACTGGGTTACAATTCTTCAGATTTGCGATACAAGAATTTCTGATTCAATTTCATATTGAGTAAAAATGTGCTTTCTCACAATAATGTTACAGTACTTTAAAAGAGAAACATTGAATGTTTTGTCTTGTGGAGACAAAGAATGAGAAAACATAAATATTAGAGTGCATATCTACCCAACAAATAATATATTGACACTTTCAATTTTGACATTTTTTTCCCCTCTAGCTGACTCTGGTGGCCCAATAATTTTTCAACAGGAACTTTTAATTCATTAATAGAGAATTAGGAGTACTTTTGCCAATGATATGCCATATAATTGTCAAATAAACCTCCCAAAACTGAATGCTAAATTCTATTTCCCAATAATTATATTTTTAGTTATTTTATTTAGTTCTTCAATGGTGTAAATACTCTATGATAAATGTATGTACTGAAAGTTTCTGAGATCTATTACCATTGTTATGATTTAGATTTAATGCCATATTTATTGACAATATTTAAATAGCTGTGAATTTTAAAATAAAAATTTTATTCCTAAACCTGTAAGTTCAGCAGATGAACAACACATATGGTATATTTTATTCAATACTTTTGGTTTATATGATCTTTACGCTAACATCCTTTTATCGATCATGACTACTTTTCAAGACAAAAAAGTAGTTATTGTCTATGACCATTCCCACTGAATTAAGATGGTCACACTACCTGCTGTGATTAGACAATGAAATTGAGCACTTGAATGGCACTAAGTGATAACTGTTGTGTAAACCAAAGTTAATTTAAGAAGTTTCAAGACAAATCAAAATAATCCTTCATATTTTCCAAACCACCAGCACTATTATTTCAATAGCTCTACACTGTGCTTTCAAAAATAGATGCACTTTAAGGGTTTTGGGTTTTTTTATTGCTTTGCCATGGTGATAAAAAAAATCTTCAAGATTACAATCCTTAGTTCAGAATATTATAGAGACTGAAATAAGAAAGTCAATGCTTATTAGGCAAAGAGCTGACAGAAAAGAGAGGAAAAGCAAGAAACTAAAGATAAGAGAAACAACAGGAGGTTGCTTGTTGAGCCTAGTGGCCTTATTTGCTGCTCTTAATATGCCAAAATTATGCCAATCACAGTAAAAAAAAAGGGGGGGAGTAAAGTCCTTTTAAATTCAATTTTTTCAGTACAATGGTTGGATATTGTTGGGTTTTGTTTCCCGCATCTGTTCTCAGCACTTTTATTTTTTTCCCCTCGGGTAATACTTTAAAATGCAACTTTTGTAAGCTAAAATGGAAAAATCCCACCTGATTATACATCTGTAAGTTATTGTTACTGACATGTATGCAAACTGCTAACTAGTGCTGTATGCCCTTCATTCAGTTTGCATTATTTCCTTGACAAGCAGCACCAAAATTACTGGGCAAGAGTGAAATACAGCCTTGAACTAGTCTCAGAGCTTATTAAATATTTAATAAGTAATAGGAATCCATCAAAGAATGGACTTTCCCTTACCTGTGACAGCTGGAGGCAAGAACTGTTTTACAACTTGGCCTGCAAAGTGATGCTCTATGGAAATGATATGACCATAAAAGGTTGGAAAGAGGAAAAACTATTCTATTGTTAGCCTTTAAATATAAAGTAATTTATGAATAGCTGACTTATTTGCTTTTATTATTATGGGACTCCAGGAACTAGGAACTATGACTGCAGACATAGTTTTCTGCATTTATCTGTTCCAGTACCCAGCCACCGCTGGATGAAGAACCTTCTTCTAACATCCAACCTAAACCTCCCCTGACACAACTTAAGACAACTTGAGTCCTGTCACTGGTGACCACAGAGAATAGATCAGAGTCATGTCCTATTACCATAAGCCCCATTGAGTTTGCTGCATTTTCTTTTCTCAATAAATTAAATGAGAGCTAGAAATTTAATAAGCATGAAATTTTAGAACTCTGGCATGCTGCTTATAATTAAGCATGTGCAAGACAGGGCTTCAAACAGTTAAATAAAAAAGTATAACAACAACAATTTTGATGTCATAACTCTTGAGAGATAGTAGAAAACATTTGTTGGGCTGAAAAGCATCTAGCCAGATAAAACAAATTATTGGTTTTCATATTTGGTAATGTAAAGCTTATATTTTTAAAGGTATATTTCAGAATCATTTTCCCTGCGAAAGGGACACTGACTCCAAAGAAGTATTAGTTATAAAGGCAATCCAAATGATTTGTTTCATGAGTCTGATGGAGATAGAGAATGAGAAAACATAAATATTAGAGTGCATACCTAATCAAGCAAATCTCTCCAGCTCTTAGGCACCTAATTTCAGGATTAAAATAGAAATTTCAGACTGTTTCTGGAATCCAGAATCCAGGATAGACTACTGTGGGGAACTAAACAGAATTCAGAAGACAAAATGCAGTAACAAATCATATCCACTGATAAAAGCATTCAACTAAGAAGAGTTTAATTTCCACGCCTATAACTTTTATTAATTTTCTCAATCGGTCAACGGGTAAAATAGCTTCTGATTTTTTAATTTGCCTAGGATTTTTTGTTCTGAAATATGTTAAAGAGAGACCAAAAATCTTTATCTTGAAGAAATAAGAAGGTGTCGGTAACTTTCAACAAGGCATAGAGCGGCCCTTTTCTGCCATCACAAAGACAGAAAACCTTGTAAACCCCTGCCTTGAGGAAGGATTGAGAACAGACTAGTAAGTTACTCATGCACCAAAATCCTCGTTAAGAACCCTGAGCGTTCAGTAAATATCAGTCAATCCGTATGGTTCCCACTGGACTTGAACACACCCTGAGCCTTTCAAAACATGTGGTATTCACTGGGTTAACTACACACACAAAAAGTATATGAGCAGTATGTTGCAGTTTTAGTTGCTGGTGGTATAGACAGCTTTCCAATGAAACAAGGAATACTTCCCGTGTTTGACAGAGCTTTCCAGTATTTATAATGAAGGCAGAGAGATCCAACGCTCTGATGAACTTTTGCACCTTTTAAGCTGGAAAGGTGAATTTAGATATCTCCAAGGGTAAAAGGGCTTGAAAAGCTTCTGGCATTGATGAAAAAAGTGCATACAAGGGGTAAGTTCACCTTGTCTCGCAAGACCTAGATTGTCCTCATACAGATATTGCCCATAACTGGTATCATTGTGATTGATAACCAGTTTAATGAGGTCCTAAGAGACACAAAGAAATAAGGAATTCCTCAACAATGTTTCGACTTTTGTCTTAAAAAGTTTAATTGTCAATCTTGACAAGATGAAAAAAATTTTTCTGTGCTTTATCATGGATTATGCCTCATACTGTTTTTCCTTCTGCTAAAAGAAATATTCTGCATAACTATAAGTGCTGTGTTAAAAGGAATTGAACATTTTCTGTGAAATGTCTTAATTATTTAATGCATTTCTTAGTAAAGCAGTGAATTTAGTATGGTATCTGTTGTTTACCTACCTGTCAGTGAACAGTAAGACAAACTAGTAATGAGTGCAAGATACTTAGCAGTGTCTCTGTGGGGTAAAGAAATGTTCTCTCAGCCATTCTATCTCAAAGGCAGAACTGACTCACCAAGCATGAATAATATCTGAGTTAGGGAGACTGAGACCTAGATCATTGCTAATATCTAGTCACATGACTTCTACTGATTTTAATGGGAGTTACATGCTTGAGTGTTTCTTGGGATCTGGCCTGCTCAGCATACCTGTAATTACATAAAAAATCATAGTGACACGTGGATGCTTCACATCCAAAATTGTGTCCTCTAAATTGAGCCTGGCTTCAACATTAATTTTACATCCTTGAAAACTAAATTACTCATTTATATTTACACCAGTTTCTGCTGAAGAAACCAAGATTTGAAACAGATTGCAACAGAAATATCCACCACAGCCTTCATTTCACCAAGGGATAATTACATATGGGTGACTATCTCTCTGCAAGGAAAGAGAAGAGATCAGGATGAAGGTTGAACAGGCAGCGCTTTAATTGGTTGGATCTTCACTATGCTCCCCTGATGAAGGTGTTGGCAAAGACAGATTATAACATAAAATTATATCCACATAATTTTGTCAACATGATCTAAGGAAAGAAAAAAAATTGTGTTAAGGTCCTATTCTCTATAAAAAAAATAACAAAAATGTGTTTGAATAGATATTACGTTTCGTACAAAATGTGGATTACATTGCATTTAGAAAGATCCCACTAAACTGAACATTTCACTTATGTATTTCTGAAAATACAAATGTAAGCAGTAAGAAAGGCAGCACTATCCTCTTCTGTGCTATTTTTACCTTCCAAAATAGCATCTTCCTATGCCAAGAATGAATATGTTGCTTGTTTGTTGTTTTCTCCTTGTTTTAACGATGTACCAAGGACAATCTCTGTTAGAGAAGTAGGTGTGGTGTAAAGAATAACTAATGAATTCAGGAGGAAGGATTCATTGTGCACTTTCAGTAAAAGGAACTTTCTTATTCAGTCTTTCAGGACCCGATCCAAGTCTCATTGAAGTCAGTTTGATTCTCTGCTCTGATTATTCAATACAGAATCAGCAGAGACAAAGTAAACAAGACATGTCCTAATAAGTTCCAAAGGAGCTACGATCTTGCCTAAGGAAATCAATATAACTTCCGTATCTGGTTGTATATCATTGTAGCCATTGTGCAATGAGTACTTTTACCCTCTGGATTTAGACACTGAGAGCATTTATTTCATCTAGTCATCAGTGCACCAGTTCCCAAAATCCCTATGTGCTGAGAAATCCCAAATACAGCTGAACTTTACAGACTGCAGTCTTCTAGTATCTTCTGTATCTTTTGAGTTTCTATCAGTTGTTTATCTCACAGAAAATACAGAACTTCATCTGATTCAGAAACCTAAGCCTTAGATACATCAGTATCCAATTCCCTGGGATATGTCCCACTGAGACTTACACTTTCCCCAGTTATGCTGTGCTTGGCAACATCATCTAAACCAGTAAGTAAATGTGGTGAGTAGACCCTGTCCAGCAACCAAGTCCCCACTCAGCCCTTCCTTCAACCCCTCCTCAGCGGGATGGGAAGAAAACCATATGACAGAAGTGAGAAAAACTCATGGGTCCAGAAAAAATCCACTTTATTAAATGGATTTTAAGTGACCAAAGGATTTAAGGCAGAAGGGAAGGGGAGGGGAGGGATTATGCTGATTTTAACAGAAGAATCAAGGATATATGCCTATAAAGAGGGAAATGGCTCAGAGTTTATCTACATAATTTACAAAGGGAACAGATATATCAGTTTTAATTTATTGCCTTCCACCCCTCCCAAGGTAAATCACATTTTGGGGAACATCTTTTTTGGTAATAGCATACTTTGATAAAACATTTTACTCATTAAGACATAAGGGTCCTGTCCTGAACTGAACCATTGCTCAGAAGCAACAGAACGGCAGTGGCTGTTCATATTTTTTCTTTCCCTTTGAGCATATGTGAAAGATCCAGGGACAACCTAACTCTTAATTCTTGTCTAGGTAATTACCTCCTAAATAAGTTAATCAGCTTTCTTACCTTCTAAAAGGATGCATGAGTAAAAAGCAATTTTTGACACTAACACCTTGACATTAGGAATAATGTAAAGTGACTGATGAAACAACATAAATAGCAATAAGCCACTAAGAAGATTCTTTCTCCAGTTCTTGCAAATGTGATTTTAGATCAACTGCGGTTTCATTTCTTCAGCTACATTTTTTGGCAGTACAAAAACTTCCCAAGTACAATTTTTACGACTTTGACAGCTAGTGATGGTATATGCTGTATTTTTCTGCTAATTATCCAGCATAATTTTCCGGACTTTTTAAGACTATTTACTAGTTCCTATTGAATTCCTGTTTCCAGCTTTTTTGTTATTTTTGGGTGCTGCATAGTGGTAAAAAAACCATTAAAAATATTTATATACAGTAAATGTTATGGGTGAATATCTGAAAGACTGTGGTCCTATCATAAAAGAGCTGATTGCTGCTGTACTTTACCTTGACTGTACCTTGACTTTACTCTGAGGGCCACCACTAAGCTGCAGCTGGCACAGCTGGCAGCAGCACACCTGCTAAGCAGAGCAGGCTAATGAGAATATCTCACTCCAGCATGTTTTTCTTTATGGTGGATAATACAGTCCTTCAGCAGAGGAAAAGTCCTCGTCCCTATCTGCAAAGTCCAAACTCTGTGTGGGTCTGCCACCAACCTGTTCAACTGCTTGCCCTGAAATGACAGCTGCAGTTAGCAAGCAGCATTACATAGCAAAACCTTGCATTTATTTGCCTTCCTAACACTCATTTTCAAACTTTTGTATGCTTTTTTATAGAATTCTAAAATACAGGCATAGAAACTAAAGATAAAACTATACATCTCTTGCTACTTTACTTTCTTCTGTATAAAATATTATGAATATTCTCCTCAGGTAGCAAGTATACAGCTGATCACCATGGATTATGAAACTGGTCAGTCAATATTTGCTCACCTTCAAGCAAGGAAGGGTAGAATTTTTAAAAATTAGATGACTCCAGCAGTCTTTTCCATGTGAGTTGTTGATCAGCTCTGAAGAGCCGTACACTGGCAAAGTCATACCATTTAAAGCGTCACAGCCCTTGGAGAAAGTGTGCTATTCTAAAGAGCCTCTATATTATGTATGAATATGTTTTACAAACAAGCACGTTCTTAAATATGTATTAAATAAAATGTGTACAGATTTTTCATTTTCTAACAAACAACTACTCGTTAGTATTTTAGTCTCTTAAAATAGACTACAAATCTCTAAGAATTTGGTTAACAGATACTTGCAGTGTGATTGTGTGATAAAAAAAACCTTTTCCAATGACCTTTTCACGTTAGGACACCCTAGGTATTAGCTATTTGCATAAGTTTGCTGTATGTTCCTTACTGTATATAATGATTTTTTTATCATTAGTCCTGAATCTAGATTTTTATTAACTAACTAGCCCTACTCATATTGAACTGAGAATTAACTGGCAGAGCAATTCAAAATCTTTATGGAAAATGAGACAACTTTACTACTTGTGTGTAGAAACTTTGAATTACAACTCTAGCAAAAGGGTAAATATAATGATTGCATAAATAGAACTATCCAAATTTTTTTACATTATTCACCCTAATTAAACAGGCTTTCAGTGTTAATTGTCTGATATTTCACTTTCAGATTGATTAGGACACTGTTTTCATGAACGCTGGAATATTGCCCATAGCAGCTTCAGTTTTTTGTTTGCTTTATAATTTTGCAGCATTAGAAAATTCTGAAGCCATCTTATTGACAGAAGTCAAAATTTCGTAACCTCTAGACTGCATTTCCTCCCCCCACCCCAACCCACCAGATACTCTGTAAAGGAGTAATGGAAAGGTAACAGATTCTGAAGATTCTTATTAACATAAAGTGGCTGGCTATTACGGAGTTCAGAATGTCATTCTCTAAAGTGATACTCGGAAGTAACTTTGATGCTTCTTAAATAGTTTAAAATCTGTGTAAGAGTTATAAAGCTGGTGATTAGTTATTCAATAAATTACATATTTCTTTGAAAGTAGTACTTTTCTTTCCTTATATCTTTGAACTCTAATGGAACTTATTTGGAATTTAAATATATATGTATACATACAAATTACGAATGGAAACCTGACAGGATTTTGAGAAAACCTGAATCCTTCCACTAAAGTTGAGTATTTGTAGAGATGCTTTCCAAACTAGAAATAAGCTGTGATCCTGAAGGCTTTGGTTTGTTCATACCTGAAAAGGGGACTTTTAAAAGGTGTCTATGCTACAGTTAATTGAAACTAAAAATAAATATCTGTTTCTTTTGTAAAAAAGAGTTGGCCTTGCCCTGTTTTTTTGAAAAGAAAAAAAGAAGTTTATTGAAAATTAAAATAAGTGATTAACAATGTCTTCTCCCTTATCCCATTATAGAAAACCTTTTGTTTCCCAAAAGAGAACATAAGCTGCTTTAAACAGAACAGATCCTAGCTAGAGTAATCTGAGTTGTAGGCTATGCACAGTTGAAGCTGAAGCTTGTTCTGCTTATAGTCATCACTATGTTCTCTAAATGTGTGATGCAAGCTAGGAAAACAAAAGATTTTCAAGTCCTCCACCCAGGGTTGCAAGAGAACAACAACAAAGCCACAAGTCAGGCACTTCAAGATACCGCTGCATATACGTGACACAAAAACGTACATGAATGCAGAAGCTTTAGCACTTCGAAAGCCAAGGCCAGCACAGGGTGTGAAGCTTTCAACAGCTGTTTCAGAGGGGCTGAGCTGTCGAACAGTGACTTCCAGTGGGAGAAAAAAATCCAGCCTTTACTTTGGTTCATCTTCGTGCATTCAGTAGGTGCACTTAAAGTGTCTGTGTCCGGGCCTCGTTCAGCTTGAACCACACTTCAGGCTCCCTCCACCAACCTGTGTTCTCTGCAGGGACAGGAGTGCTGCTTTGCTTACTCTGCTGATGACAGTACACATACCCCTGGCAATGGAAGAGCCCGTTAGCAAATGGTGTCAGGAAAAAACTGGGCTGCATGGAAATCAATAAGAAAGCTTTTCATTGACTATAATGAAGCTGGATTTCACACTGCAAACCAGAATTCTTACACTTCGGCTTATTGCAGTTCTTTTCATCAGCATTCAGGAGCTGAAAGGATTGATCCAGAGACACCTTTTATTTTTAATTTACTTATGATGGAAAACTCTTGAATAAAAGCACATGTTTGGTAAAGAAAGAATTGTGGGAACTTATTTATGAAATGAAATTTCTACTATTTTTATATACTCTGTCTTGCTGAAAAAGCAGTTTGGGCTTTTCTGAATGCATTAATATATGTTTAATAAATTTCAAGTCACAATGAGGACATTAAGCTACGAATACACTCTTGGTCTTCCTTGCTGTGAGTATTGGAAAGGGAAATATGATAAACAGGCAAAATTACAACCAACACTAAACTATATGTCTTCCCTTTATTTAGCATCCTAAAGTGATTAATGCTTAGTGTCCCAAACTGCTTCATTCTTTGGAATAAAAGTCAAAAATTCTCATATTTATTGTTTAATTGATGTTGATAATTTAAATGGAGGAAATAAAAAAGTATTCTGCTTATTTAAATGAATTTTAAATAATTCATTTCATCTGGTTGATAAAGAAACAGTAGAATACCACTGAAAAATTAGTATTTCAGACTATTTAGAAGCTGATTTGTTTCTTTCTTTCTTAGCATGTTCTGATATTTCACTGAAGATGAGAGGTAATTCTGAATTTAAGTAGAAATACAAATTTTTTAAATTAACATTCACTCCAGAGAATCAAAACAGTGTTTCAAGTAATTTGATTTTTTAAAATGTTATTTTTCATGTATTTATTAATGTACACACCAGTAAATACTTTGGTTTAAAGTATATACATTTACATTAACACACAATCTACTCTGAAATCACTGTTTTTACTGCATTGTCACTAATGATTAGGCATTATAAAATATTTTAGATTCACAGTGCACTTAAATTTAAGATCATTACATTTAAAATATTTAGGCCAGATTTATTTGAACATTATTAGATAGGTTATTGAAAGGAACTAGTCTTGATTCTGGGCCTGATCCAAGACTAGGATATTTCCATTGCCTCAGTCCTGGGTGCCACCACACAGTGGGATGTCTTCTCTACTGATTTCATCATGTACAACTTAGATACTTGGTTTGAGTAGGTTACTCCAGACTCCAAATTTTAGGCTGTGACTCAGGAGAACACAAGTGATGTGATTTCTACTTAAGGACTCAAACTGTAAATTTGTTTGCCTATAGTCCACTGATATGTCAGGTGCAGATGTGCAGACTTTAAAGATGAACTCTATTAAGTCAGAGGAATCCTAGCCTCAGTACACCTTCCTTCATTCAAGCTATCAAAATGAACAATGTTGTAAAAAAGCCATAGGCCTTTGTTGCCTCTTTAGAAAGGACAAAGACCTTCACAGCAATGACCCATGTGTGGAGTGATGGAGCAGTGCAGCACATCAGGAAGAATACTGTGAAGCTCTGAAAAAAAGAGATATTTCTATTTTCTAAAACCTCGATGTGAGGATAAACTCCCAGGTTCTTAGAGCACTGGCTACAGACACATCATGCACAGAGCTGTGTAAATGCTGCAGAAAGTGCAGAAATCTTTTATACAGTGGTTCCCTCTGCTTCAAGGTACATCAGGGTAGAAAGTCTGGTTCTTAGAGCTCCATGGAATGAATACAAATCCTCAAAGGAGGTGATCCTCGTTTGTGAACATCTTGGCTTGTGTCTACGGTAATTTCTAGCTCACTACTGAGAAGTCTGTTAAAGGCAGGATTAGAATTATTTCAATTTTGCTCCAACTTTTTTTTTTTTGAAGGGGGGAGAAGCAGTGAGGGTCATGACCCATAGCACTTAGACCTGGTTGAAAACAAGATTTATTTCAATGTTCAAATAACAAACCAGGAAATTTGGTGAGACTGTAAAATGCCAAATAGTAACACACATTTGCAGTCCAATAGCTGCAAAGGTCTCAAACATGTCTTCTAATCCAACCAAAGACTTTATTTTAGCTTTCCACATTTACAGTAACAGGCACTTTTCACTCAAGGCCAAAATAATCTAAGACCTTAATAGCTTTTCACTGCAATGTGAGTCATACTTTCCTTTACTCATCCTCAGTAATAGAAATGTGAATTTGAATTACTGGAATGAGAAAATTATAGGTAGTTTATGTTTGTTGTAGTCTTGTTTCTACAATTTTGAGAGAAGATGACCATAATTTGTAACCCTGGTAACAGGGGCTGCACATCCTTTTGTTAAATCTGACCCGACAAACTGCTTGCTCCACTGGATTTTAGTTGGAGTTTTAAAAAAGAAAAAAAAAGAAAATGAGATTAACTCATCATTTGGGAATTTCGTTCTTGTTGTCACTGTTTAATTATTCAAGTAGCATTAGAGAATGAAATATTATAAAAGGATTTCAATAACAGCTGCTTCTTCTGTGCTATTTTTAATTGTCCTAATCTTAAAGGAAAAAAAAAAAAGCTTCCTTTAAATAATGTTTCTGGATGATAACACCAAAAATCACCATCCATTTAAGAACACACTTGATTACATCACATGCCTAATTAGCACCTATTCAGATTACCTAAGAGTTGATTAAACATACAGTTATGGCAAAACCAGACCTAACATTGAATAACCACGTAAGACCCACAAAGACCCCAATCTTTGTGGAAGATGTGGATCATGACTTTCTGCTCCCACCGTAGTAAACAGAAATCAAAGTTCTTTAAAGCTTGTAAGACGTGCTTTGTAACTTCGAGCATCTTGTCCTCAATTAGCATCAGTTTACAGCTGAAACATTGGTCTGTTAATTTAAATTGATTTGATGTGATGGAGCAGACTGTGTTCTAAATGCTTTTTCCTAAATCACACTCAATTAAATAAAAAGCTTGTGATGTGTTGATGTGATATCAGTGCCCACAAGCTGCAGGGTTTAACTGTATTATATAAATGTTTCTTTTTTAAAACCAAACCAACAATCTCTCTACTTGTACTATATCCTTTGAATATCACTGCTGAAAACATATTTATCCCCTGAAACATTCCTATTCTAATGATCATATTCCATTATCCACCTTTTTCTCAAACATGCTCTTCTGTCTGTGAATCTAGTGTACCTTTTACCCACTACCTGCCTGCATACATCCAATTTCACAACCATTATGCACAAAGTAGTGAATTTCATCCTCATAGTCCATTTACCAGGTATTTCTCCAGCTCTTAGATAAAACATTCAATTACCTAAGCAACTGTCTCACCACTGAATTTTGCTAGCCAACAGAAAATGCATACACCTGTGTACAACCCCCTATACATTTTTTCCTTTTGTATGTTTGCTTGTTTGATTTGTTTTGTTTGTTTGGGGTTTTTTTGGGCTTTATTTGTTACAAACCCAAACCCCCTCTACTGATACAGAGATTTGTCGAGACTTTACTTATACTCTGGCAGGTCTGGATTGAATTACCGGATCCCATATGTTTCTATGTCTACTAACACTAGTTAATGGCTGATCATAAATTCCAGGCAACTTTCTTGGTTAAACTTCTTTAGTGCACAATCAAGTCGTACCCTTTTTATGTAATGGAACACCATATGGTGCTGCTGATAACACTGTAAAACCTGTGTATGAACCTCCTTGAGACACAGTTGGCTAGAAATATTTGACTTGGAAATTTTTGACAAAAATTTCTGTGCTGCAGCATAGTAGGATTTTGCAATGGCAACATTCAAGGATAATGCACAGGTACGAGAAGAACCACTGACTCATCTATACAATTTCTCAAATATGCATATACACTGTCATTCTTAAAAATTAGAGCACAAATGTATCTAAAACTAAACATCCCAGAAAATATTTACCATTCCTGTTCCTTTAGCAACAGAGAGGACTCAGGAATTAGACTATGTCTTCATGACCCACAACCCTCTGGCCTTGCTGAACTGCGTACCTGGCTACTGAAGGAGAAATTTCCCTGTTTGCACTGAAATTTCCCCTTTTAAACCTTGTCAATCCCCTTCACTTGTGCTGTAAATTTTCCAGCTCTGACATGAACATGCAGCTTTCAGCTAGTGGGCAGAGAGTTGTTCAAAGTCAAGGCCCTGCTGCTAGCAAGCCCATTGATCCACTGGTGTAGAGCCATTAAGAGTTGATGGCCCTTGATTGCTCTATCAAAGCTTCCCAACTATAGCCTTCTCTCTACATGTCAGCCTCCCCCTCTAAAATGAATGCTGTAAACTGCGCTTAATTTTACCTTCAAAATGAAGTGTAAAACACAACAGGATATTCAAAAAACAGTAATGTCAATTATGTATTGACATCGACATATAAATCACCCTTTTATTTCGAGTTAAAAGAATTGTCAGTCACTCGTTTCCATCAATAAAAAGACTTGAAAATCTAACAAAGCAGTAGGGAAGTACGGGGTTTCAAAGACTACTGCAAGTGTGAGTATAAGCAGAGAAGTGCATCTCTGAGAAAATGTATGGATAATAATGCTCTGACTTATAGCAAAAAAGGACAATCTGTTACCAGGGCTGAGCTAAATGAAGGGCTATATGAATCTCAAGTACTGTCAATCATGTGTCCTAAGGAGTAGAGTTTTACATGAGACTTTTTAATGAGCTCAGCTCGACTCACTTTTTGGCAGAGTCCATACAATTACTGATGATTTGCACACAAAATCAATGAAAATTCCCATAATAAATTATTGATTTATTTAATCCAATTTCACCAAGTCAAGCATATAATTACTCACAGTTCTGCAAAAACACAAACCTGTTAAAATCCAAATATGTATGAAATCACCAGTGCTTCTCAGATTAGCTTTAATCTGTTGACTAATAACATGTAGATTGATATTCCCACTCAAACAACCCTCCATCTCTCAAAAGTATAGATGTATATTGAAACAGCAAATGGATTTTATATTTTATCCTCTAAGTAGATGCCAGATGCTCGGCTGGTCTCACCTGGTAGAGTTTTATTAAAGGAAATGTCAATTTATATCAGCTGGTCCATGTGACTACATATCTAGGTGAGAGTGAATTTTTGTTATTTGTATACAGAGTTCTTTGTTCCACTTGATTCTTCTTTAGTCTTTACTAATTAGATAATGTTTTGGCTTAGAAACAAAAAGTACAACCTAATATTGCCTTTATATTTGTCAAAACAGCAGTATTTCCTAACAATATAGAGAAAGGAGAAGTTGTTTTCAACTGAGTTAAAAAGGCAAGTGAAAAGAAGAAAAAAAAAAGGTTGCAGGGAAGAGCACAGGAAACTCCAGAAGGACTAAACTCAAGAGCACAAAAATTAATGCAAAAAGAATTTCAGCAACAAGCAAATGCAGTTACGGTGAACTGCAGTCTCAGATGTTTCCATACATGGGTTTTTTTCTCTGTGTTTCCAAGAATGACATGAATATATACAATAGATCAGTCTATCCCAGTCTGAGTTATATATGAATTTTGGTAGGTAGCTTCTTGATACTGCTTTGCAGTTGTTTTCAAGCTGCTTTTATGTCTCATTTTGATATGCAAATAACATAGGCTCAAATGTTAAATCACCTACCAAATAACATAACAATCTTATTTCATTCTACCTTTCAAAACATTCTTTTCTGCTTTTGCTTTTTTAAAGGCACAAAAGCTTTTCCATTCAGATGAGAAATATGACTCCAAAGTAGGCTATGTAAAGTAACAGAAGGATTCTGAGATTAACCCAGACATGTATTTAAACAGTTTAAAGAAAAAAAAATTACAGTAGTTTTAAAAACAGAAAGCTTTTCACAAAGGCATAATTATAAATAGGAAAAAAATATACAAGCAAGTGACTAAATGGTGTAAGATTGCACTGAGACCAAGCCTTCCTCAAACTCTAAAGGAGCTGAGTCTCCTCAGTAGAACTTTTCTTCTCCTTGTTTTTAAGATAGTATTTATGTATACATGAAGAGATTCATGATAATGCATTTGCAGGTGTTATGACCAGCCAGAAAGTGAAGAAAATGCATTTGTTACCTACACAGATGCTTATATGCTTATAATGCTTATAAGCAGAGTCCCTATACCACAGTGTGAGAAACTACCGCTGCAATAAGGACTGAGTGCAAGTGAGAAAGCTTTCACAGCACAGTACCAGCTGAAGGTGGGCTGCTGGGAGAACCTCTTGAAAAATACTCTCAACATCACTCTCAATTAATGGTTCCACCAGCAGAGGTAACAGAAGTTACCAAGAACCGGTGGCACAGTAACAGGCCAATGTGCCTGTGACTATATATATTTCTCATGTATGTGTATATATATATGGTGGCCTAGTGGTTAGATTGCAGGACCTTCACCGCCGAGGCCAAGGGTTCGATTCCAGCCAGGGATACTCCCCGGGCAGGTGGAGCTCGTTAGC
>JAWMRA010000001.1:62482688-62545914 GCA_035584735.1 Pseudotriccus pelzelni | reverse complement strand
GGGCTCAGTTCCGCGCACACTGTGTCTCACCTAAAAAGTCCAATGCGCAGGCTGGAAGGTGTAAAGACCTTCCCCGGATCTTCGTTCGCGAAGACTGGCCATTATATATATATGATGTATGTTCATATATATATTCTCCTGTGACCATATATACTCAACACAGGAAATCCACAACAGTGTATGCTGAAAAATCATGTTCTCACAGTTATTTTATTTTGTCCTTTCTTTTTAAATGAGCACTGGACAATACATGCTGCCCAAAAGAACTTCTATTTCAGTAACTAGGCAACAAAGGTAGATCAATGATCAGTTATGTCACATTTTTCCAATAATCAGTGCCTATGACATCAAGGTTTCTATCTTATCCTTGAGTAGTTCACATACCACAGCATGCTAATAACTGGCAAATAGAAAGGGCCTTCCTTTATAAATAAGTGAATAACAACAGTGGCTCAAACAAAGTCAGAGGTAATATTGAATTAAGAATAATTAGCCATGGTTAAACCATACTCACGTGAACAAATCAAAACAAGCAGGGTCCAGCTACCTCTGACAAGGATCCTGGGACATAATTGAAAGCACTCAGCAAACCAGCAGTCTGGACAGAAAAGGAAGATAATACTTTATTCAGTTAAAATTAGCAGATGAACCTCAGAGGCCAGAAAGCAATTACTTTACTGGGAATTAGGCTCAGCCACACCCCAGTTATGTGATGGAGGTATAGATCTCTGTGGCCACAAACAGGCAAACTTACTTACAATTCACAGAGCTGTACTGAAATTACGGTATCTGCTTGTAATTTTTGTGGGTACTTTATAGACTATTCCAATGCTGAAATTGCAAAGCAACTTGAAGATCGGGACATTAAAATTTTATGCAAGTGGATCAAAAAGATTATTTTAAAAGTTCTTCTGGGAAATGTTTATTTGTGCATTCCACATTACAATATAAATTACTGTAAGTGAGTTAAAGATTCTAAACAAAGAGCATACCAAATGCTCAAAAATAATTCATTTTCCTATATCATCACCTTTTCAAGAGGCATCTCTCCCTTGAGTTTTTTAAGTGTAGTTGACTAGTGAAACAGTGCATATCACAGGCCCACTTTCCTGTCAAAAATAGTCACTGACTTCAAGGGAGCTTGCCAAATTTAGATCAGCAGTGTCCAGAGCAGGAACTGGACCTCAGATATTATAAGTTTGTTCAAATTATTTTTGCAACCAGTAATTTTTCACAATTGTGACTCTAAAGGTTTGTAGACTTCACAGTGGAGTAACTAAAAAAAAAAAAAAATCTACTGTTTGACTACATCTCTGACAAGTACATAAAAGGTTTTTTTTCTATTACTGTGCTATTATGTCTACCATGCATTGGACAACATGATGTAGTCCATCATGCCTGTAGCTTTCCTCAGCTTGCTGTTTATAGTGTTATTATACACCCTGCAGCCATCAACAGTTGCTAAATATGCTTTTGAAGTTCAATATATGAGCTCATCCTACTGTCTGACAGACATTGAAAATGCTGTCTGTGGCATCAGCTCATTTAGTTAGAAGATCTAGGTATACCTAGAGGTGCATATGTAGGTTTTCTTGAGATTTTCTTAGAAACAGCCCATCTATTTCAGAAGTAACTAAATGCACTTCTTAGCTGGAGGGACAGTGTGGATCGAGCTTAGGGGACAATGAAATGTTGGCAGAAGAGAGGCAGAGACTCTCAGCTTGGAGAGTTTGTTTTACAAAGTTTATCTGGGGGAAGTATCTAACTCAACACTGCAAAATTTTGAAATGCAAGCATGTAATTAGGAAAATGATTGTATGAAATTTAATTAGATCTATCTGATGTGAAAACTGGATGACTAATCATCTCCTGTATACAAATACTTAGTGCACATATATTTCAAATATAAAGTCTAAGTAGTTCATACATTGTCTGCAATATATATTAATGACTAAAATCTTCTAAATGAGTGTTCAGATATTACTGGGGGAGTAAACAATACTGTAAAAGGGAGTTGTTATTTTTCACAGCATTCTAGTTAGGGAGTGCAAATGTGGTATGATGACTGAGGAGCTGTTACTCGTGGGAGTGTTATTGAAATGTTTTACTGTACTATGATGCTTTTATACTCTTGCTTCACTGGACTGAGGTAAAAAAGGATATATATCTTTAAGGAATGGAGGCTATTTGTAACTGAGTGTACAAACTTAAGGAAATCAGAAACAAAACACTTAATGATCTATTTCATAGAATGACTTGGATTGGAAGGGACCTTATAGATCATCTAGTTCCAACTCACCCCTGCCATTGGCAGAGATACTTTTCACCAGACCGGGTTTCTCAGAGCCCCATCCAACATGGCCTATAACACTTGTAGAGATGGGGCATCCACAACTTCTCCAGGCAACCTGTTCCAATGCTTCAGCACTCTAACAGTAAAGAATTTCTTCCCAATACCTAATCTAAACCTACTCTCAGTTTGAAGCCATTCCCTCTTGTCCTATTGCTACATGGCCTTGTAAATAGTCTCTCTCCATCTTTCATGTAGGCTCTCTTCATGTATTAGAAGGCTGCAATTAGGTCACCCTGAAGCCTTCTCTTCTCCAGGCTGAACAATCCCAATTCTCTTAGCCTTTCCTCATACTGGAGGCGCTCCATCCTTCTAATCATCTTATCCCTCTTAAGCATCACCTCTAACCATCTCATCTGTGTGAGAGCAGTTAGGCCTACACAGCAATATTTTTGCTAGCATTACTAGGTCAGCTTTAATGATATGTCCTCTGCTCCAAAATTAAGCTCTCTGCTGTGGGAATGCATCATAATTTTTTTTCTTGCTGGAGTATAGACTGTGTTCTTGTTCAGTGCACAGTAAGTGGCTTTTGTTACTATACATATTATATGATTACTTCAAGACATGTATGAAAATGAGCGTTTCATAAATGTATATATACATTTGAAGAGGTCTATAATAAAAAGAATGATAACTAATCACATCTCCAGATGCAGAAAAAAATATAAAGGTAATTAATTTTTCAGTTCCCATTTATTCTTAAAAATACTATGTCTTTTTCTTAAACTCATTACACATTTTGGAAAATTTAGTATATGTTTATTGATAGAATTTAGGCTTTTAACTTAGGAACAACAATGTGTATTCTAAAGAATCCTCATTTTTATTAACTATTCTATATGCATCCTCTTCATGTAACTGCATGAGATTAAGTTCTCAACCATACATTCTATTTATATAGAAACCTTTGTAAATATATTGAGAGAGAAATTCTAAATCTCTAAAAGCAAATAAATAAGAAAATAAATGACCTACAAGTACCAGCCACTGAGTTGATAATCAAATCTACAGCATCAAATCTTGAAAGAAAACCACGGGATTGCATATTAAATACTCGACATTATTTTCTTTTCTCCCAGAGAGAATATGACTTTCCTGTGCAAAACATTCAGCCTGTAGCTTGTGTCCTGTGCTCTCAGCCCTTCAAATTGTTTAAGACTTTAAAATTTAATCAAGGGATTTCTTAATGGAGGCGAATGAAGAGTAACATCAGAAATACATTTGACAAAAGGGTAACAAATTTCTATTTAATTATTTACAATGGCCCTATACTGCTACTTAGAGACACAAAGTAGTCAGACTCCCGAGCATCAGATCCAGCAGTCTGGAAGGACAAGGGCATCAACTCGTCCTCACATCATGCAAACAGTTTTCAAGATTGCATCTTGTTGATCTTGATTAAATTACAAGTCTAGGATCTGATGCAGCATGCCAGTAATTTATGATCACAGGTCACTCCAAGCTGAATGCTTTCAGGGCACATCAAGCCTACTTGTCATTTGCATGCAACTCATTTTATCACCTAAGAGATGTTTTTCATCAGGCCACTGGGTAGGCATTTGCAGGTCTGGAAGGCCTGAATTTAAAAAAAAAAATGACCTCTTTTCATCCATCACAACATTAAAACAAACATTAATGCAAAATGTAATATTAAAGCAATTAACCTATTATCTTCAGGTCAGGTGTTTGTTATTTTGCCATTTACAGAATGACAAACTCTCCCACTTGGCTGCTGATGTTTGGACTGGGCCAGCTGTTTGTTCTTTCTAAATGCTATTTCAGTTTATTATGTGACTATGAAGTGCTCTTCTTCCTGCTATTTGGGATTACTCTTAGTTAATTCTATAGCTGAGCAATTTCCCTATATTGCCTATTCAAGGCGAGAAAAAAAGATAGATTCTGTAGCTATACGTTATATTGTTCTTGTCTTGCAACTTTTCGGACAAGTGATTTTTGTTTTGTTTTGTTTTGGTGGGTTTTGTTTTTGTATATGTTTTGCTTGGTTTTGTGTTTTTTGTTTGTTTTGGTTTTGTTCGGTTGGTTTGGGTTGGGATTTTTTGTGGGTTTATTTATTTTTATTTTTTTTTTCTCCCAGAGGAATCTCTCTCACTCCTAATGTACTAGGAAGGAAAAAATAAGTAAATAAGTTCTTTGATATTGTTATTTCCAATGTTATGCCACTGATAGGTGCCACAGGCTTCCTATAAGAATAGTAACAATTTAGAAAAGCGAGGTAATATTTCTCAACACATTTCAAAATTAAAGGATAAATTATAAAAGTAATAATGCCAAGCTCCATATAGACATAATGGAGGAAGTATAAATATTTGAATAATTCTGATTATGAGAGACAGAAGGCAGATGGCAAGGAGTTTGCAACAGGAATAAATTTATTAGCAGTAGCTTAGGTATCTTCAGTCTATGTCCATGCTAGTCATCCTATGTTTCTTGGCAAACATCTCCAAAAGGGAATTCATCCCACCCAATGACAGGCATCTAAGATAAATCTGAAAAGAAAAAGACTCCTGAGGGTTCCAATTTCTGTCTAATAGCTACGGGGGAAGAGCAGATGATTCATTCAGATTTAGACATAGAATTGATGGTTCTCTGAAATTATACAGGATGAATCCTGCATCAGGCACGTTTTGACTCTAGGTGCAGACTGTCAAGTGGGTTAAATCTTCTGTGGAATACTTAGTGCACAGCTTCTGTATGTCACAGGGCACTCGAGCTAGCTACCATGCAGCGGAAGTCTTGCTTTTAGTCTAGAGCATAACAGTGGAAATGTTAACATGATCAAATAAAAACATTCTAACACAAGTAAAAAAGTATTATGTCTGTACTACTTTTAAACTACTCAGAGTAGTTTAAAACACACTCAATCCAAAGCAAGTTAATTTGAATCTCTACTGATGATACCCACAACAGGGTAACTGTTGCACACTATCCTTCTTCCTTGATGCATTTAGACTGCATGATACCAGTCCCGTAAGATTTCTGTCTTAGTAGCTGATCTGAAATCAAATCTAAGTAAGGAATTTCAACAGCAAATAGATTTGCATCTCTGTGGTGATTGCATTGGGCATATAAGAGTCTGATCTCCTACTCCCACAGACTCCGAGAAGAATAGCCAAAAAATGCATGTGAATACATGTTTAGTGAATAATCAGATAAAGGTTGTAACCAGAACTTATTTAGATTCATTTATATGAATCATGGTGATTTTTTGGGGTTTGGAGGCAGGGGGGACTGGCAATTAGGCAAATATCTCTCCACTTTTTGCTATTTCATGTAATAAGACAAACAGCTCAACTAAACTTTCTGTCATGTCATCTTGTCATCAATTCACACACAACAGAGGGGGAAAAAACACCTCTCCTTTTCTACTGCTACCAAAACTGTCATACACAATTATAACCCAGGTCATATAATTTCCTCCAGAACATTTTCTGTAACATTAATGGGAGATGAAGGTGCAAAGAGCATCCAAGGGTGTATTTTCACTTACAGGAAGAATCTGAATTAGTCTTTCAAAAGTGTAAGGTTTGTCCCTTGATCGTTATCTTTTCAGTGAAAGATCAAGTATGTTTGGCCAACGAAGTTAGTTCTAACCTCCAGCAAATGTAAATAGGTATTGCAAGAAAAATAAAACATTTCTTCTGTGTTCTGTTTCCTATAATATATGTCTATCAAGTTTTGAGCAAAAGTACCAATTAAACTAACCATAAAAGCTTGACATTTAATGTTGAAACAGATAATAAGGGAACACAAGTGAAAACTTTCAGGGGAGTAAGAAAACTGAAGGTGAGTCATAGCACCTGGAAACATTTGTTGATTCTGTATGAGATTTAAAGGACAAATTACATGCAGATTATAAAAATGTAATTTTATAATGGATACAAAAACTTGGGTGCTGCAGTGCCACACATCTGTTTTATATACTGCTGAATAATTTAGTAATGAATTTTAAAATTAGAGTACGTTGAGAAGGGCCATTAATATTCCATGAAGCACTGTTGAATTACATGGTATCAAAATTACATCTGTTATAGAGTATTTCTTCCAGTAATGGTCACCTGTGTTTATACACAGTCACTGCTTTTCTTAATTGTAAGTATTTTAGTGACGTTCTGGAAAGCGAAATCAACAGATGTTATATAGTATATAGCTCTTCCAGATGGCAAATACTCCTGCTTTAATAGCCTAAATCAGCCTTTTTTTATCATCAATACCTAAACCATCATTACAAAACTGTGTTTTTTTTCTTGCAACTATTAAGCTGGGAAAAAAAACGTAAATTTTTCAGTGTGTCCTCAGAAAGATGACGAATACCGAAGCCTTAATCCTGTAAATTCCTTCTTGATTATGGTACACATTTGATATTCTCTGAAGTTCTCCAGGGAAAGGTTTGAAAAATGTGAAAACTATTGCTGTTGAAGAGAAATTGGTCCTATTTCTTTCTATATCTGTCCAAGTGCAAACATCTTTATGTTTTAAACTGCCATGCTTCTATGTTCTTACCAGACAAAAACATAAGGTTTCCTGAAACAGTGACTGGAGAGTAAAACTTCATCTTTGTTCTTAGAATGTAGAAGGATGTCTGTGTTATACAGTGAATTACTTTCTACTAATATGTTATACGGTATTATTCTATAAGAATGATATTGGCTGGTAATTATTGCTACCACTTATATTGAATAAAAAATATTTTCTCATATTCTTTCAGTGAATGCTGTCTTTATAATGGGACATAATTACTGAAACAATGTTTCAAGAAGCTGACAGACCCTTTAATTAGCATTTTGAAAGTAATGAAAGTTTCTACATCTGATCCTTTCGGCTCAGAAAGGCTCAACCCTTGGCATAGCACTGTTGCAAACAGCTACTACTATTTTCCTTACCGACGCCTAATTACAGAGATTTAGGTATCTGCCTTTCCAAATCAAGCCTATATTAATTTTGCTGCAATATTACTGTCAGTGTCAGTACAGCTGTGAAATATAACAACCCAGCCTGTTGAACAAATGAAGCAAAGACCTTTATGTTTAAAATAATGGCAAAACCTCAAAAAATACTCAAGAGCAGTTTTTTGGTTGATATTAAGTTACCTTCTATGTTTACTCACCTGGTAATTCCTTCGACCACCTCCTGCTTCTCTGAAGCTCACTGAATCAA
The DNA here is from genome assembly GCA_035584735.1 of Pseudotriccus pelzelni. Lineage (NCBI taxonomy): Eukaryota > Metazoa > Chordata > Aves > Passeriformes > Tyrannidae > Pseudotriccus > Pseudotriccus pelzelni. The sequence continues at coordinate 62,538,389 of JAWMRA010000001.1, read as the reverse complement.
GCTGACTTTGCAGGCTTCCAGATAGATATGTAGCACTGATGCACACTATTTTTTTCTCCTAGTCCTGTCTCAAATCACAAGGTCATATTTCTAGTCTTCTGTCCCTTTATGGGTAATCTCCAGCTGAAATCTGTTATGTAGCCATCTGTTTATTAACTACAAGCACTCTGTAAAACGCATCTGTAAAAGAATCTAAATCTTTCCCAACCAGTGCTTTAGAAAACCAATTTCCATTTTCTGGACCCCAGCCTTGAGAGTGAATTCCCTGTATCTTCTGCCTATTTTGACCTTCCTTATTGAGCAAACATTGGTCTTTTCCTTTGCACCTCTTGGATGAATAGTGAACATTCCTCTATTTCATATATTTTGTCTGTGCTTCAGAGTCCTGGATGATACAACTATTGTAGTAATTTATCCAAGACTTTCTAAAAGATGTTTTCTTTCTCATGACTGCGGCTGAACTCACACTGAGTATAAATCACAGTGCTAACAAAGTTTCAAATTTTGGAAACTGAACTGTCATCTTCAGGATTTTGAGAAGGATATTCCTCACTGATATAAGAGGGGTAAAAGAAAGAAACTAAACAACTTTTCTTTGTGACATTAAAATTTCTGTGATTGAATTTTCCCCCGTTATTAAAATTGTAAGAGCTCCTTAGTCCATTTGTTCTTAGTCTGATATTTATATGTGTGTGTATAAATATATGCTCACACAGAGAACAGGTGACTGGAGAGCATGTGTTCGGAGTTCAAATTCCTGGGCAGGTACTTCAGGTGTTACTGCCTGGTGTTCTGCAGCTCACAGTATGTTGGTTCACAGGTGCCACTCAGCTGTCATCTTTTTGTGGAAGTAGATAGACACATAGATGCATTTTGGCTGTGGCAAAAGTTGGAAGAAGAAAGATGGTGGTCTTTTAGAGGGAGGGAGTGAGTAGAAATTTTCCAGGCATGATTTTGGTGCCGACAGGAGTTTTAGCAGTAACTTACAAGACCTGCTATATAAAAAAGAGATGAAGAAGAGAAAAAGCATTATCACAGCTCTCTTGCTACCTACTATGTTGTGTGGGTTTTTTTATTTTTTTTTTAACACACCATTAAGAATCACTGCATCCTACTACAACCTGGAGGTCTTCACTTTTAAGCCAGTGAGGGGGAGGGACTAACTTGAAAATATATTATTACTATTATAACCAGTTATCTGATTGATAGAGAAAAATAGGCATCTGTTATAAGACAGGTGTTTAAGATCGGTAGTATTGCTAGCTTCAGGGGTCAGACCATAGAAACAGCTGACCATGGAATAGCTAAATGCCCAATATGCCATAGTGAATACACCATGAGCCATATCTGTAGCTAATACAGCAAACTAATTACCACGACAGGTAAATTGCTGACAGTCCCATGTCTTACAGAAGTTTGTCAGAGTGTAGGTAAATTACCTGAATAGGCTGTTGAGCTATCCTGAGTCATTCTAGTTAAGACTAGCTGATGGAGATAAAAGGTGGGTGGCACATGCTACAGATCCTAATAAAATCTGTTCTTACATCATTTCCTATTCAGGATGCTTGTAGCTAATCAACAATTCAGTGACATACTGAGTTTGAATAGTTCCTACAGGGCAGTTTAAATTATCGTGTTCATATAAACATATAATATAAATATGTATCCTATAGATTTTATAATAATTATTATTTTTCATTAAAGCACCACAATCATGATATAAAAAAATTAAAAATTCAACATTTTTGCAAACCCATACCAATTATCATTGGTTTTAGATTGCAAACCTCAGGAACTAAATATGATTTTCTCTCAGATTATTAATACAGTCAAGGCCTGATGCTCTCAAAGGCACCACTTGTTGTCAGAAGTCTATACAGTATAGAATAAAACTGAAATAAAATATATGAGAGAAACAGGGAGAAAAAAAGATGACTCAATATAGGCACAGAATTTTTTTATATGCAAAAAATACAGTAAATCTTTACTGAATACTACATATATTGGCCTTAATTTTAACTGTTTTGTGTAAAATTCTAAATGGAAAAGACATCAGTAATGTGCGTACCGTTGTTTATTTAATACAGGTCCATAGCCCTCAATACATTTCAAAGCATTATTTGCTGCTTTCTAGTTTTGAATTAGTCTCTCAATCTTCCTCCAACAGAAAACTACCAGCTGTGACGATTAGTAACTCCTCTTTTTTGTCATAACAAAACATGTAGTGCCATATCCAGAGATAAATTAGACTGATGGGTTCAGAAATGGGAGTCAGCAAAATCAAAGAAGGAATGAATTACCTAAGAGCAGAACAGTAAGGCTGAGAAAAGACTCACGCTGAGAGTACCATGGCATGGATAGATGTACAGTGTAATCAGCATAACAAAAATAATTGCTTTACTTCCAGTTGAAGAGACTCCAAAATTTCTGTCCAAAATATATAAATAAAAACAGCTTCTTCTTAAAACTTCTGAACTTTTTCTATTTTCTGGCAAGTTTAAGTATATGTTACAATTAAAACTATCTCAAATTTTAGCAGGCAGTTCACTCTCTTGGTTTCCATTAACTGCAATAGATATGTGTTTTGAATCCCTACAAGAAGAGATATCCACTTATAAATAATATGTTATATTTAAGAAAAAACTTATTTTACACATCTGTCTTTGTCACCACCTCAAATTCAATGCAGCCTCAGAGATGATGTCTTAATGGACAGAAATTACCTTAAAAATTATTTCCATTACTTAAAGATCTGTAGTGACTTATAGTAACTGGGAATCTACTGAATTTTTGAATGGAAGGATTCCTGTTGGCATTGAAGAAAACAGAAAGATCTACAGTTTTATAGGCAGAGAGTTGACATACTGGTGCCATTGAGGGTGTGGAAGTAAGATGAAAAACCTCACAAGTGCTGTGTCTGGCACGGGACACTGCCAGGCAGCACTGGCCAGCAGATCCCCCACCCACTCCCCGCATGTCCCAGTACAGGCACAGGCTGAAAAGAGGAAAATTTATTTTCATCATCTGAACTCTACCAGAGGTGCATCACTGACACCACGTTGTTATACACAGGCAAACAAATGTAGTCCTGCAATAGCAGACAAAGTAACCATATTAGTTCATAATCAGGACTCAGCAAACTAGTACTAGCTACCTCAGCACAGTTACAGTCTCTTAAAAATGCAGCTTTTCAGAATGGCACATGCCTGACCTTGTGTTAAAAATAGCATTCAGCCCCTGTCTGACACTGATGCTGCAGGGCAACGTGCACATCTTACCTGCAAGGAAACAGAGGGGAAAACAAAATACAAATGTTGCACAGGACTTCTGAACCAAAAGTTGTTCAGTAAGCATGTGGTCTCACCTGTACCAGTTTTATAGCTCTACAGCATAGACATTAGATATAGATACCTATACCTTAGCTGAACACATTTGACACCCTTTGCAGTCAATAAGAGAAATAGTCACTTTTCAAGGCACAATTCCTCTTACTGTTGAATTGACCTGTTGTTTGGTCCTACTACCAGGCAAAACATTCTCTATTTCTTTGCAGCTGATTTGTATTTGGCTTTTAAAAAAAAAAAAAAAAAAAAAAAAAAAAGTATTGAAATATAAACCAGAAAATTAATGAAATCCAAGGAGCATAAAATCTTTGTACGACTCTAGGAACAGCATGGTGCCTCAATAAAAGAGGGTAACTAGCTAATTAAAAGCCTCATTTTATTCAATTATTCACAGGTTGCAAGCAGTATATGAACCCATAAGAACAGAAACCCAACTAGAAGTAAATCCAATAAGCTGGTACATAAACCCAACTAGAAATGTTCAGTTACAATAGACAGACCATCACAGTCAACACTGTGTAGATATTTAAAGAGCAAAACATATGGCCTCTGTCATATCACAGATTCATGAAATAGTTTGGGTTAAAAGGGACCTTAGAGGTCATCTAGTTCCAAATCCCTGCCATAGGTAGGGGCACCTTTCGCTAGACCAGGTTGCTTATGGTCCCATCCAACCTGATTGTGAATACTCCCCGGGACAGGGCATACACAGCTTCTCTGGACAACCTGTTCCAGTGCCTCAATTTCTTCCTTATATCTAACGTAGGTCTGTTCTTTTTCAGTTTAAACCCATTATCCTTTGTCCTATCACTTATATGCCCTTATAAAAAGACCCTCTGTAGCTCTCTTGTAGACCCCATTTTGGTATTGGAAGGTGCTATAAGGTCACCCTGAAGCCTTCTCTTCTTCAGGCAGAACAGCTCAGCTCTCTGAGCTGTCTTCCCAGGAACAGTGCTCCAGCACTCTGATCATCTTCGTGGCTCTCCTCTGGACTCACTCCAGCAAGTCTGTGGCTTTCCTGTGCTAAGGACCCCAGGTGGGGTCTCACGAGAGTAGAGTAGAGGAGCAACCTGCTGGTCATGCTTCATTTGATGTAGCCAAGGATATGGTTGGCTTTCTGCAAGTGCACATTGTTGTGTCATCATGAGCTTCTTGTCAACAAACACTCCCAAGTCTTTTACTCAACCTGTATTTATGCTTGGGACTGCCCTGACACAGGTATATAACCTTACACTTGGCCTTGCTGAACGTCACAATGTTTGCATAGCTTCAACCCTGTCCAGGTCCCTCTGGATGGCATCCCTTCACTCCAGTGTGTCAACCACATCACACACTTCAGTATCATCATCAAACTTGCTGAAGGGGCACTCAGTTCTGCTGTCCATGCCATCAACCCCTAATGAATGCCATTCTTCACTGGTCTACACTTTGACATCAATCTGACTGCCACTCCAGAAGCTCCTAAACTTCCACGGACTGCATCTTTTCTCAATTCCACCTGCCTTAAAAACATGGAAGAGAAAAAACCCAAAACAAATAAAAAATTGCACTAAAAACATTATTAAATATTTGTTTTTAAATTGAGAAATAAGCATTTTGTTCATTGGTCAGTAACTGAAAGACACGTACCCATGCTGCTCAGTTCATTTAATGGGATAGTAAATTTAGGCTGGTTTAATCCAGCAGCAAACAGAAATTCTCTTTATAAGACAGATATGTAAGAATACTGCATTGAGGAGTGGACTCAACACTCTGCTCAACGCTCTGCTTTACTCCTATTCATGCCTCACCTGATTTCAGAGGACTGGGCACACTGAATATCATTTATCCCAGCTAGTTTTAGGTACCAAATCAAGCACTGTTCCCATCAGCTCCTCACACAGTCAGTGGAGAGCTGAGTCACCTATAGCAGTGCCTGTTGCAATTTAGATACCTAAGTTAGGTGTTTAAATTTAAGTGAAATTAATGCAGTTCTGATTAACTGCATAAAAATGGTCTCTCAAGGCCAGATTTCAGATATAAAGGTGTAGGAGAGAAGCTATTTACTCCCACAGGCAAATTTTTGTCCAAGAAATTCAGCTGTGTTCAAACTAAACGTGTGATAACTGTGGAACTGGCCCAGGTGAAAAAAGAGATGATACCTTAATCAAAAGCTGAACTATAACTGCTGTTAACATAGGAATTAAGGAAAGATTCTTATCATAATTTGTCATATGTTACATAACTGAAAACACAGAATTGCTCATCTGACTTCAGTAAACACAGTCCCCAAAGTACTTGGTTTTCATAGATTTTCAACACAAGTGTGTGCTATGTTTAGTTAGTCAGCACAATAGTGGGGTTTTTTTCTTGATATACAGTGTATGGCAATTTCAACATGTTGATAAACACAGACCTATCTTGGATTGTATTTTTGTCCTCTGTCTCCAAAGAGCTTTCTGATTTTCTGAAATAGAAGGTATTATGGAACTGCGGTAGTCATTCCATGGCTAAGGTTGAAAGTGCCTTCCATTATAAGCTCAATTAGGCCCTTACATCTAATTTTAACATCAGACTATTCTATTAGAAATTTCTCTTGTGTGGTGTTCTGAAAGATGATGATTTTTCTTTTCCCTTAGAAAGTTTGAGGGTAATTGGACAAGGCATTTGTGAGATTTGAGAGGCTGTAAAATCAGTGGTAATTTGCATGTTACATTATCCTAATGTATTTCAGAACAGCATATCCCCAAAACAGCATGTTGTAGTAACAGCAAATGTGGTTTATTCTTCTGTCTTCACCAAGAACTGAGGAGCTTATGGTCTTTACACGAGTAGACAGAACTACCAGGGCTAGGGAAGAAGCAGAGCTTAAAAGGTTCTCAGAAGCTGGGCTGCTGTGAGAGCTTTTGTTTAGCAGGTACTCAGCAGAAGCAGGCTGTGGGGGCATCTGTCTGCCTGAGAATATTTAAAAAGACTGAATTGGGAATAATTGGAAATACTAGATTAGGTTTTCCCTTACTAAAAAAAAAGCAAATTCCCTTAAAAATCATTGACTCCAACTTTCAGATATGCCTGTCCATTAGTTTAGAAAAACACTTTATTAGAACATTTGAAAGTCAGGAAACTAGCATTTAAAAATAAGATTAATAAAACTGAAAAATTAGAAACTCTAACATTCTTATGTAAAGTACCAACACCTCTGCTATTCTTTTCTCCTACTCTTGGTCATGTAGTTTTCAGGTATAGTTGAAATGCCATACCTTGACTTTTAAGTAATAAACCACAATGTTTTACTACAGCAAAAAATTATGTTAAAATATAGGTACCATAAAATACTGGAAAAAGTATTACAAATGTACACAAAAAGAAATTACACTTTTATGGTATTCTATTCCCCTTTCCCTAGCTTCTGAAGTATTCCCTCTAAACTTCTGAGAACATACATCTATATAAATTACATTGTTATCACAGGTAATTTATATAATTTCTAGTGTAAATCTCATGCTTTCACTTTTCACACTTTACTCAAAGAAGGCTAAAAAACATAGATTTAGAGCAAGTGTCATATTTATAAGCCTGTGAACTTGGCAAAAAAATATAGCCATTACAAGTTGAAGACTAAAATTTCCCTCCAACTTGCATACAAATAAAAGATTGTAGTATTATAAACACAATACTAATATTTTATATAACTTACTGAAGGGTTTAATGTACTCTAGTTCATACAATTTTCACTATTACTAGTGAAAATAGAGTATATAGTTATGGTGCATAGTAGAGATTGACTATTAACCCAGTTGGTATGCAAGACATGGAAAGGAAATTATTTCACCTAACTTCAATAACCTAAAATTTAGTTGCCATGTTTAAAGTAGTAGTTTCAAACTCTGTTTATCCGATGAAACCAAAGAACACCTCCAGAAAGTAATATATCTCCTTTGAAGATCCAAGGCAACATTCAGTTTCCTCAAAATTGGGATTCTCTGTTTCAAGTACTATAGGACACATGAGACATGAAGATTGGGTTGGTAGACACAAGTGACCCCTTTGGAACTGTTGCTGAAAACAACACAGAGCATATCAAAATACTTAAAATGTCACTAGATTCAAAGTTTTGGGAACTGAATTCCACCCAGCTGCCAAGTTTAAACTAAGTACACAGTTTTCCTAGTGACTTAAATTAGGTAAGAGTATTGTCACCCACACTCACAGGCATAAGCATAAATCTAATAGGTGGGTTTGTTAGCCATGTGACTGTTTGTTTTGGGTTTTTTAAATTATGTTACCTGGAGAACAGCTATTACAGGTCTGCCAATCTATGTACAGCTATACTGTCACAGAGATTCAATGAAGGTATGAGTAACTTCTATGCCAAGGAAAGCAAGTATAGAAGTTCTGTATGTCCATAACTTGTAAAAAACCCCTGCTATTTAGTAAAATAATTAACCACGTTCAAAAAACATCTTTCAGTCTCATTGACTTTAAATGTATGCTTAAAATTAGCAATTGTCATACTTTTTCTGAATGAGAGCTTAAAAGATGAAGGTTTGACATAAGAGAGAGAAAAGGAGACTGCCACAAAAAATTGAAGATAAGAAAGCTAAAAATACTTCCTTCTCTCTAGAGTAATACATTTTCTTGGAAATACATAATGATCTAACTACAGTGGTGCTCCTCTTACAATGAAAATTTATTCTTAAATGATTTAGCAATGGCAGTGTATAATGAATAAATTATATATGAAGATTAAGTAAGGCAGCATTAGAGTGTCAATTGCAACTTTTTTTTTAACAGAATTAAGCCAATGATACTTTAACAAGGGTTCTAACGTTTGAAAAAGCTGTGAACAATCTAATAGCTCCAATGCGTGAATTCAGTTTTACATAGATAACTTCACAATTTTTCACTGTATTTATTGTTGCATCTTATCCAAAACAATAATATTTTATGCATCATATAGAAGGAGCTCTTAAAAGAATTTAAGACGCTATTTTCTTGTTAAGATACAAATCCTGAGGTCTAGAGAGGCTTCTGTAATAGCAGATTTTTTGAAAGTTTGAGGTGCTTTGGGTAAAGCCCATTCTTTCTCTTTCATGTGCAAATGATGATATACCAACATTTGAACAGTTATAGGTGTCTACACTTAATAGATCACTGAAGCAATCATCATTCATCTCACTTCAAAAAAATACAGATTATTACTATCTCCTATCAAAGGACTAGCAAAGAGAACCCATCTCAAATGAATAGATCCTCTTAATGACCGAGATTCACAGTGTCCAGATTTTATTTTTTAAGCTGGCAAGGAAAATTAGCTCTACCTTTCTTTTAAAATCCTCTCCTGCAATCATATCAAATTACACTGAATAGTAAAAATAGTGTGAGAAACTGGGATTCTTTAAAATAGCATATATTTAATAGACATTAAAAAGATTATTAAATCCTTCTTCTCCTTTTGCTATTTGGCATGAGAAGTTTAATATGTTTCATTTCAGTCTACAGGGGTTTTTGTGTCTGTACAGTACATGAAATCGACGAAATGCAGAGTGGACAACTCTTCATTCAGGGAACTAATAAGCTCACTAAGCCATAAGCCCTGCCTCAAATGAACTATCGTTTTTCACTTTTCTTACACATTTGGGAGGCATTAAGCAATTTTTCCTATGAAGCAAACTTCTTTCCCTATCCAAAGGACACTGTCCTTGTACAGTGTCTAAGACAAATAAAAGCTGAGGAGCGTGTGCAATAGAACTGCTACATGTGGGTTATATGTGGGTAAAAGCCCATGGTGAAAATTTTGCCTCTCAGGTATCCTCTGACTGCAGGAATCCTGGACAGAGACAGAGATTCTGCTTTCTTTCTGAAGTGCTGTATGGTTGAGAGTTTTGGTCCTTTACCATAAGTCTTCAGTTTGCCACAGGATGGTAGAAAGTGTTATGTAGTGTGTGATATACAAGGTCATACAAAATCTATGTTCTGTAGACCCGCATGGGATACTTATCTACAAATTCATAGGGTTTAAACTAGATTATTTCCAGGCCTTTTCCCATTCTGCGATCCTACTGTTTGACCTCCAGAGGACAGCATGTATGATTAGTTCTACAGGTTATACATTTCATCTCTAACACTTCAAAAATAGCTTTGTCCAAATTTTCAGTCCTATCACTGCACATGCTCCATGCTTCTTAAGAAAACTGTACATTCAAAGATTTGAAGCTTTGATGGGGTATTTTAAGGAGAGCTGAATCTGAGAAGAGAATCTGGCAGTGATACTGAGCAATGTGAAATTTCATGTGTGAAGAAGGACGAGGAGATAGCTGGCTATCGGTGCTGATTAAAAAGCATTTTTACAATCAGACACAGAACTGCGCTGCTCTGCATTACATTGCTGAAGTCTGAACATGCACCTTGTTAAATGCAAAATAACTTTCCCATTTATTTCAGTGATTGTCGGACTAAGCTCCTGGCAGGAAACTTGTCATACTCTTTAAATACAGGGCAAACCTTCTCAGCAGCACACACTTTCACTTCCAATTCTCAGAAGACATTAAGTCTTACAGAAGACATTATGTCTCATAGAAACAAAAAATGAAAGTTGCTTCTAGTTTGTCTTCTCCTGATACAGCTAAGTCTCAGAAATTATAATTGAGCCATATATAGCAGAGAGTGGGTGAAAAGTAAGTGCCACAGCAAGAAAATAAAGGTGACCTGATATATGATACCTTTCACTCCGTCAAGGCACTTCTCAGGAAATACTGACTGGCACCTTAAAGAAATGAGTATGATTATATTCCAGGGGAGCAGAGGGAAATAAGGACATTAAACCTGTCTTTCTTTCTTTCTTTAAAGGTTATTTCTAATTTTTCATTTAATCTCCTTAATGAGAGGCCTGTTGTTGCCCCAGACATACTTGGCTACTTCAACAGGTGACAGATTGAACCTCAAACTTCAAATATTAGAAGGTGATAGCTAGTTAAAGATTTTTATAAGAATCATAAAGAAAAAAAATCCACAAGCGTTCAGAAAATTCAAAATGTTCAGAACAGAATGACCCATTCCCGAGTTTTAAATGTTAATTTTATACATCTGATTTTCAAAATAAAAGTGTATAGGCTCCAGCATAAAGCATTGCATGGACAGTAAATTTATAAGGATGCTAAGAAGTCAGCCTAGTTACAGTTTATGGGCTATGTTTCGTATTCAGTGTCAGGTTGCAAACATCACTTTGAACCTGGAACTTGCATGTCTTCTGCTTTCAGCTTAGCATTGAGTTAAACCCTGCAGACGATGTTATGAGAAATTCTTGCTTTTATCATAGAGCAGACAACAAGAGTCATTAAATTTTGATGACTTAAATGGGATAATGTTCAACAAAGAGAAGCATGCAATCCAAAATATTTTTCTTTCAAGTTTGTGTGTGAAAGATAGCATTAGTAGATAACCAATTACCTTGTAAAGACTTCAGTAACTGAAAATGTTGGTTGACAGTTATAATAGAATTATAACAGAAAGGTTTGCTGAGACTCTTCTCTACAGGCTGGGTGCACACCTTAATAAACCTCCTTGTCCACCAGTTACCCGTAGGATAGGACCTAATGAAGAGCACAGAAGCTTTCTCTATCACCTTACCTTTCATCCCCAACAACCGATGCATCAGGGGCATGCACTCAGGTTTCTTTCCATTATGTCCACGTAAGTCTCTGCTGGATTACTCAGTTCACATACAGTCTTGTATGACTGGAGTGAGAAGGAGTGAAAGGAGGAAGTCAGCCGTAGAAATGCAAGGATATTTCATGGCCAGGAGGAAATACTGTATGCCAGAAGCAATGCAAGGGAAGGTATTGGACTCTTTTAAAAGGCTTTTCCCAATAGCTAAGGGTGCTCACCAGTCATGATAAAACTAAGACAGAGAAGTGCATGCACTTATTTATTGCTTGCAAGATTTGGCCTTCTGTTAGCATAGCATGTCATGTTTATATGTGTCTCTAAAAACTGACTGTAAACCGAAAATGTTCTATTATGTTTTTGTGGAGGGTGTTCAAATGACAGTAGAAGCTGAGCAAAAGAAATTACATCAAGCAGTGTTGCATCCTGCATTTAAGAAGCAGTAAAAGACAGAGACTTGTGCCCTGAAAGGGTGCCAGAGGTTGTAGTTATACAATGAACCCACCCTAGGGAGCTGTCCCTGCCTACAGACCAAGAGCTACAGAAAACTGCTCCCTGCTGCTGAGCACTACACCAGAATAGTGCTCCTTGTTGCTGAGCACTAGTTCACCAGAGCAGACTGGCTACATCCACAATACATAGAAATCAGTGATGGACCTTTTCTGAGACTCATATGGCCAAGGTATAATGATGGTTGTTGGTTTGGTTTTTTTCTTTCTCCCCAGAGCAAAGTGAATAAAGTGAGGGCTCTGCAGCAGCTCACCAAAGTGATCTTTTTACAGCATGAAAGTGAGGCCATGTATTGCATGCCCAGAGGTGTGTACTTAAGGCATATGTAAGGTGCCTTCACTCTTGTCTAACACAGCTTAAAAAAACAACAAACCAGATACGTTTGAAGGTTTGCTGCTTGATGCATTGTGAGCAATTGTCATGCAAACTGGATTGGCAGGGAACCTGTATACCAGAGGGAACTTGGAACTGAAACTCATTAACACCAGAGATGTACTCACAATGGGCAGCTAGGAAACATATTCAAGCTAGGAGAAGTTTGGGAGTACTTATTCCCCTGTGTATCTGGGGAAAATGTACCTGGAATAGCTAATTATCCTTTCAACATGTACCCATTTCATTTTAATTCAGTCTTACTAAGTGATTTCTTCTCCATGATGACATGAAGCAAAGTTTAATCCTGTCAGAGAAGTTACCAAGCTTTAGAAGGGAAGAGGAATGCAAGAAAATAGATATTATTATCACTTATAATATTTTATACCAATGTACAAGAGACTTCTGGATTTTTTTTTTATTTTTTTTACCCTTCTAAAGTTTCATGATATAGAAACTACATTTTCCCTCCTTGCCTTGCCACCATCTATTCAAACTTTCTCTCCATTCCTTCTTTAAGCATTTAGGTAAAAAATTACCTTTACAATTAAAAAATCTCTTCGGTTTTTTATGGTTTTTGTTTTGTTTTGTGTTTTATTTGTTGGGGTTTTCGGGTTTTTTTGTTTTTTTTTTTTTTTTTAAGTACAGCCTCTACATATCAGTGCTAAACTGAGATGGTCTCATCTTACTGACAGTGACCCAAGCAGTACAAAATTCCTGTTTGTAAGTATACATCACTGATACTACAGTGCTTATCACTAAAATGAAACAGTAGTAGTAAAACACATTCTTTTTTTAAGGAAGATATTCTACTCTGGCATCGTACTCTCTCCTGATCATATGATCGGATCAAAATAAGAGTGACTTGGGGAGTGTGGAAAAGCAAATGATTCACAGTGAACAATTTAATAACAATTAGCCCATTTTCTATGTACCAAGTGCCCACAAGTAGCTTAATACTTTCTCAACTGTATTCATTCCCTGCAAATATTCACCACATATTTTCTCTCAGTTACAGGAGTTTTAAACTCTTCATTAGAACTGTTTTTCAAATGCAATGTTATTTTTCTTGACAGACAAATTTTTTTTCAATGAATGTACAAATGTAAATGAACTCTGGTATCTGGTACAAATATCTTAGATCGAAACTTCACAATTTATTCTCTCAAATATTTGCTATGTGAGCAGTAAATAGATTTGTTCTATCAAGTTTTCGCTAGAATGCCTGCAAATATTGAGAACAACTAGAAGGCATTTAATAGCTATATTCTGTTAGTTAAGATAGAATGGGAAACCAAATCAACAAAAAAGATTAACCCAATTCTCCCCTCACACCCAAAACAGGTCTGATACTTATTTCTTTCTTAAGCCAGTTTCTTCTGGATAGTCTTTAAGGTTTTGGCATAAGTTCTGACGTCTCTTTATTTTCCCTCTTTTTCTCTAAAGCATTCCGATATTCACTGAGCAGCCTTGTCTGCAAAAAGCTATCTATAGCACCATAGAGGTTGGTCTCACCCCTTGGCCCAGAGTCCTTGTGACTGTAGTTTGAGAAGCGTAATGTCGCCGCTATTTTTACTAGCAAAAGTGACAGCCCTTTGGCAGAGCTCTCATAAGCTCTTCCCCTTCTAATTTCAGAGTGGTTTACTACATGTTGCATATTCTTCCCCTAAAAGCTAGTTAAGCAGGAAGGATCAAAACAGCTATTAAAGCCATTTACCTGTTCTATGCTCCTTGCAATCTTTCATGATGGTGATGAGGCTCTCCATAGAAGACTGCTGAGATGTTACAGTGTTTACTGGTATCTACTACTTTTCAATCCTGTTTGCTTTTGCGTCATTCTGAACACATTGATCACTCATTTGTATTGCACATGGAATCATTCAAGCATACACAAGGTTGAATTCGTCCAGCTGTTACTACTGTGCTTGACCATAAAGGAGAAACAGCTCATGCATGACCCTCCTTTTTGTAAACTCTGATGCCTTTGGCATTATTTTTCTTTAACATCATCTGTAAAAAGGACCCAAAGATTATTTTACTCAAAGTACAACATTCATTGTAAAGCTAGACATGAATATCTGCAACCAATGGGTATAAGCTTAGTAAAAGAGGGAGGAGCTGAGGCAGGTCTTTCATTGAAAGGCATTGTACAGACAGAAGGCAGCTACTGCTGCTGCCACCTGATATGCTGACAAAGGCTCTAACTGTTGCTCAGTTTCCCTTTTGCAGTTATATTCACAACTTTTAAGTGCTGAGACATGGTTGCCTTTTTCTTTCATGTCTTTTATTTTATCCTTATCTCTTCAATATCTTTTCTTGAGAGATTTGCAGGCAGGTTATCACTGCAGCAGAATTCTCAACATCTTTTTGTTCTTATCATACCCATACTCTCCAAAGTTAGAAATGCCTGGTTTTAGATCAGCAGAACTGGTGGTAATAATCATGATCAGTCAAGAGTCCACATCCTCAGACAAGCTTGTAGGATTGGGGAACATCCAAGGTTGAGCTGGGAAATTATCAGGAAACCCAGGATGGGATCAGGACTGCAGACGGCAAGAAGCATCAGACATAGCCTAGGAATTTCTGGCCAGGTCTACAGTGACAAGACAGGTCCAAGTCAAGCCAGAAAGACAAGCCTGCAATGTGTTGTATTTATCCTGGTTTTACAATACCTTTTGTTTATTGACCTTTACTCAAATTGCTACCACCAGCACTTATACTAATCAAGTGGGAAACCCAAACAATGGGTTGATTGAGGTATACTACCTCCTTTTTTTCTTATCATAAATTTGCACATACCATGTGGTAGCTACAAGGAGAAAGAAAACCATGAACTTTCTCAAGAACACATCTTTTTTTCATAACATATTCACAAGGCAAACAGTTAAGGTCTGTTTCTCTGCTAGCAGTATGTTATTGCATTTGTTTTGGGTATGTGTTTTGCTTGATTCAAAGCCATATTCTACAGTTTTTTCCCTAAGTGTCCTCAGAATTATCCTGCTGAATACCTATTCTGAAGCAAGGTCTCATCTTCCACTGTCTCTGTAGTGATACTTGCTTTTCATGTTGTCCCCAAAGTCATTCTCTATTGCAGTTACTGTACTTTTATAAACAACAGATGCTCCTTGACCCTTAAACAATTGCAGTCAAGATGTAGTATCAGAATAGGCCACCTTGGCAACAAACAAACATAAAATACCCCATTCCAAAGTCTGGACTATAGATCATGCTTTTCAGTGCTAACTGCTCTGGCTGGAGATGTGAACATAATTCCAGCTCTTCTGCCTTTTCTCTGGCTTTAGAAAAACAGAGTTGGCAAAAGAATTAATTTAATGAATTATGCTCCAGTGAAAAACAATCATACATGTGGCCAGTGATTAAGATTCATACTCATACCAATGGAAAAGCACAGCAGAATGCAAAATGCACTCTTATACTTTTGAACTAACTTTCCTCTTTTCATTTATCCTAGAATTGTTTTCGCTGTAAACTGAAAAAAAAAATTCCTCCAGCATGATAATAGCTATTTTTCATCTTTTGCCAGAGAAATTCAAGATGTTTTACTTGGTAATTACAGGTCAAGCTTTAAAAAGCCATGTGAAGATAAATTCTCTTACACCTAGTCTCATTGACTTGTCCTTAGATTCTGTTGGGTAAAATCAGTACAGTTTAATTATTAGTTTTTCCTAGGCTTTATGTTTGATGCTTTCTTTTCTCAGTGGAATTTTTAAAATATAATTGTATATTTTTCTTTTAAAACCTATGTTCCAGTCATGTACTTTTCAATATATAGTTTACAGACACTTGCAAAGTCAGGAAAGCTGGCTAAGAGAAGAAAGCTGTATTGTCAGAGAGTTTAATTCTGCACATTGCGTTATCATTGTGAAAGTGTTCAAGGGGCTGGAAATCACTGAAAAATTACTGTCACCTAAATCCTTCAGTTACACCTACTACAGCTGAATCACAGATTAGTTCAGAGAGTCCCATGGCCTGCATTAAGTCTGGTAAAATGATTAAGATGATCTTTCCTGGCCTTAGAAGGTATGAACCTCTGAAAATACTTATATGTAATATGTTAGAAAGCTATGCCAGTTTAAGCCTCTTGCCAACAAACAGAGCGTAAATTTGTACACGTACACAGTTGTGAATTTCCTTTAAAGCAGACAGGAGAAACCCAATTTGCATGAGTTTTCACACCAAGCACCCTGAAGACAATACAGGTCAAACTGGGCTTCCAACTTACTTTAACTTAGGTCTTCTTGAGGACTGGCATAATGATTGCACCAATTTACAGTTCTTTTATACATTAGCAGAATTAAAGCAAACAAACACAAAAAAAAGATTCCAAGCGAGTTTAATGGGAATGGCTCTAATTTAGAGGACATTATGAATAATTTTTGGACTTCCCCCACAGAAATTAATGGTGTGAAATGTCTAATAATTCACCTATTTCATCCCATACAGTACAATAAATCTACCCTGGCCTCATGTGAGTCTATCTTAGATGAGAAAGTAATGAGAAGGTGTCTTAGAAAGCAGCACCTACTTGGCCAACAGTTTGAGAAAAATTTCTGAACACATAGAAGGGGAAATCTATAACAGATTAATTGGATATACAGCTCAAAAGAAATCTGCCATTAAGAAGTAAAACATATATAGCAATAAAACCCTTTCTAATATGTCTAATTTTGCTATACCATTCATAACGGAGACTGCACATAAAATTCAGCAATTTTGATCCATTTCTAACTTTCTAACAATGTGGTGCAAAAGGTAATTTTATTTACAGTATATTACTAAGGTACTTTTGCTTTTAGAATATTTTAGAATGTTATTATATAAAGCAAGAAGTAGACACTGTGATCACCTTTCCTCTGAAATGTGGACACTCAGAAAAAACAGCACTGTACTGGCTACTCCAGCCTTGCTGAATGTGGAGTGCAGCCCCAAGACCAACTTGGTATTGCCCTATAGCTTCTGTATGCAATATTCATACCAGGTTTTTCAGTTCAACTATCCTTAAGAGAGTTAATATACAGCTGATGAACACTTTGATAACTCAATTTATTTTTCCCCAGTGATACAGCTCTGGAATATAACTTCTTATTTTCCAGTTTATTCAGTCTGAGATGACAGGTTTGGGCATACTAAAACACCAGTTTGTTTGCTTGTTTCTAGTTTAGATGCATCCATATAACTTTCTAGCAACATATTATTCTTTCCATTATTTAATATTTCTCAGTCTTTATCAGTCATGTTTTACTCCATATTGTACTAGTAATGTGAAAGAGATGGGTGCAAAAATCCAAGACCACTGAGGGGGATTTTGTTTTTCATGTGTAGATAGTGATAGGAAAAGAGGGTATGGTTTTAAATTAAGAGAGGAGATATTTAGATTAGATATTAGGAAGAAATTCTTTACTCAAGAGGGTGGTGAGGCTCTGGAACAGATTGTCCAGAGAATCTGTGGATGCCTCATCCCTGGGAGTGTTCAAGGTTAGGTTGGATGGGGCCATAAGCAACCTGGTCTAGTGGAAGGTCTCCCTGCCCATAGCAAAGAGGGTGGAACTAAGTGATCTTTAAGGTCTCTTCCAACCCAAGCCATTCTATGATTCATATCTACACATAAGGCAGCCAGGGGAAGGTCTCTATTACCCAAGACAAGTTTAATGCCAAGACTGTTTAAATCCAGCTTCTTGTAGAGCACACTGGCTATATTGACATTGGTATCCCTCTGACCTCGAGGCATAAACACCTTTATGTCTCGGAGAAAAAAAATCAGGTCAAGTACCTGAAATAATGTGAGAACTGTTTTGGACATTTATGTGAGAAGGGCAATGCTTAGCCAACAGCCACAGACAGTCTGGTGGTGTCATTTGCCTTTCTAAACATACTAGTAATTATTTGGCACTGTTGTTTATGAATATCTTTTGGGGAAAAAAAAAAGAGAGAAAAACTTACATTAGTTATGGCACGTCATCCAAGAAAAATACTTCTATTTGCTGTGTAAGTAGTCTGGCATCTTCTTTTCAAAAGAACATCTATGAAGATTATCATTATATATATATTTTTATTGTAGCACATTTAGTAACTCTATCACAGAATGCTTCAGGTTGGAAGGACCACAGTGCGTCATCTGGTCCAACCTCCCTGCTCAAGCAGGTTCATCCTAGAGCACATGGCACAGGATTGTGTCCAGATATTCTTGAATATCTCCAGGGAGAGAGACTCTATAACCTCTCTGGGCAATCTGTTCTGCTGCATGGTCATCCACACAGTAAAGAAGCTCTTCCTCATATTCACATGGACCTTTCTGTGCATCAATTTCTGCCCATTGATTCGTGTCCTATTGCTTGGCACCACCGAGAAGAGCTTGGCAGCCTCCTCTTGATATACACTCTTCAGGTACTTATAGACATTGTTGAGGTCCCCTCTCAATCATCTCTTCTCAAGGCTGAACAGGCCCAGCTCCCTCAGCCAACAAGTAAGAGAGGTACTGTAGTTACCTAATCATCTTTGTCGCCCTAAATCAATATGTTATTTCTAATTCCAGCCTACATCTACTGCTGATTAGCAAGGAGATTTAGAAAACATTGACAATGTCTTTCAATGTTAAAAATTTACTGGAAGCTTTTAAAACTGTCAGGTTTTTTGCAGCAAATGAAGTGTACTGCTTAGAGGAAAGTAAATGAAGCTAAACATGTACTTGATATTGATTCAGTCTACACAACAGATGGCAACATGGATGCAAATAAAGTGCTTGTCCTTTTATTATTATCAGTTAATATTTACATCACTAGAATGCCCAGAGGCCTCAGTCAGGAGCAGAGACCCATTATGGTAGACACTACACAAATATGCACCGGAACACTTTGTTCCAGTATCATCTTTCTCCTGCTGCACACTAAACTCATTGATGACTCATTTGTACTGACCAGAGAGTCATTCAAGCATACAGAGGGTTGATTTCCTCCACCTGCTCCAAAAAGTTTATAACCTAAGCAGCAAGGGAAGGAAGAAACAGAGGAAAGTAAGCTTCATAAATACAAAATTTCACTTTGAAGGTTTTGCCTTATGTTTCTTACAGCACATATGTGGTGGAATACTCCCCCTCTTTCTGGTTTCTCAAGTTAACTTCTCAATTTTCCGCTTCTACATCATAAGACTTGTTTTCTAAAACACATCTCCTTCCCTTTGATGCTTTCCCCTTGCTTATTCTCCACTACTTTCATGGCACGTGCTTTTACTAGATCACCCTGTATCCTCTAAGTCTGGCAAGACACTAGGAGCAATATAGGAGTAACAAAGGTATGGTATTCATTGGCTAACAAATACAGCTCTAAATATTAACTAAACTAGTGTGCTCAATTTTGAAATTCAAAATGTTCCACTGTGTTCATCCAGAGTGTGACATATTTTAATTATGATCGTTAATATTTTGCTGTATTGCATATGATCAGTTCTACCAAGCAACTGATTATTATATATAATCAGTTTTTCACAGAAAAACCTCTTTGGCACTAAGTTTTTGTCTGAGTGCAGTTTCTACCAGGTAACAGGAGTGAACCCCTCCCCCTTTGCATCCGTCCTTGTCCTCAGCAAGTGCATAGTTCTGTCTCTCACAATCAAGTCCTAGAGGAGTTTCAAACTAGATTTCAATCAATTGCTCTCTGATAATGTGGATGGGTCTCAGCTACACTGATATATAAAGTTTTCTCTCTCATCTTTTCCTGCTTTCTGACCTCTTAGAAGGAAAAATTGGAAGACTTTTTTTTAGAGGTCTATTAAGAGTGCTGATGTTTAAGACTGAAACAGGAACCCATTATTTAGCTCTCTTCAAAAACAGTAGAAATTCAACTACATTAAAAGAAGAATAGTTTTTTATGATTTTAAAATTAAAAATATAGAAAAATCAGACTTTGAATGGAAATTCTGTTGCAGCATAAACTGCAGAGTGTTATAATATTACCCTTATAAAAATCCTAAGTCCAAAATATTCCTTTGAAAAATAAAAACATTTTAAAATTTGAGTAGCATTAAAGAAATATTATCAATATAATTTTTAGGTCTTATAAGAAAATTATGCAAATGCAAAAAAAAAAAAAAAAAGCCTTGAGAGAAGTATTACTTAGACTTAGTATTAAGAATGTCTGCTTCTCAAAGAAATTAGGTGTTCCTGATGACACTTAAAGGAATATAATCAATTATACTCAGGCATCGCTAGGATTCAAAGTTAATATCATACTGCTACCTTATACCTCTTCAAAAAAGTCACAGATGATGATTTGTGCACAGAGTGCCCCACATCATTTATTTGATGAAATGTTAATTAGTTTTATTGCTGGTAGAACTTCTCTTTAGTAACTCTTGGGGCTAAAAGAAATATATCTGTACAGGTTGCTGACTGGTACAGCTTAGTCTAAACTTACACTCAGAGTCACTAAAACCAGCTAATAAGTGTATTCACACTAAGTTTTTGGAAACTGTTAGCTAACATCAGGGAGCACTGAGGTCTACTAACAGTCATTACTGAGGTGATCCTTTTGACTCACATTTTTGTAGAGAAAAAAAACAAAAACAACAAGGCTAATTGATTATGTGCAGTCTTTATGTATCTACTCTATGCAAGACCGGTAATACTGTCCCAGTTATTATACTGTGATGCACTATTACAGGAAATGAGAAACACTACAATATTCCCCCAAAGAAAACAAGAATATGCTGTTCCATACAAATACTTTCCTTTTACTAATACTAGCTTTTGTCAGAGGTTTTTGACTATAAAATAGCGCTTGTAGGATTATTTGGTTAGGTATATTTCCTGTAAATCAAATAGAAATGCTAGGTCAAGCTTTCATCTCGAAAATTGGGGGGAAATTATATTGACTGTGTATCTCTGATAAGTAATAATTCCTGATTGTTTGGCAATAATTCTGGCTTTAAATAGAACAGGAATGCAAAAATTGACCTAGAAGTTAAAATAATGGGAGGGGAAAGTTGATCCGTAATGATAAATAACAGAACGATGTTATTTGTGAACTTTCCTACCTCAGGGTGTTTTGACAACAAATACTGTGCCATTATCATGAAAAGTTGTTGCTATTCAGCCATTATCCATTCCTTCTGTTTCCCATGGTTTATTGGCCAGTATTGCACAAGATGACCTCTTGTCCTTCCAATAGGTGTTGTTCCAGAGGATCAAGCGAAATTATTGCTCTTTATTTGGCAAGGTTTCCTGTAGAGAGTTTTCTGACTTCAAATGAAGCATTCCCAACTTATTTGAACATTGCCTTATAATATTGCCATCTTACTCAAGTCTAAAGACATCATTATAATATCAAGGGGGAGACTGTAAATAGATACACGAGCAATACATGCTCCTAAGGAATGAGAGAAAAATTTCTTATTCCTTCTGGAATAAAGCTTTGGATCAAATCCCATCAAGTAGCACTAGTGGTATCAGTTACATGACTAGAATTTACTACCCAGCTCTTTGGTTTGTCTTTGTTTGATGCAAGCAACAACTCTGGAATTCATTTCCAAGCCTTGATTTTTGTTGTTAAAGGGGAATGTGGTGGCCTGACATTACCAAAAATGCCTTAGAACATGTGCTGTGAACTGCACATGTTCTCCCAAAGTCCCTAATGCATTTTGGTAGCACAATGAGTGACAAAGGAATTGCAACTCCACAGCCAGAAGCCTATTATTTACTTCAGAGCAGTGATCTGAGCCCAGTTCAGCTGGCATTTTTGGCAGTGGCACATGCCTAATCACAAGATCTTTCTCCCTACCTCATGCCAACTATGGTAATGCCATAACTGTTCATTGACAGCCTTGACGACCTTGCTTTATAGGCAATTCAGTTGCACAAGGTAAAAACCAGGAATGATGAGGATACTGTGCAAGGTCACATATTCAGTTACTAGAAGTAAATCATAGGCTTCAAATGACAATAAAGCTGGAAATAATGAATGCCACTGATAGTAGTTCTCAATATATATTTAAAAAGTTATTTTTAATGTTTTTTAAAAGCTATGTAAGTATGGATTCAGAAAGTCACACAAGATTATTCTGGTGATGTAGATCGTAGCAGCCTCTGCAGCAAGGAGGTCAGTTTCTATTCTTGTTTATGCAAAGGACTGAAAACAGTATTCCTGGTTGACACTGGGGACCAGGAAGGAAGAATCTCACTCTTAAAAGCTTGTATTAAAGCCAGGACAATGACTTTCTTGTCAAAGACACCTGATTTCAATTTGTGTGTAGTTTAGGACTCATTTTCATTATAGTTACGGATGGTACATAAAAATGTCACTCTTCTGTACTCCATTATGACTTAATTTAGCTTTATTATAAACAATGTGTAATTAATGTGGGTTTTTTCTGATATCAAAAAAGAGACACAGACATGTTTTTGATGTATGTATTCTGTATTGGGCTTGATCTCTGTCCCTGTTTGTTTTTTATTGACACAATTCAACTGGATACTGATGAATCACTCTTACTTTAGCCTAACATTTTTGAAACAAAATGGGTTTAAACATATGTATGAGAAAGCAAATGTAAGACAGAATTATGTTGCTAGTATGGGTTAGAGGAATTTTCTTTTTGGCACTTTTTTTGCAAAAATGATGAAAGTTTTAATATGTCTTGCTGCTGAAAAGAGGAAGAGGCTAAAGACTGTTTTCTGTTACAGAACTTTATGAGCCACTTCATTTGCCATGTGTCACATTTATCAAATAATGCTTATTAATAAAGCTAATCTTGAGCTTTTGGCTAATTCATCTGAAAAATCCTTAGCACCCACACATGATATAACCTTTTTGTAAATGTGAGTCATTCACTTAAACTAAGGAAATGTTTATGGCAGTGTAAAACATTAATTAGCTATCATTCTAAGAAGATACCAGGAACTAATGTTCAAACTCCTTGTATTTTAACAGATGTCAAAGAGATTAAGTCAAACAACTAACCTTTGTATGACAAGAATGTCATAGAGAAGAACAAGTCTAGTTTAATAGATATTAAACACAGAGAAAGAACATGCAAAAGCAAGCAAAAATCTATTCAGCAAAAAGAGACACAGTTATTTCTATACAGAAATATGTTTAACATTGGATGTTATTCAGGGTACTTCCATTGCTTGGCCAGCATGTACTAGTGCCACACTAAATCCATTCCTTAGAATATAGTCTGAAAATAAAACAAATTTTAAATTATGATCATAGTTTACTAATCGGATATTAAATAATATGATGTAGTGACTCTGCATTGCCTTCATTTTGGGTACTCGCTTGTCCTCAGTTAAATAATGCCCTTGTAAAATTGCAAGGCAAAAATAAACTGTTTTTCTCTTAACTAAACAGAGATAGCCCCGTGATGTGAAATTACTGAAAAGATGTGATTTGGGAAAATTACAGTTCCTTGCTTAGTATGTATTGTGCATGCCCTACAGCCTTCCCTAACCAGTAGCTCCCAATTTCATTTAAATTGTAATGATTTCCTTTAAGGACAATTACGTTGCCTAAGAGCAATGTATGCATAATAATGCTGTTCTGGCATGGTTCAATATAGGATGCAAGTAATAACTGTTTATTAATATGATAATTAACTGTTAATGCTTAGCAACCTAATTATATCTGTTAAATAACTTACATACTTGAGCCAAATTCTAGCAGAAAGAATTCTATTAAAAATAATAAAAAGCAATGAATATTATAGTAAAGGAACAGTTGCAGTTTAAAGTGCTGGATTTTGACTGAACTTACATGAAACAGATTTGGGATTTCTGCATATAACAAAAGAGACTGTAAGGGCTTCCTTGTTCTAATAGAAAATGGCTCAATGCTAGAATGTGGGCCTTATTTCAGGAAATGCATGAATGAACTGTGAATACCATAAAATATGAAGAAATTAGTAAAAGTATGTGTACTCTATAAGGTTATTAGAAAGGGTAGAAAAAGGCTCTTCAAGCAAGAGTTGCACAAGTTTCACCATTATTCACTGGACCTGCAACCTGTGTAGCAAAAATCACATTTTCAGCTCTGTGGCTACTAACTTTTTCTTGTGTTCTTCTTATATCTTGACCATAGCATGCTTAAAAATATTGCAATTACAATTTCTATTATTGCTTTTTTACAGGTCTTGGAACAACACCTCAGGAAATAATTCACCTCAGAATATCTAGAAGCACAGATAAGAATGAATCTAGGTATCCTGAAGACAAAGCCATATCACAGGATTCTGTACTTCAGACAAACTTTAAAATTATTTGTTTAAGACAGAAGTGGAAAATTTCCACCTTTGTGTCCTATGGCAACTTGTTTTTCTCATAGTTTTGAGGACTTTTTTGCATGGTTTATCTCACAGTAACTGTTAGTCCAGATTATTTTATTATAATATACAGTTTTTAAAAACTCTGTCAACCCTTCTCTTCTGGATACTTCTTCCCCAGCCCTTTCCTCTGCTCATCACTATTAAGTCAAATAAGAGCATAATGTAGAATAATTTTACATGATCCTTTTGATCTCCTTTCTTTTATAGCTCTCAAACTGGATTTATAACCTATCTCCTATCAGCTTCATTAACACAATCTATCATTCCGTTCTTTAGGATAAAGAATACAGCTGGATTCAGTATCCCAAATAAGTTCTCCCTGTGGCTTCCAAATATAACTTATTGAAAATCTTAATCATCAACAATCATTCAAATTTCATTTTGTTCCAGAATTAAGATCAACTGACATTTGCAGAATACAGTGTCATACCAGCCAATGTCACCTAGCTGGCAGATAGACATTTATTGACCCAGTACACTTTTTCCCTAGGAATTCATTGGTATGCTAAGGTCGAAATACAAGGGGCATATTGAAAAACATTAGGGGTGCTCAGTAATACAGGAATTGATTTAGAATATCCTGTTGTGATTCAAAAGTTTTATATTAACTCACTAGGCACTGGATAGGACTTTACAATATAGACATTACAAATGACAAAAATTAAAATATATCCTTATAATGGTGATCTGAATCACAAAGATAATGGTAGGAGAACTGACTGACACAAAGTATACTCTCAGATGTCTTATTAGCCCTATTCTAGAAAGTTTCATTTGTAAGAATTGAAGGAAGCAAAAAAAGAACACTGAAATTTGTGACCTTTCATCACAACTGGAATAAATCAACTCTAAAATAAAAGGGCATAACACTAGCACTCTGCATTCTCCACACTGAGGAACCTCATCTATCTCTTAGAAGAGAAATGGATTCTTGGCAAACTGAGCTGGCTGACAGTGTTCTGACTTGTTTGAGCCAGCTATTTCAGGGTGATTCATTAAGATCTATTAACACAAAATTTAAGATCCCTGACTTTTCACTTTTTATTTCAGAATTAGAAATTCTGCTGCAGTGAGGTCAATTATACCCTGTATGATTATAATCAAGCTGATAAAATAAAAAAGACTTTTATTTTCCTTTAACTCATTTATGAATGCTGCAGCAGACTATACTGAGCATGAGAACTGTACTGCAATCAGAATTGGTAGATTCAGGGATCACTGGGCATGAATTTACATACACATTAAATAATTATGATTAATATGAATCCCAGTGTGATTTGAGTGTTTACATCCTTCAGAGGAATAGTGCTTGTATCCCTCCAGGTCTCTGTGCTGCAAAGAGAGAAAGAAGGAGATACAGTTGCTTGGCAGTCAGGTTCTGAGTGTCCTCTGCTTGGATATGGAGGAAATTCGGTTCTGGTTCTCATCAGCCTGCTTTTGATTTTCTAATCCAGATATCATGCAGTGTCAAAATGTATAAACAGCTCAGGGCATAAAGATTTAAATGCAAATCTCTTTTTATCAGCTGTATGACCCATTCACTGACCTGCGGGGTCCAGATTTCTAAATTGTCTCCACTTGGTTCTTTTTGTACAATGGGAAGTGTGCCATAGCAGGAAATATCCACACCAAGGCTAGCTGCAGGGGCTCTTCCCTCACCTGAAAACTAAAGCAGGAGAAAGGCATGGGTGAAAATACTAAGCGCAGAAAAAGACTGGAAATAGGTTTCTTATTTCCTCCCTAAACTGCAAGTTGTCTGAACTAGGAGCTTCCTGGCTGAGTGAAGAAGAAAAGGTGTCCCTTTCCTCTAGCCCACAGCTGCTACTCTCCAAAGAAGGTACAATATCCTGTGCTTCAGGAATGCTGTGAGCATGGCTTTGGGGCCAGGCTTGTATGACGTCTCCATCTGCCACCAGCCCAAGTCATGATGGAGCAGAGGAGAGGGCTACTCGTCTTCCTCCCTAGGGGCCACTTCTCCTGTGCATGTGTACACACCTATGAAACTTTACAACCCAAATTTAAGGCATTAAACAATAGCAAACAAGTGATGAATTGTGTGCTTTTGGGATATATTTCAGCATATGGTAGTGGTTTTTATGATGCTCACTCTTCCTGGTTTACACTACATCAGTCATTTCTTAATCATCAAACATACCAAAAAAAAAGATAATATATTCAAATGGATGAAAAATTACTCTCCTATTCTTCAATCTCATTCTACCCAGTGGTCTAACGCTCTTCCTAACAAAAATAAGAAAAGATTTAACTGTATTTTCCACAGATATCTGGTCATGTAATTTTTTGTAACGTGTGTAAAGTACCAGGAGATAGTAAAAATGAAAATCACTCAGTTTTTTATATAATCCTCTCCACATTGTTTTGTACCATGAAAAATCTTTTCTTGCATCTTGGTATGTTTTTCCTAAAAACTAGTAAAGTGGAGAAAGGTTGGGCTGTCTTACGTTAGCCTCTTTAACAGACTCCAGATCACTTTCATTTAGTGAACGACATTGGACCTCACAAATGACCCCCGATGATATTCTTCTTAATGTCACTTTATTGTTATTTATTGTGTTGCTAGAGACTGTGTGCAGCAATTTGTAGACTATGAGAAGCAAGACTGCTTGGCACTTTTCAAAACAAAATATCATACTCATAAATTAATACTCAAACACAAAAAAGATATACAAGTCCCGCTGTAAAAAAAATAAAATCACTGCATTATTTATTATTTATTTTTCTCACAATGTTTTTCTCTCTTGACAGAGTTTTCTTAGCACACATGCATATAATACAGACATGATTAAAATTGTTGATGGCTAAAAAAGTGTAGGAATAAAAGCACTGTGATGGAGAACACTATAAGGTGACCTGAAGAGACTGGACAATTGATTACGTGAACAGTATATAGAAGTAAAAGAAAGATATTTTGAAATGGAAGGTAAAATTCCTTAAAGGCTTACAAAGAAATATTCTTGTAAGAGATAAAAAAAAAGAAAATGTTTTATTTATAAGTATTTGTACATATCTATATGAAATCCAAGCAAACAATAAAAATTAATACTGTGCCAATGTTCTCATCCATTTCAAGCTGGTGAAGAATTTTAGAATAATAAAAGCAATATGTTCCTCAAATCTAGGAAGAACAAATATAACAACAACCCACACAGAATAAGAAGAAGCATATAAGACTAAAAAAGGAAAAAGCTTTCATGGAGAAAACATTTCCAGTCTCCAGAATGCAAAAAATGCAAAAATCATTTAATAAATAAATGTATTCATGATAATGTGTGGCTATATTCAAAATCTTAAGATGTGAATAAATGTTCTCAACATCTCGTTATTAATTTTCCACCATCATTGTAAATTAGTTCTAATCTCTTTTTTTAAAAAAAATATAGGTAACAGTGTGTGTAATAATTGTCTCTACAAGCTGAAATTGACTTTATTATCAATCAATGTCACAATAGTGCCATAAATATTTGTACAGTGTCACAGATCTTAAATGATGTCACAGCAACACATTAGCATTATGTAATACTAAGGAACTGAGGGTCACTAAACAGTTTAGAGACTTTACATTTACAGCACAACTTTTTGGTCCCTTGGAGCCATTTGATACTATTTTCTTCTCCTGATCTATCCACAAATAAAAGCAAAATAATTTTGATATCTGCACTTGAGTTAATTGCACTCACTGGTCTTGCTTTAAAATCAGTAGAGAAAACCAAAAACTTTCAGATGTTCATCTCATTTTAAAGTGAGTGTCTAAAATAGGTCAGAAGCATTGTACTATGAAAGGTCTTATATCTGTCCCTTGACTAGAAAAGGAGCCTAAAAAGGCTACATTACATATAGATGTCTCCAGTGTAGATTTCTAAAGTTAAGTGAGATTAATTCCATTAATACACTTTAAATCTTTATTTTTTTCTGTATAAAATCCTGGTTACACGTGTCCAAAAGTACAGATAATGCTCCTATGAGCACCAGTGCTCACAGTGCTTGCTTCATCAAATGTCCTAAGATTCTGCCAGAGCAGCACAAAACTTTCCCCATATATGTACACTGAATTATCTTTAACATTTTGGGTCTCAGTCAAAACACCATTGTCTTCAAGGTAATATTTTCTGAAGAGAATCAATTATTCATATCCTCAGACAACGTTATGATAAGAAAGAACAGATTATGTCACATAACTTCAGACATCTAAAAGTTACAGATGTAAGACTGAGCCAGTCACCCTAAGTTCCCTTGATGGTAACTGGAAAGAAATTTGCACCTCCAAAGGGCCATCCATCTGACCTACCCTAGATACCAATCTCAGGCTGAGAAGAATCATTCCCTTGAGGTGTCCATTTCTCTTCATTGACAATAAGGAAAGAAGAGGGCAAGATAGAGAGATTTAATTTTTTTTAAATGCCAAAACTAATGAAAATAAATCTTAACTCTTGAAGGAAAAACATTAGGCTACTTTATACAGAAAGCTGATAAGAATATATGAGCCAAGGGGCCAAATTAACCTGTGTTCAAAATAGAGAAATAGCACAGTTTTTGGTGAATTTTTAACATGTACTAGGTTTAATATATATTCAGTATAATTGGCCACTCAAGAAAACTCAGGAAAACTGTAAACAAAAAGGACTTTCTGCTCAAACACAGAAATAAAGTATCTGTTCCAAGGCAGCCACATATTTCATATTTCATAATAAGAATATTTCAGGAGTTCAGACTTAAAAAAACTTGATAGGCTAAGTTTACCTGCACTTTTAGAGTAATAAATTAACCCTTTTGATATTGGTGTCATACCTACAGAAAAGATTAAAGCCAATCCCCTCCCTCTGTGTAGGAGACTTTTGATTAAGAGCCTCAAGCTTAAAGCCAAATGCAGAACCTGGCCTACAATGAGTATGTTTAGAAGCTAGTCAGGTTTGGGTGGAGAGAAATAGTAAGTTTCGAAGAAATTCACTGGAATATAAGGGGAATAACAATTTCTTGCTCAATTAATTTACAAGAATTATCCTATATCAATTACATAGATATTTAAAACTTGCATTTGAAATTGTTCCTAAAACATGAAAGTTGCTTGTAAAGTAGGGAAATTTCTTATGTTTTATTCCAGATTTTCATAGTTCTAACTTGCTAAATTGGGCATGAAGTGGTTGGGTTATTTTTGCAATACTACCTTAAATATAAACATCACACCTTCATATAAAGTGTAATGAAATAAAAGCATTCTAATGTTTTTTACCATAATAACAAACAATCCTCATATAGTGATATCTAAAAATCTACAATAAAGGATGATGCATGGAGAAAAAAGAAGGAAGACTTCTTACATTCATCAGCTGAATATTGCATAAGGTCAGGTTTGATGGGGCTTTGAGCAACCTGTTTTATTTGAAGATGTCCCTTCTTACTGCATGGGTGTTGGACTAGATGATTTTTAAAGGTCCCTTCCAGTGCAGACTGTTCTGTGATTTTCATATTTTCATAATATGAAATTTCATGCTATTTTCATAAATGTGTACAATTTTCTGTAAACATATACAGTAGCTGTCCTGAAGTCCATAGGAACATAAAAAAAATTGTTTTCTGTCGGGCTTTCAAATGGTTCTTGGTGTACTGAGGTTGTTTTCTACACAGGTTGCACTACAGATGCTGTCTTGCCTCACTCATTCTGGTCATATACTGACTTATTTGTACAGTGCAAATAGTGTACCTGGTATTTCACTGAAAAGAGACAGGATTTACTGTGGTCAGGCATGGGGCATGGGTCATGGGACAGAAAAGAAGGGACACAGGCACAAGCAATCACTAGGGAGTGGGAGAGCATCGGAGTAAAGCCAAAGACAGACCTTTGATGTGCAAAGTCACATTAACTGAAGTACAAGATACCTCATAGATATCATGATACCTCAACGTGTCAAAAAGTCAATATAATGTCATTTTAAAATACATTTAACTACATTTAGAATCATGATATAAATGCAATATCAACAACCTACACTGAAAAAAAAAGATTCCTTTTTAGTCCGTCTTGATTTTACAAACACATTTCTCTGATGGAAAGTTAATACTCTAAGAAGTTATTGAAAATATCTTAGAATCATCTTTTTTAAAACTGTATTAGATAGGGAAAACATCTACAAAATTTTTCCCCCAACCAAGTAATCTAAGAATTTACTTTTAAACTCTGGTGAACCCAACTATGTTTGCAAAAACCTACCCACAGTATATGGCCATTGACAAAGGACAGAAAGAAAAGACTTTATCAGGACCTGGAACATATAGACTAAAGGAAATACAATATTATACTATGATTCTGTGTTTGGGAGCACTGTAGGACACTGGAACTGCATACAATATGAAAAAGATGATGCAAGACTCTATTTTATTCGAGTTTATCAAAAGTTATATCAATGCTAACTAAATGAGACTAGGAGTAAAATTTTCCATAGTGATAATCTTGTTTCATAATGCTTCTTTTTAAGTGTCCACAGGGGATACTAAAAGGAGAACACCAGGTCAGATAAGCCACAAGGCAGATACATTATAGTCATTTTAATGATGCAATAAAGAAGACAGAGTTATGATGCAAAAGGTAGGAACTAAGCACAGAATTCCCCAGTCCAGACTGCTGCAGGAGCTGAATGGAGCAAGAGGGAGAAGCCTAAAGGAAAGGAAGGACAAAGGACATATTTGGAAAACATATCTACAGTAGACAGCTTAGAATTTAACTTTCAACATAGCGCAAGTACCATTTATATGTCAAATGTGGGTTTTTTCTTACACAAGACTTAATAAAAGAATTCAGCTACAACAGCATTTCCATTTCACAAGTATCACGGCTTTCATGAATATGTCTTTTACTTTTTACAAAGTTATTGTATTCCACAGAATGGTCAATGGTCTCTCATAGTGAATAAGCACACAAAAGCTGTAGACTCGGGCTCCACACCTGGCTAAAGTGTTCAGCAGAAATGCAGCTGGACTATGGAAACCAGTTCTGTTAAACTCAGTGGGTGTCCCCCAAAGTAAGTACTTATTTTACTCATAAGGCTTTCTTTAATTCCATCCTTCCTGTACACCACTGAATCCAACAGGGCTCGCAAACAACTTCCTGTAATGTAGAAGAATTAATGAGAAAACGAAGTCAGTGTTCTGGATTAATGCCTTCCAAAGTCACAGGCCATTAAGTAGGTGCCCAGAACAATTTTCAGGCATGTTCTCTAATCATCAAAAGGTCCTTAGTACCTAAGAAATTACCTCAAGCACGATTTATTAATGCTTATCATTAACTTACTGCTATTGCATTCAGTTTTTGGACAGAAAGTTGCTGCCAATCAGTCTTAAAATAAGCTTAAAAATCTTCCTACTTTTATTAATATCAGTTAAACTGCTTATGATATTTGATGGCAGGTTTTGACTCTGAAATTAGAAAAACATTGGATGATGATATACCAGTAAGCACAAGACATAACTATAATGACAGGATTTGTTACCATAAATGCTGGGGTATACTATCAAACACAAAAATTCAGGGTGAGAGCTTAAAAAGGAAAGATTTAAAGCATATTCTTTTCTTAAGTAATGTACTTTCTTAAAAGTAATACATGTCCTGTATACGATCACTGTAGAGAAAGTTATTCTCTAAAGGAATTTGAATACGTAACAGCTGATGGTTAAAGACTTGCTGACACTGGAGAAAATCCAAACATAAGGATTGGATGAAAAAATAGTAAGGAGAATAGTACAAGAATGGACTGAATTGCATATGAAGGTTAGAGCAGAAAATTGGGGGCAATTAGTCTGGAACACTGCAGAGAGGCCATTGTGCCTGGCTAGGACGTTTGCTGAGACTGCAAATCACATATTTATTTATTTCTGCTGAACTAGCCCTCTAAGTAATAAAGTGCTGCAAGGGCACAGACCAAGAACAGTAACATAATTCATGTGAAATTAAGTCACAGCAACCAGCTTATAGATAAATGGATAAAGAGGTACGTATTCTTCTGGCATAAATTGTGTGTAACGTCATTGCAGTCAATGGATTTGTGTCATTTTACATCAGGAGAGAATTTGTTCTACAACACAAGCAATAGTTTTGACAGTTATGTCCCGTTTTCAGAAAAATCCCATTTGCAGCTTCTTGTTGATCTGTCTGGTAGTTCTGTCAAACGGCTAGAAAGGTCCTCCAAGAACTATAAAAGAAATCAATTTCTCTGGTGGTGAAAGCTGAAGGTATGGA
Organism: Pseudotriccus pelzelni; assembly: GCA_035584735.1. Lineage (NCBI taxonomy): Eukaryota > Metazoa > Chordata > Aves > Passeriformes > Tyrannidae > Pseudotriccus > Pseudotriccus pelzelni. The sequence goes on along the minus strand of JAWMRA010000001.1, from coordinate 62,505,938 downwards.
ATGAAATTCTGAAACTTTTTACACCTGGAATTTCACTGAGCTCAACAGCATCCTTTTATGACACAAAAATTTGGTACATTGTTTCCTATAGTTCCTTACCATTTAAATATCTGAATATTTGAGTATAATAATAAAAATAATATTTATATATTAATAAACATAATATCTCATATAGATTATTGACAACATCAGCACTGACATTTCTTCTATATATAGCTTGATCAGTAAAGGAATGAGCTGAGACAACTTGTCCAGATTGAACATTTAAACAGTTTTATTCTTTAAATAAATTTCTATTTATTTTCTTTAGGCATTCAGAAATTATTTTTCAACTTACAGGAATGATAATTCTTTATTTCACAAATTCCAAAGAGATCCCCAAACACTCAAAAATTGAAATACTTGGCTCTGTAGAGACATTGCAATTCTTTCTTGCTCACATTTTGCTATGTATTTGTTTCTTTTTTGTTATAATTTTTTGTTGTTGTTCATCTTGATATTTCGCAGGTGAAGAAAAAAGCTAAATCTCTTTGAGAAGACAAATGGATCTAAGAAGATAAGCCTTACTTTTATTCTGGGATATTTCCACATTTTTTATTCATATTTCTGATAGTTCATGGGATCCAACAGGAAAACAGAAATGCGTTTTACTGAAAGGGAAAGCTTTGTTCCAGAAGGTATTAGTAATTTTCTAAATATTGTTACATATCTCTTCATGATCTTTCAACAAGCTACGGGGACTTCTCAGAGTCTCTCACACTCCTTAAATTTCTTCTTTAGTCTGCTTAAACACAGATAAAACAGAAAGAGAATAAGAAAATGTTATTTGCAGTGCTGCTTGGATCACAGACAGATACTTACACTTGTGACATGCACCTTTTCATCTTTTAGAAAACAAGAAGTCTGTCCATACCCTGATGTGCAACATTAATGACAGGCCGACAGCTTACACTGGAGGTCTGTGGAATTTGGAAACTTTAAAAAAAAAAATGTAGCCTGCAGTGCTGAAGAATTCACAACAAATTTAGACTGTATGCTAGTGATCTGCTATAAATATACTTTGGTGTGTCACTGTCACATTAGGCTACATCTGCAAAAGGACTTGTACACCGAGCACCGACACTGTGGCTTTACTATGTCGCTCAGAAGCCTTGCTGGACTGCCATGTACATCTATAAGACACTGAAGACCTTTATTCTCTGTCCAATGATCTCCATAATAGAGATTCTGATGCTACTGTATTCCTTTGTGCTTGTACCCTGGCAAAGCTGTTAAAGGGCTGGCTTCACCAAGGACTTCCAGTATGGTCAACTCTCTTACCTGTTTGAACAGCATCACACAAAACACCTTTATCCTATCTTACTATCTTAGTAGTCTCCTGGGACAGAGACTGAGAACCGAATCCTCACCTCTAACCCTGGCCTCCTTTGAGATGAATATTCTATTCCTATGTTAAGAGTGGCTGAGACTCCTCTGTAGACTTGCTTATTGTTCAGCTTTTATTTGTCAGGTTTTGCATAGCAGTGTGCAAAAGTGGTGTATTAGGGTCTTATATAGAAGAGTTCTTGTGTCAAAGAAATAGGTATGTCTTCTTGAATAAGGGTTGGATACCTTTCTCTATCCTCAGTTTTCAAAGAGCTTTAATATTTCATGTGAATCCCTGACTGGCTTGTAAGTTTCTGTGACACCTCCCTTTCCCCATGCATTGAAAAAAATGGAGAAAACACAATTTGTCTGCAGAGATCTCAGAAATTAGGTATTGCAGTACTTAGATTCTTCTTTGGATCTTTATAAACCTCCCTGATGACCTGGAAAAGGATGAAATTGTACTGCATTGATATCCAGCACAGTATCTGAATTTCAACACATTGCTACACTGTAGGTTACACAGTTAGGCACATAGAGATGCAGATTCAAGGTATCCATTTCTGATGGCCTCACATCCATATGGAGAGGTGGGTGAAATGTCATAGCTATTCAGAAAAACTTTACTCTATGAGTGACCAATGCAATGGTATTTGTAAATACTAAAGGATTTTATTTCAAATCCTTCTCAAGTTATTAATGGTTTTCAAAGTATTAAATTGAATTCACCCTCTTGAAATGTGACAAAACCAGTGAAGTTTCACCAGGTAGATATGTGATTTGGTAGCAACAACAACTTTTATCTGTGCTTCATTTATATCAAAGGATCCAATCTCCTTTATAAACAAAGGAATGACTTCAAAAACCAATGAAATGCAATCACCCACAGATGACATGCAGCAGATTTCCTCTTCTCCTTTTTTTTTTTATTAAATTTAAATTTACATAACAGCACTGGGAGCGGAAAAGAATCTAGGAGGTGAGATAAATTGTCTGCAATTGATTTTTTTTTAATTCCCCCGAACACAGCAAAACACATTGTAAAGTTTCAGGGTGAACTACAGTCAAAGTTTCAGAAAAAATGAAGGCTAAATTAGGCCCCTAACACATAAACAAAGGTATGAGAAAAAATAGTTACAAAATCACTGATCACTAGCTGTCTCAGCTAGGCTGGGTGCTGCTTGATGAGCAATTTATTTGGGTAGGGATATGTGACTATTACTAACAGAGGTATATGCAAGGGAAGAAAAGATGTTCTCACAGTGAAAGGGTTTAAGATGTCAATAAAGCACATGTTTATGGCAGTGACATTAAGCAGTTAGGTGTGATTCACGATTTTAAAAGAGAAAGCCATTTAGCTTTGCTAATTACAATAACAGCTGCAAAACTGAAGAAATCTTCAACTATTTATGAGGTACAAAGTGTCAAGACAAAGCATTAGAATATTTAAGATCTGACCATTAAGGGTTTTCTATTAAAACAGTCTCCAGCAGAGTCACACCAAAGGGACTTTAGAAGCATCCTCAGTCTTCCCTGCTCAGTCCCTGTCTTGCATTAAAGTTTTAGGTGCTGTTGGCCTTTCAGTTGATTGTTTTAGCACATTGGATGGGTGTTTGGGATGTGAGAGGCCTTCACTGGATATTGTGAATTGGATTCTTATATGCCTGCAGAAAGTTGATTCAGTGAAATAGAAAGTCCTTTCACAGGATGATCAATCCACAAACCACAGATATCTCAAACAATTCACCTGTGTTGTGACTTCCCATCCCTTATTTTCTGCACATGACACAACCATGAGAAAGTGGGCTGTGACCTGTGTGACACTTCCAGGTGGTTCATACACAGATCTATTTTGTCCTACTTAATCTTCTGAAATTCACTGTTACGCTTCCATTTCCTCTACAGATGTGCATCTGTTTTCAATCGCAGGATACAAGACAGTAGGTAAACGGACAGTTCTATGGCAGAATATATACGCCTGGTCACACCCCTACAAATACACCAGGGATTATCTGCACACAGTTTATGCTTAACAGGGCTTTGAGAAATCAGCTGTTTATTTTGGCAGCAAGGGGTTTTGATTACTTTCTGAGTAAAATATAACAGGGTCATTACTCTGTTTTCTGAGGCACATACAGACAGAAAAATCTAGGAAAGTTGCCCTCTGTCTAAGGAAGCAACAGTTAAATACATAGTGAAGCAACTTGAAGATGCTTTTACATAAAACTGATCTCAGTTGATCTCACAGAATTACAAGTTATATTAAAAAGCAGTACAGGGAAATGAAAGCCAAAGCACAACATCCATCAAAGTAGCATAGCAAAGTATATAAACAGCCATTTGATAGTTATCAAGCATTGGATGCCACTGCAATGGCACTGGCACTAAATACAATAAAATCCTGTAGTGGTTATCCACCATCATATGTCTGGCATTCTCATACTAAGTGGTACTGTGCATGCTGTGCTGTCCTTAGGGGAATGAAATTAACTCTGTGGAACCTTGGTCTTCTTATTGCCTCAGTGAAGAAGATTTCCAGGGGGAGCACGTGATTGAAGCCACTCCTACCATCTGGAAAACACCTGGGAGTTGCTCTTCTATTTTATAAGTAAGAGAAGGAAAGCAGTAGCTGGCAGATACTCCCTCTGTGTCTGGGCAAGGGCACCTGGAAACCAGATTTCAGTTTATACGTCACCAGTTTTCTACCTGCCACCTTAGCACAATTCTCTGGACAGCAATTAGCTCTTGTGTCTTAAGAATAAAGACTTTTATGAAATCCACCATAGGAAACAGTCCTTGTCCTTTCATTTTGCATACTCATTGGTCAAACAGTTTGGATAGGAAGGGCCTCTCTGTTGGGCTGCCTTTTCTGTTCCCTGTCCCTCTCATTTTTGCTCATCTGCCACCATATCTACGTTAATAAAATCCACACAAATATGCAATGGTTAGTGGAGATGTACTGGAGAACTTGCCACTAAATAATGTCATTTCACTAATTAAATTAGGCTGCTAATAAAGCTAATGATAGAAACAATAGTTTTGGCAGCAAGCACGGAGAACCGTGGAGAAGAATGTGATTGCTGCTTGGATCATAATTACCTTTAAAACTGCCGTTTTGACGTTCATAAAGCAAACACTGCTTTGAGGAAAGAGATTGCTTTCAGAGCTGCATAGATCAGTAACAACTACAGAATCCGGATAAAACAGGCTGCTTAAGATTCTGGGTGTGAGTCATGCCAAATTTTGTACTCTGGAGGGCTCAGAAGCTCACAGCCGGCATCTTCTGGAAACGTGTCACCTTCGGTCGCTATTGATCACTAGCTACCTACCGTTGTGCTGGAGATTCAGCTCACCAGCAACAAAGTGCTGTTGACACCAAGGGTGCTGCACAGCAGTGCACATAGCTTTTTGATGACTAAAGTAAAAAAAGAGATATCTTTGAATAAGGTCAGAAATTACTCAGTGATAACATGTTTTCATGTTATCTGTGAACGCCTCACCACAGCTCAGTTGACAGAGGTGAGAGACTTATCCAAAATACTGAGAAACAATCACATAGACTATCTTGTTTTTTAATACTGAAGAAAAGAGCTTCTTTCTCTTGCTTTTTTTTAATGTTCATTTTTATCTAACTGAACTTGCACTGCTTTACTTCAATTTTACATAACAACACTTTGTGAAAAGTGATTTATTTTTAATGTATCAGTAAAATATTTCATAAAGGTGGTCTTTCTAAGCTACCAAAAACTGGAAGTTTAAAATAATTTCTATTAAAAAAAATTGTATAACTATGCACGCAAAAAAGAAGGTTATGATAAATGTGATGTACACAAGCCACCAGAGTACATACACACACCCCAATTCAGTTCACAGTTTAGTCAATCTATGCACTTTCTCCCTAACTCGAAACCTGTGGGCTGTTAAGACTTTGCATCACGTTCCCTCTTGAATTCAAGGTCCAAAACTTGGCTACAAGAAACTATAATTTTTTGACATATTCATTGGAGGGAAAAACATGTGCTGGTTGCACCTACCTATTCTCTGCAGCCCCTGAGATCATCGCAAGGGTCTGTTCAGTCCTCCAGCAGGCAGAAGAAAAGCCCTTCTGAGACCATCACTTATTGTACTCAAGCAGAAGAAATACTTCATGCTTTGAGTATTTATCTGACTTTTTTTCCCTGAAAAATCCTTTACAAACCTACATATCTCCCTTAAAACAGTGGTAAAGAGAGGATGTGGAAAAAAAGATGTCAAAGTCAAAAGAGAAGACACCATTACTAGACATATACAGTAAGATGATGCATAGATACTTTATCTCAGACCATTTGCAGACTTTTCTGAAGGATGTATCACCATTGACCTGGTTCTCTTGTGTCTAAGTTTCTGCAGTAATTTCCCACGTGGTTTCCTCCAACGTTTACAAAAATCTTGCTCAGTTTAGAATAATGTTAGCAGAGTCATTATCTAACTGGTTATACTCTGGGAGGGGCAAAGTTACTGAAAGGCAGCATTTTTCTTTTCTGTATTAGCGTCATTTTAGTGACCAGAGACTGACTGACTGACTCCAGTTTTGCTTTTACAAGGGTGTTTGCACTTTTAGTCACATTTCTAACTTTCCAATGGCAATTAGGAATGCTTGGATAAAATTTATGTTAATGTCAGGCTTAGTTCAGGTGTTTGTGCTGGAGAACACACAACTATGGGAAACCAGAGAAGGGAAGATAAGGTTCTTAAAGTCTAAGGCCCAGTCTTAAATTTATGCTGTATATTTATTGTAATAGAGGAAAGAAACACTGAGTTATTTACAAAACCTGGAAAGACCTGCAGTCTGCTATTATAGGAGGTAGGGTTCAGCAGGCTTAATAAAAAGATGTGCCCTTCAGACTGCTCTCAGTTTGTCCTATCATGTCTTTTTCCATCTTCTGCCTTATAACATTTTCTATGCTTTTTAAACTGATAGGAATTCATTCCTCAATGGCCATACACAGAGGTTAATAAGCTTCCAGCAGCAGCTGACTTGGCACTAGAGAAGAAATACTCTCCCCTACATCCAGCTCAGAAATGTTACCTTCATATCCCCTTCCCTGTTTTGGAAAACTGTAAGTCTTTTTCCACCTCAGTTCTTCTGGATGTAGTCTGGCAGTGTGGTAAGTTTTTCCTCTTGTCCTATGTCTGAGAGGCTTTTCATTGTGCAAATTGCTGGTCAATGCGATGTGACACTGAGTCAGCCAGAGACGTGAGATAGGTGTGCCAACATTATTCCTTACATCAAACCACAAAATAGGGCTTTTAGTGTTTAATCATTTGTTAGGTAAGAAGGTAGGATAGGGTAACTATTGCAATAGAGAGAAGGAAGATTTTCTGGGGAAAACAGCTTAAACTGTTTGCAAACAAATCTTTCCCCTATCCACTGTGCCTGTCCTTCCTTCTGACCTTGTTCTCCTTCCTGCAGTTTTCACAGTGGATTGCAGCAGACTCCCTCTGACTGTCTCAGAAAGTTTCCTTTCTGTCACCTCTGTGTCTGTGCTCTCTGCTTTCTCACTGACTCGCATGCCAGCTGCAGGCTCCCTGCCTGCTCCACCCTGCACTTGCCAAAGGTTGTCCAGCAAAGCCTCTAAACTCGCTCCTGGAGATAACACCATCTCTCTCTCCTTTCAGAGGGTGCAAAATCCAGGACAAAACAAAGCAGCAGCTTTTGACCTTGCTGTCCAGCATAGCCTTTCAGAAAAACACCCTGCTCACAGAAACTGCGAACAAACAAATAACTCAGGCTGTTTAACATGTCACCGTGACACGGTGGTGAGCGGCAGGAAAGGCTAAAAGAATTTAAGAGATTATTGGAGGACAAGCAACTAATCCTATGCGTATTTCTCTCACATTTCTTACATAGTAAAATGTCATTCACTTGTGCAGCCAGGAAGCAGAGAACTTGCTTGTTTAAGAAGAACAGATCAGAAAGGTACTGAGGATTTTCATTCCTCAGAAGGATTCCTTCTAAGGTGATAAAAGAACATAGTTATCTATACTGGCACAAACAGCAAGGTGTCTCTGCCTTGTAATATTAGAGCCAAAATATGACACTTTCTGTGCCTTAAATTCAATTTTTTCTTTATCGTTGGAAGACGTGTACAAATTCCACTATGAAATAAATGGTGCTTTGCACCGAGTATCGAGAACGTTAGAGGTTAAAAATACTCTCTACCTTCTGCCTCATCCGTGCCCTGTCATCTCTATATATTTTCATACATATGCAAGTTTATGCTGCAAAATGTTCCTAACAAGAATTTGCTATAAAAAATGCTATGCATTATACTTGATAAAATGCTAAAATAAAATGGAATTAAAAAAAGCTCTGAAATATACCTTGGACAGCATAGGATGCTGCACTAAGAAATGTACCTCACAGGAAACTACAAAAACCATAACCTAAAGCATGGCACCAATCAATCCATGAGGAAAACTAATATGCATGATGCGTGGGGATCATGTACTCAGTGAGCACATTCACATGATAAGGCTTTTTATCATTTGAATATGCTGCACCAGAAGGGAAAGGATAAAAAAGTACACTGTCACCAGTTTGGAATGAGGTCTGTAGCAGTCTGCTGGAAAAGATGCCAACCATAAGTGGGGGAAAAGGAGATGTCTAAACTGGCAAGACTTTCTAGAAAAAAAAAAAGAAAAAGAAAAGTCACAAAAAAAAACTCCCCACACTTGAAAGAATGAAGACGATGGTTAAAGATTTCTCCTTACTACAGATTTTTTGAGTTATAATTCTTAAAAGATTTGGAGACAGTAAGTAATGTAAATGTTGAAATGTCCTCACTTCATTGTCTTTTTATTTTCCTGCTCCTTACAATTTAATACTGTAATATGAGCAATGTTGAAGGATTTTTTCCATCTTTCTCATTCTTCCACATTCTTCCGCATTCCTTAAGCAGTCGTGAAAGCACCAAAAGAAATATTAAGCCCTGTAATTTTTCTAATATGCCACTCTTCCAACACTCAGTTTTCTAAAGTTAAATATTCCTTTTTTTACCATTCTGAAGCTTTCATAGGCACAAAATTACAATGATAAAAATAAACCCTAACAGAGCTATCACTCAGTGCACTGAATCAAAGAGCACAAATAGGGCAGGAGTAGAAAAGAAAAGAGAACTTTAAAAACCCCAAACAAACCCCATTTTTTTCCAAATCCCTTTAAAAATGCATGTATACATGAATTTTTTACTTGTATCTTTTCTTCTAATTTGATCTTTACAGCACTGAAAGAAAAATGCAATATACCATTTACTTCTGGTTTTAGCTTTGCACAAATGTTTCTCTGTTTTTCAATAAATTCTACTCACAACTTCTAAATATCTCTGACAAAGACCATCCCCCTGGAATGCTACAGGATGCATTGCTAAGCAACATTTTTTTAGTTTGTTTTGGTTTTGTCCTTTTGTTCTCTCTCAGAGTTCTTTTAGTTGCTTGCTTTCTTACCATGTGAATACAGAGGGAAGTTCCACTAGGGCCTCTTTCTGCCCACAACATATTTTGTAACGAATTCAGGTTTCAGTGAGCCCATGCAGAAGATCATGACCTTTTTAAACTAACTTTGAACCTATTATGTTTGGAAGCAGAATCCCACTGGCATATGGGAATACAAATCCGAAGTACTTTCACTCTAGACTACTATCACTCTCTGGGTGGATGTATCTGCTGCAGGCTCAACTTCAGAGCAGAAAATTTTTAACTTTCCACTTTTTTTCCTTCCTCTGCACTTGATGTTTTATTTGTAAAACAAATCTGAGCACAGAGACTAGAGGATAATCACAGAGCACACCAGAAAGGTCCCTAACTGGGAGATCAAAAGTGAGGACTTGAAGATGTGCTAGAGTATGTCAACCAACCTTATACTCTTGAAAATCAAGCATAAGCCTGAAGGTCTAAGTGTGTATCTCCATACATAAAATGTTTGAAAATTATTAATGAACATATATGCTCTAAAATTGACAACCTGAAGAGCAGGAATGCAAGCACTCCCATGTTCATAGATCTGTGGTTGTGCAAAGTATTCCCAATACAGCATACTTTGCCAAAAGCTAAAAACACAAAATCAGACTCCGGTGCTTTCCTTAAAGAAAAAAAAGAAAAGATTAAAGTTTGGGTTGGTTTGTGGGTTTTTGTTGTTTTTTTTTTAAACAGGTACAAGTTGCTTCTAAAGCTGCCATTCGAGAATGTGAAGCTTTTCATACAGGTGTTTCATCATAACGCGTCTTCTTGCCTTACTCCTTTAATGAGACCTGCATTTCTGTTTATCGAAGTGTTAGGTATGACATGGCAGTGGTTTCAAGTAGGTTTGCAACTGACCAGCAGCAGTCAGAAATGTTTCCAGATGTTTATGACAAAATGCTTCTCTACAGACAAGGAAATCTTATATTGGTATGATGCTGGCAGCTCCAAGGCAACCTTGACATAAATTTCCTGCAAACATATTCCTGCCATTGCACGCTGTGCTATCCTATCAATTCAGTGTGATTATCTAGTCCAATACCGGGAATCCACATTTAATAGATGGTTCCAGCAGCAATCCTCTGACACCATCAGCTAAAGCTTGTTCTCACTATCTTCTTTACCCTCATCTATATTGCTGTCTGTAAGAGTTTCCCAGTTCCATGAATTGGTATGTAAGGGCAGGTATTTGCTTCATAAACTCCTGCTGTTTCTCAACTGTTTGCCAGTGCAAAGGAGGATTTTCAATATGGCATGTAATTAACTATTACTGAGAAAGTAAAAACTAAGTGTAGCAGAGAAAAATGTGATTTGTCAGGGTTGTTTCTTCCTACAGTTTTTTAAATTGCACCATGTCTCTCCCAAAAATGAGTTCATGAAAGCCTACAGTATTTTTACCAGTGAACTATATTTGTAGAAATGGAAATTCCTGGCTGCCCTCCAGAAAAATAAACTCGCTCTGAACAAAAATAACACCTCAACATTCCATATAACAGTAGTGCAGATAATATAAGACACTTAGCATGCTGATAGTTCATGGACATCCCTTCCCATTTTAATACAAATATTCATTTGTAATGAGATAACAAAATTAATTTTGAGCAAAAGTTACATTTTGGAAAGTAGATACACCAAGAATTTTACTTTGAGATTTCACACTTGGAGCAACTGTGTTTGTGTGATTCTTTCCACAGAATCCATTTTTTCAAGCACTGAAGGTATTTGGTGGGAACAGTTTGAGAGACTCTGGCAAGTGCTTTAACATTGAACTATATCACCCTCTAAGGGCACCAGAGGTCAAGGCATTAGACCACTGACAACTTGACAAATGTACAACTTCACTGTAATACTATAAAATAACAGCATATATAAAATGTAAATATTCTCAACAATGCTTCAATTAAGCTTAAAAATATGGTTGTATAACCACCAATCAAAAATATGGTTTTAATTATAACAAACTTGGGTAGGTGCTGCTCTCTTTCTCCTCTTGTTTCCTAATTCATATCCTTTCTCTTGGTTTTGCCTTTGTTTCTGCTTCAATCTTGGCCTTTGTGACTACAGCCCTTTCTTGTCAGAATATTCCTACATCTTTTGCTATCTAGTGCTTCCTAAGTGCATATCATCTCTTCAGCTAAATTGCATAAAGCGCTATTTTGTAAAAAAAAAAAAAAAAAGAAAAAAAATAGAAGTATCTACTGTAAGAGATTTCATTCTCCTCGTTGATGTTCCCATGGACCGCTTCCATTTCCCCAGCTATCTCGAGGTAGGAAGTCCATCTGTTTGCTTTTTTCACTTCTTTCCTTAGAGTTCACACTTTACCTCCAGATACCCTGCTAGAGCAACTGTCTTCCTACACCAAAACCCTCTGGAGATGTATAAACATTAGTGAGCATGTTAGAAGCACTAATGTGCAGAAACTTACCCTCTGTTGCGTATGCTGCCTCTTGAGCTCTGTGCAGAGAGCAGTCAGTCTCACAGTGCCCCTCCGTCTGAAAATAAGAGTGGATGATAGAAGAAGAGTTCTGTGTAACTGCATCAACACATTTTTTTTCCTCCTCCTGAACACATTTACCAGGCAAACACCCAAATACAGTGGAGCTGTGCCTAATGAAGCATCTACCCCTGTGGGGTTGTGGTCTCTGTCTCTTCAGGAAGAAGCCCTGGATGATGTGCACTTCCCCCATCCCCTCTACCTTTGTCCCTTGTAACTGGGTGCACTATCAGCTCTGCTGGTCTTACATGAGAAAGTAAGGCCTTTGGATTACATGGGTGGGTTTGAAACAGCATTTTTAATTCTTTTACAGTTATTATTTTTACTTGATTACAATTAAGATCATGTTCCTATTGTCTTTGTCATGAAAGTTTATGAGAGAGTTACTAGACTAGGAAAAGTGTCAATTTACAGGTATCCTCTTTCTTTTAGCTTAATTTCTGCAAGTGTTTGCAACTTTCTTTGTCAGACAGTAATTCAGTGGATGCAGTAGAGTTTTTAATTACCTCAGTCACCATTCTAATGCTATCATTGCTCCTGTAATATGTACCCAAATAAATATAAGCTTACTGTTGTATGTAAGTGATGCCAACCTTCAAAATATATGCTCACTTCAATTATAACAGAATTATAAAAGGAAGATCGCTTTTAGGCAGTATCACACTTTTAAAGATTATCTTTAAGTAGTGAACTTGATAGCTTTACCAAAACTTTGTTGTAATTAAATCCCTGTATCATGCCTTGTTTGATTTTATTTCATATTACAATTTTTTTCATTTAATTAACATTAAAGCCTCATTAAAAAATGGTACGTTTTTAATGCAGCTCATTTGTAAAACAGATAATAAGCTACATCCTGATGCACCCATCAGACTCAAGTTCTATACAGATTGCACTCTTGCCAGACCCACGACTGAAATTAGACACAATCTTAGATATTTAAATTTTTGAAAAATAGTGTGAAACGGTAACAAGCAGGAGATAGTTCAAAGATATTGCTTCCTAACATAGGTTCCATAGAGTTGTTTGATGAATTAAAAATTATTATATCCTGGTTAGGTTTTAAAAATACTTTTTTGTAAATTTCTTAGTGTCATTTGAATTATGTTATAGTAAGCAAAATTAGCTAATGACAACTATTTAAACATGCATTGGTAAAACTACACGATATTTCAAACTCTTTCCTTATTTTCTATTATGGTAATTTGTCACCTTAACAGAACTAAAACCAAGGTTTCACACTAATAGTGGATTTTTTAAGCTTAATTTCTTTAAATGCCTGTGATTAAATGAACAGCCTTAAGGCACCCAAGTATTTTGTTGTGACAGTGTGTTAGGATTTCAGGCGTCCCAAAAGCCAAGTATTCAGTTACATATATATATATATATATACGTATATGTATATATATATATATATATTTCTATGGCCACTTTATGCTTTCACTTTGCTTGTCAAAGCCTTCTCAGAAAAGATGCTGCTTTGGGGCTGACGTGCAGTACTTAAAAATAGCCTCTAGATGCCGCTGTTTACTGCATTTAGAAGACGGGCGGCAGTTGAGAAGAAATCGCTGTAAATTGAACGAAATACGTTTGACAAGTATTGCTTGAGCCTAAGCCTGTTCTTTTGACGTCAGTGGCCAAGATTTCAGCAGTTTCAGGGAAAACAAGTAAAGCTTCTATATTTATCAGTAAAACTAAACAAAAAGCCCTTTTCCTTCACCAAATAGGACTGATCTTTGGAATACAATTAAATAGTTTTTATTGCATCCTAAGCTATAAAATGTACCATAGGAATGCTTCCTAATTACAGAAACTCCTTCTTACATACACACACATACTTAATTATTCTGGATGTCTTTGTTTAAGAAAGACACTCTATAAATATTAATCTTTTTTTCCCCAACTATGCTTTGTTCCATGATCTAGGTTCATTGTAGCATAGTAAATTTGAGTTCATTAGATCAGTTGCTGCTATTTAGATGTAAATTTCTTCAAGGAGGATTAATTACTCTGTAATTCTGAATATTACTTTTTTTTAAACTGGGAAAATGGAGACATTCTCTGACATTTCTCTGATAAAAAAAATTCCCCTTGTGCCTCCATGTAACAGTTCACAGAACATAAAATTTTATAAAGTGTCTGGGTAATTTTTGGGGGACTTGAATTAGGTTAGGTAAAGCTCCAGGAAGCCATTTAGTGATTGAAATGCTCATGCTCAAGTTGCATATCCCTCACAGCAGCACCTTGGTTGCCTCTAGAACACACAGGAAGAAAGCAGAATTCCAGAGTGCTATGTTTCAGAAATAAATGAGAGGCCACTCTTTCCTTTGAACCAGTCAGACAAGAAGGACTGTGACTACCATGGTGATTTATCCACAAGCACATGAAGAGCACGTAGTTGCATGGAGAGATGTTGCAGCAATATTTTGGATAACTTTTCAATTTTCACCTCCCTGTTTAGGAAACTGAAAGTAACTGTTAGTATGAATGTTTTGAATTACATGTTATAGGCCTCTTAGAAATAGTAAACAAACCACCAAAAGCACTTGAATCACAGACTAGAAATTCATGACAGTTCTCTGAAAGAAGCAGGAGAGCTAGAGGCTTTTTTCATTTGTCCACTGTGACTCAAGCATGCACCACCCTTCCATCGGAAAACCTGCAACTCATTGATTACTCTTGGAGGGTGCGGCTTACTGACAGTATGGAGGATTTTCTTCAATGCCAGTTTCATGCAAGGGACATACTCCAAGTTCCTGGAGTAACGCATGTAAGCCAAGACTCTCCCTTCAGTCTTTCCACTGTGTTTGGGAGTCAGCATTCACACACACATACAACCTGTCACAGCAAGACTTTGATCATATTATCAAGATGAACAGCATCATCAGGAGACACAGTTGTTTTTCCAGAAATTAGGAGCTGTGATTTTCAGTCTATAAAGACAAAAACTGAGTAAGAGTCTTTCTTCTGGGCTAAAGGAACACCAAAATCATTTAAACACGAATTTCATGGTTGTGCTTAAAAATAGACTAAAACAAAATTCACTATGTTTTACACAAACCTTGATTTTGTACACAGGCACTGTCTTCTCCAGTGAGAAAAGCATCTTATTCGTAGATCTTGTAAGGGTTTGAGCTGTGGTGCTTAGAAAGGCCAAGAGTAAGAGGTTTTCGAAAAGCCACAAAAGTACAAATTCAGCTTCTAAGAACTTTGCAAATTGAAGCAAGCTGCAGACAAACTTCCTCAGTTTGATGACCTTAAAGTTCAGACTTTCAGGATGGCAACATGAGGTAGATAGCTATATATTGTCCATAATTTACTTGAGACAACTAACATATTTTTGGACCTGTTTTTTTGAGACTTTGGGTTTTTTAAGCACATAGCATCTTAGTGGCCTTCCAGTATTATTCAAGATCTACTGCACAACAGAGCAAGCTGTATCAGTGTTAAGGAGAACAGAATTTGTGACAGTATACTTTAAATCGGAGCCACCTTATGCTAACTGGAAACACTGACATAATCGTTTGTAATGCTAACTAGAAGAATGCAATTAAAGAAAGAATTATTAAAATGAGCCTCATGTCTGTATTTAGTGGGGAGGACCTGGGTTTTAAAAGTTACCTCCTCTTGATAATACTAAGACATGCAGGTCCTGATCATGAAATGAGTTCCATATGCCTTAAAGCCCATGTTCAGGCACAGCACGCTTCTGCTTCATGACCAATTTTTAGTTTTCCATTTTTAGGAGAACTGAAACATATGGACTTCTGAAAGAGAACCATTAGGTTCAACTTCTGTAGGCTGACTGAAAGCCTATATCCACTAATAAATAAAAAATAAATAAAACAGAAAGATTACTCTCTAGCCATAGATGCGTCACTGCCAAAGAATCCCTAGCTTTGGCAAAAGTTTTCACCTTATAATATTTTACATTAAATGTTTCTAAGCAACAGATGGGTCTGGCTGAGGAATACCTGGATAGTTGTTCCATAGAAAAAGTATAGGGCATTGAGCCATCAGAGACCACAGTGGGGTAACAAGCACTTTTGTAAATGGAATGGATTTTCACTCACATTCAAAGACTTATATTCAAGATCAAATACTTTATGGAGAAGAAAACGGAAGGCTCACAACTCCAATGATTCTCTTGTAGTAGCATAGGTATGTGCACAGAGAAAGATTCTTGCTATACCAACTGTAATATATATATATATATGTTCACTTCCATGGAATCATGCTAATAAGAATTTCATAGTTTGCAGATTATTTTTTTTATTTATTTCTATGAGTAATGGAAAGCATATTATAGTGCTGAATACAACTCGCTCTCTCGTTGCATATCCTGATGTCCTCTCGCATTCACGTTATTAGGAAAATAAAGCCTTTTCAGTAAGACCCCCTACGTTTTTTAGGCAAGAACCTGCCGAATAGCAATGTAAACCAGACAATAGATGAAGTTCACCTTTGAAATGACTAGTGTTCAGTATATGAAGTTCACTAAATTGTGCAGGTGTTTTGGGGGATTGGCAGCACTGCAGCAGGGTGGCGGGGGAAAGGCTTTGTAATTGCTACTCCTCACTGGTACGGTATTAGAGTAGTTTTAGAGTGACTGGCACACTTAGTTATGCCTGAAAGTAAAAGACCTCGCAATTACAGAAATAATTTTTGTATTGCACCTTCACGTGACTTCCCCTACCACCATGTGCATTTCACCTGAGCTTTCAGTCCAAGAAAATCTGCTTTCTTTTCCTATTGCACAAATTTACTGTCTTCAGTGACAAATAGTTACACAGGTATATACCATTACAGAATGTCTAAAGAGAACTGTGACGAACTCGAGTTACTGGTTCCCATAATATTATCTTGGAAACAAGTATCCTCTTCTCATCACCTCTTGCCTGAGGTTTGCAAGCACAGATATAAGCGAATCAGACAGAAGGCCTTTAGTCTATCCAAGCTTTAAAAAGATAAAGGAGAAAGACGGAGATATGAAAGGGAATCTAAGAACTGATCCCTGTAAATCCATCTGAAAATAACAACTTTCTGGCCTATGTCAGAACAAACTTTGTCAGGAAAAAAATGTGGGACTTTGAAGCTATTCCTAATGTTCCATTTTTCAGATTCTAAGGTGTCCTCCATGGGAGAGATTTTCCTTGCTCACACAGTCTGAGTCTGCCCAAGCCCAGGTGCTGGGAAAAGGGAGATGGGTGCCTTATTAGGCTTTGCTGTGGACCACTGCAGCACACTCCTGCCTCTGTTAGGACTAAAAGCAATCTAATCTACCTGTCTAGACAAGGCTTTGAGCTGGTCTGATCCCTTTCTTTGGCTCTGCTTGTGACATCCAGAAATTTGACAAGGAAAGCAATTATTGATCAGTCTGAGGTGTGTTTTGCTGTGATAATTGTCTAAGCATGACTGAGTGATGCCCCTATAGATAGGTGCTTACTTATTTCCTGAGCCATGTCATCCTCAGAGCGACAGAAACATTGATAAGACAGAGGACAAAATGACTAACTTTGATGGAGTTTGTGTTGAAACATCTGCTGCTTGTCAACATGGGAGGCAGAAGCAGTGATTTATTAGTAATAAAAAAGGAAAACCAATGAAACTCCCTGACTTATCCTTTCCCTAAACTATTTTCTGACTAAGAATGCCCAGGAAGTTCCCATAAAGAGAAAATACTGCCCCATTATCTGTATATTTTTACTTTGCCTACATTATAACTTATCACATACATGGTAACACATTATTTAGTTTAAGACTTTGAGTACCTTCTGCCTATTAAGGAACCTGGACAATAAAGTCACTAAATGCAACCATGAAAATCTATGGACAAGTCAAATTGTGATCATTTCGATTTTTTTCCTCTTGCCTAGAATATAAATATTTTTAGAAAATTGAACCAAATGTAAATTATTGAAAAGATATTTGGTAATGTTTCCTATTCTCTGAATACCAAATACAGACCTGTAATTTCTTCCCATTGTTTTCATGAGAGTAATTTCATTTGGATTAATCCTTTCTTTCAGGCTCAGCACTGCATGAGCACTCTGCAGAATTCTGGCTTCCACATAAAGAGGAGCTCTGAGAGAAACTGGCCTCCAGAAAGCCAAAATTACTCTCCCAGAACATGGTGGCATGTACAGTCAGAACACTGCTGCCCATAGGAGGAAGGCACACACCTTCTCTTTTGCAGCTTTTGAGCCCTGAAGAACAAAGGCTCTTTAAGAATCACAGCCATGCCACTGGGGCATGGAAAATGGATGTGACTGAGGAATCTGTGCTCTTCCCTTCCATGCATATGCAGAGTAAATACATGGGCATCATCTGCTCAACAGTAGGGTATAGCTTTTGTAATATTTCTACCACCAGAACACACTCCCCAAAAATAAAAACTTAAAACCGTAGATGCCTTGGTTTAACTGGAATATTAAGAAACGCAGAAGTATTAGAAATCAGAAGAAGCAATCATAACAGTGTGATGCTTTTAAAATTAGTCATCTGTCTGCCTGCCTATCTGTAATTTAAAGAATGAAGATATGTCTATGTCAAACAAGTTGGCTTTTTGCCCTAGAGAATATAGGGTTTAATCAAGCTTTACTACCTTAGTAACCTTTTGTAAATGGTGAGGCATGACTGACATCAGAGTAGGACTAAAAAAGAGAAGATATTTAGGTTCAAATCTGGATGTAAAGATGTCAATCTCACTAATGCATGTTAGTGTGAGTATATATATTGATTTAAACTGAGCGTTTTCTACTTTCTGTGCAAGCAAGGAGCAGGTCAGAAGTTGAAAGCAGAAAAACAAAGTAAATGCCTGCCTTGGTAAACCACAACAATGCCTGAAGGAGGTCTCATTCTACGTTTTGGGTCTCATTCTGATCCTGTCAACATTGCATCAGCACAACTCCATCTATCAGATCTACATTACCGTTTTGATGGAAATGAAAATGCCTCAGTAAAGCTTTCTTCAGATATTTTTTCATCTGAATACCTTTAGACTTCCTTTCTTTTACTGTATTTTTCTTTTTTCCCTTTTTAAACAATGAAGCATCAGTAAGACATCAGGTTGTTTGCAGGTTTTGGAATATTTTCACCTTACACAAAATCACATTGGTCGGAATCTGCTTCTGTGTTCTGATTCATCAGGTACTTCCATCGTAACAAGAGACATGAGTGTAGCAAAGAATTATGCGTTTTTTTCTTCTTATGCCACATGCAATTACATCTCTTTTAAGTAGTCCAATAATTGCATTTTAAACAGCACTTATTATTCTCTTTTAGTTATATCCAAATGGATTTTTATTGTTATAGTAAATAGTTACGAAAGCCCTCTGAGGGAAGAAAAAGCTCCACACACTTTCAAGCAAACAATTCAAGCCTGTACATTAATCTCTACCTTTAAACAAACAGCAATAATTAATGGGAGTTGGGCACCTTGCTGTATTGTACAGTGACAGGGATTAAACACTGGCACTGCAAAATGCCAGTTTTCAGCTTGTGCATTTGTAGACCCTTCAGAGCCATGAACTGACATTTGCAATCTTTGTCAGTCAAAAAAAAAAGGCAAATTCAGTTAAATTTAGTTCTGCCATTCAAACGGAATGAAGGTCATCACCTGCCCCTTTTGTGATTTGATTATCCAGGGACTGAGTTTATTTTCCTGAAGAAAGATACATTAAAAGGGCCCAATTCTGCAATTCTTGCCTCACCTCAGCAGCTCAATTGGCTTAAATTATTAATTATTATTCATTAACTGACTTAACTATTGTTATTTAAGAGTACAGATTAATATATAGACCTGAACTGCTTAAGTGTTTTTCTATTCCTAGAGCTCTCACAACCATTCTAAAAAACAATTAAATACACTTTGAAATTACAAAAATTAGTATATTAAATAAATATAATTTATAATTCAATTACCTGGCTTTTTGAAATGCTGTAGTTATGTATGGTTTAAATTACACAAAATATTTTTATTGACTTCATTTGGACTACTCATGTAAATAAAGACTCCAGGTTCAATCCCTCTACCCAAGAAGAGAGAAAATTCTGAAGCAAGCTCCTGAATTCCAAACCATTATGTGCATAAAGCCAGGACCAAAGCCTCATGCTTGCAGGGGGAAACATGCTTGACAGGCTCCACATTCCTCTCCATACGCTGCTCCTGCCTTTATGGCATTCCCATCTCATCTTCACTGACTCCCTGAAGCATTGGGGTTAGGAGTGCAGCAGATTATAAGCATCATTTTTTGACCCAGTACTTCTTGTAAGAAGTGGGTTTCCTGAGGTTACTGCGAGACTGAATTGTGGCAGAAGCCCAGGTCAAGGACACAGCAATGTCAGTGCCAGTTCAAAGAGAATTAATGTCTGACCTTGTGGAAGTGGACCACTTCATGGATTAAAAACTATCTGTAACAGGGGGAGTCTTCACTTCCTTACCTGCCACACTCCTAATCTCTTCTTCTTCCAGGGACGACATCAGGAACACCATGAAAAACCTCAGCAGGACTACTGATTTGGCCTTGAATATTTCCTATTGCTTATGGCACCAAGGATATACGTCCTAATGATTTAAGCAGCATTCAGAAACAAGACTTCTGGGGATAATATTAAGGATTGCTAAATGGTTAGCACATAATCTGCTATCTGAACACAGTGGATTTTTGTAAAGCATTTTTTCACTATGCTGGTCTGAAGGGGACATCCTATAGGTGCACCATAGGTCAGGTTCCACTGTTGCAGTGCTATAGCATGAAATAAGAAAGCTCATTCATTAGCATATGAATCAGCTCTCCACAGAAAGTGGTAGAACTGCAGAAGAGGAAAAGCCATTTTGCTTTAATAATAACAGGCTGTAAGAGGCAATCCCAGGTACAAAATGATCAAGTGACCAGAGCCAGTTCAGTGAAGAATGATAGCATTTTATGCTCAACACTTCAAGATTAAAGTCTTTAGTTAGCAAGGCATAATGTGAATCAGTTTCATGTATAATGCATTGTGTGAGCCCATAGCCACTGTGATACAATGTAAGCAATTCCATTTAGTGCAATTTGACTATAGCTAGTACAGAATAATTGGAGTCAGTTTCCAGCATGCTAGAATTTGAGTCAAAAATGGTATGGAAAAGAATTTGATACATAATAATACGGAGCTCCAGATAACAAGCAATGATGTGGATGAATAGTTAATATGCTATACTATGCAAGTCATTTTAATAGGCTGCAATGTGATTATGAGTCCAGTGTTCTTACACGTAGACAAAAGGCTAATACATCACAGTAGAAAGGCGACTATTAAGAAACAGTATAAATAATGACACAGAGCTGCATTGGAGGAGAGTGCAACATCAAATACTGCAGTTTTCTCAAATGTAAGAGTGACGGAATAAACATCTGCTGAAGGATAAAAATGGATACTCAAGAGAACACTGGACATATTTCAGAGCAGTTTCTCATATTTCAGAGGTGGGGTTAACGCTACACTGGGTGATTCCAACTCCTTCTCAGGAACTCAGCCCTTTCCATTCTTTTTCTCTCATTATTAGAAGCAGTCGTGACAGTTCACGCTTCTTTGGTACTCTGGGCCTCAGTTTTACAATCCGTTGTGCAAATACAACGGTTTGAAGACCTGCCCTTTCCATGAGGTTAATAATGTATGATTAGCTAAAGAACTACAGTGTTTTAAAGCAAGAACATAAACATTAACATGACAGATCTGCACGTAAACATCTCTGGCTTTCTAAAATTACTACAGAAAACAGCAAAAATGTGCTATTATTGCAACTTGTGACTGCGTTCAGTTTAAAACCAATGGACACTAGTTCACTGATTTTTTTTTTCTCTTCCTAACTTTACATGAGTACCTGAGAAGAGCTCATTTATGAGTATGTGCTAATCGGTTCTGACTACAAGTTTAAGTCATCCCTGAGCAAACAGAAAACTATTCAGCTTAGCAATAAAGTTAAATAATTATTACCAGGCTATGTGATGTGACTACAATGTGACATTGAAATGACTATGGCGTGATTAGAATAAGAATGTTATATGCCTGAGATGTTACTAGAATGAGGCTATAAAACGTCTGTGATGCCATACTGCTGTGATATGAGTAGTGTCAGGAAAAATGTGTGCATTATTAATGCATACATAAACATGCCGTATTTCAGAAGCAGACTGCATTACACAGAATGCTACTAGTTCTAATTACCTTCTTTATTAATGGCTATTCTGCTTTGTATTTTAAAAGATAAAAGAACTGTGTACTTCATTCATTCACAGAATTTTTTTTCCTAAGGTTTGGCAGTAAGGTTGCTCCGTCGTGTCACTTGCTTGACTTTCAATGCTGGGGTTCTAGCCATCCTTCCTGTATTACATAATGAACATTTTTCTTAAACTATTATTAGATTCAGTTCCCTTTTCTAGTGTTACTTGATATCATCAAAACCAGGATCAATTTTTTTTTTCTGTGTGTATCTGTAACAGGAGTCTTTTGGAAACAAATACAAAGCACAGCAAAACTGGGAGTGTTTAATCTTTACACATCATTGGATTAGAGGATGTGCAATGTTCACATACAGCGTCTGCATCCGCATGACTTGCAAGTATATGTACATTTATCAGTATGTGCCACACAATTCCAAGCCATGCAAATTACTGACCTCTGACAGGTAGAAGTAGTTTCCACCATCAGTTAACAGTGCGTCCTACATGCAGACACATATGGGAGTCTAAGGGTAGGAGCCTGCATCTGAAAATGTAAAATCTTCAAGGTAGAACTTGGATCTTTACCTCACCGCTATCAACTGAAAATATGCAAATTAGATAGCACCACATAAAGTCAAATGTTGATGTTATCTTTGTTTTTTTCTACACATATATATTTGGAAGGCTTAAACGGAACCAGCAGCCAGTATGGCCATGTACCTGGGCATACTAAATTAGACAGGTTCTGTCATACGGCTTGTAAGTTCAAGCCAAGAAAAGCTAGCAATAAAAGCACAGTCAAATGAAGGTTCATTCATGCTTCAGAAAACGTTGAAAAAGGCACTACATATAACGCACTATAATCATCTTCTTGTCACACTTTTGAGGTCACTCATATCGTAACACATTGGCATTTTATTACAGTGTCTTCTAGGCATGTGATGCTTCTTTGTGGCTAGCTGGGTAATTTACCTGTGTCATTTATGGGGAAGGCGAAACGATCACTTTTATTATTTATCAAACCACAGAAAGGAGGAATCTTTTCCAGTTCAATGTTTAAGCAGGCAAGACCCAAACCAGCAGAGCGGCTCTCTTCCCTCGGCGAGTGTCTCGGCTGACCCTTTGGGAAGGGGAAGGAGAAAGGTGTGCAGGCGTAAATGGGAGCCGAGACAGAACTGGAGTCAGAGCAGCCTGAATAATAGATGAAAGGGCATGTATTAAATATAAGGCCGAACCGGGCGGAGGAGGGTCGGGGCAGGCGGCTGCCTCCGACCCTGCGCGGCGCCGCCGGCGGCCCCGCGAACACCGCGCTGCGCTCCGCGCCGGGCCCGACACCACGGCGGGCGGCGGCGCTGCCCGCTCCCCGCGCCAGCGGCACCGAGCGCGCACTGGGGCAGCCTCCCGCCCCCCCGCCCCCAAAAAACCCCCAACAAACCACAAAATCACACCACCAACCCGAGCCCACACCAAAACGTGATTGTCCGGATTACCCCGGAGTTACGCGCAAACCCGATGATGCTTCCTGCGCGTTCCGCGCACAGCCCTCCCGCGCTCCCCTCCCCGCCCCCCGGTGCGCTGCGCCCCCGACCGCGGAGCGCCCGCCTGCACGCCGCATGCCCGCGACCCCCGCCTGCCGCCGTCCGGCCCTCGCCCGCCGCCCCCCGCTCCCGCTGTGCCACTCGGCTCCCC
>JAWMRA010000001.1:62381851-62482588 GCA_035584735.1 Pseudotriccus pelzelni | reverse complement strand
CCTGCCGCCGTCCTGCCCTCGCCCGCCGCCCCCCGCGCCCGCTGTGCCACTCGGCTCCCCTCTCCCGCCGTTTTCCCTCGCCCCCCGCCGGTCCCCTCCGCGCCCCGCGAAGCCCCCTCGCCGCCCGCCCGCCCGCCCGGCCGGGCGCGGAGCGACGTGCCCGGCGGCCCATGCCGGGGCCGCCTCCGCCGCCACCGCCCCCGCCGGCGCGGGCCAATGCGGAGCGGCGGGCGGGGTGGCCTCGCTCCGCTCCCACCCTCCCTCTGGGCTTATTGAGAGTTATATCAAGAATTTCAGTTCAGAGAGAGAGAGAGAGAGAGGGAGAAGGAGAGAGCGTCTGTGAAGGAGAGAGGCTGGGAGGGAGGGAAGAAGGGAGGGAAGAGGGGAAGCGCCGCCGCTTCTTCCAGTCACTAAAGCAATAACCTATTAGGATTTTTTTTTTAATTTTTTTTTTTTTTTTAACGGGCAACTGTCACCCCAAAGCTAAAGAGGGAGAAGAGAAGCACCGCCAGACCAACTCTTGCCATTTCCAGTCAGAAGTTGCAGACTTCATGTAGCTACCTCTCCTCTGCCGAGAGAGGGATGGGAATGGTGTTCAGTGCAGAGTGGAAAATACCCCCCCTTTAAGAAGTGCACCGGATTTTTCTCTTGCTGTTTGTTTGGGTTCTTGCGTGCACGTTAGACACCCAAAGGATCGCCGCTTCATAGGAATGAAACGTGGAGAGGATGACTAACGACAGAACTGTGAATTTGTTCCCTGGAGTTGCTAATTTGCCACCCCGAAGCAACACATATCTCGAGGACGAAGCGTTTGGCTGCTGCTGATTTCTCCAAAACTGGTGGTTTACCAGATGCATTGTGCTGTATCTGCTGGAACAGATCATTGCTTAGCTGCAGCAGATCGTCAAAGGTAGACAACTAACGTAAGTGCAAAGTTACCCTTACACTGGGTTGCATTTCCTTTAAAGAAAAAAACAAAAAGCCAACACGCAGTATATTTATCTAGGGAAAGAATCAGTGTTTGGGATTCAGTTGATGGTGGTGGCAAAGGCTCACCTAGTCGCTGTCTCTGCATCCCTACCTGCATTACTCTGCTGGAAGTAATCACGGGAATCAGTTCCCGTGCAGCTTAATGCAGATGAGATTAGTGCTCAGGGACTGCCCAGTTCCGTCAAACCGTAGGTGCCGGCAGCCTTGCACCCCGGTAATTCGCGGTTAGCAGTGCATGCAAACAGAAGTCTGTCCGTTGCTATCTTTTTTTTTTTCCACCTGCATTATTAGCCTGCAGTATTTATGTGTGGCAGCTGCTAACATCATCCTGAAGGGAGATCAGTGTCAGTGGGGAAAGGCTGCACCTTTTTTCCTCCTCATGTCATCAGAAAATGTATATTCCCCATTCCCCCCCCAGCCTCTTTCCACCCCCCGCCCCCCCCGCCGTAAACATGCTTCCTGCCCCTAGGTTGCATTTGGAATTTCCAGCCTCCTGATTTAGACTGTGTTTAAAAACAAACAAAGTTTCGGTTATTAAACAGAAGGAGAAGTATCCGACATCAGGAGAAAAAACACTGAGCTGAGAGCGTAAGAAACTAAGTCCTGTTATTGTTTCATCAGTTAACAGGGATGTGAAGTAGCCAGTGTCGACTGCAGCAGCAGCAGCAGCAGCATGTCCGGGTGGTTATTTCCCAGTACGATGGCTTTAGAGGGGGGTGCAAGGCACAGGGCACAGAGAAAAATGGGGTAAGCAAGAGCTCAAAAATATGTATGGAAGCAAACAACAAATTACATTTGGCAGCTGACACAGCAGTTAGAATCCAGAAGTAGTCCGGGAAGGTTTTTTTACTTGCACCAAATGACTGGGTGGAGGAGGGTAGAGGGGGAATGCACCTTACGGATTGCACGGTGTACAGAGAAATTATTCAGAAAGTACGTGTCGAAATGGTAGCTACCCTTAATCCTGCAAGTAGTTATTCTCATTCACGCTCTGTGCAAATGCAGCTGATGGGATATTGGTGCATTTGTCCAGACGGGTTGCTAGTAAAAGGGAGCAGTAGGAAAATGTACTGCTGGAAGCGTGCATTGCAAAAACAAGTAGTAGTTGGAGATTGTGGATTTATCATGCCTAAAAAAACAATAATGCTGTTCTGTGTGGTTGTGTTGACAGTGATGTCTCCAAATAAGAAATGAGATGTAATGCATCCTGCAGTCCATGCATGCCTCCTCTTGCAAATCACTCATCATTCCGCTCTGGAAACCTTTAAGTCCTAAAATCCGTGAAAAGAGAATAAAAACATTATCATGGACCTGAGGGATTTTTACCTGTTGGCTGCTCTGATTGCCTGTTTAAGGCTGGATTCTGCTCTAGCTCAAGAACTTATTTACACTATTAGAGAGGAGCTGCCTGAAAATGTACCCATAGGGAACATACCAAAGGACCTGAACATTTCTCATATCAATGCTGCCACAGGGACCAGTGCCAGCCTTGTCTACAGACTGGTGTCTAAAGCAGGGGATGCACCTCTGGTCAAAGTGTCCAGTAACACGGGGGAGATCTTTACGACATCTAACAGAATAGACAGAGAAAAACTCTGTGCTGGAGCTTCCTACGCAGAAGAAAATGAGTGCTTTTTTGAACTTGAAGTGGTGATTCTCCCTAATGACTTTTTTAGGCTGATTAAAATAAAAATCATTGTAAAGGATACTAATGACAATGCACCTATGTTTCCATCCCCTGTCATAAATATCTCCATCCCAGAAAACACTCTGATCAACAGTCGCTTTCCAATCCCATCAGCAACAGATCCTGACACAGGTTTCAATGGTGTGCAGCACTATGAGTTGTTGAACGGACAGAGTGTCTTTGGACTGGATATTGTAGAAACTCCAGAAGGAGAGAAATGGCCTCAGCTGATTGTGCAGCAGAACTTGGACAGAGAGCAAAAGGACACCTATGTGATGAAAATCAAAGTGGAGGATGGAGGTACCCCCCAGAAATCCAGCACAGCTATCCTGCAAGTCACAGTAAGTGATGTCAATGATAACAGGCCAGTGTTTAAAGAGAGTCAAGTAGAGGTCCATATACCAGAGAATGCCCCTGTAGGCACCTCTGTAATTCAGCTTCATGCTACAGATGCAGATATAGGAAGCAATGCAGAAATCAGATATATTTTTGGTGCCCAAGTCGCCCCTGCAACCAAAAGATTTTTTGCTTTAAACAACACCACAGGGCTTATTACAGTTCAGAGGTCCCTAGATCGAGAAGAGACTGCTATTCACAAAGTGACAGTGCTGGCTAGTGATGGTAGCTCTACACCAGCCCGAGCAACTGTCACCATCAATGTCACTGATGTAAACGATAACCCTCCTAACATAGACCTCAGGTACATAATAAGTCCCATCAATGGCACAGTGTACTTATCTGAGAAAGATCCCATCAATACAAAGATTGCCCTAATTACAGTTTCAGATAAGGACACTGATGTGAATGGCAAAGTGATCTGTTTCATTGAGAGAGAGGTCCCCTTCCACCTGAAAGCAGTTTACGACAACCAGTACTTGTTAGAGACCTCTTCTTTGTTGGACTATGAGGGCACCAAAGAATTCAGCTTTAAAATTGTGGCTTCTGATTCTGGCAAGCCCAGTTTGAACCAGACTGCCCTGGTAAGAGTTAAGCTGGAGGATGAAAATGACAACCCTCCGATTTTCAGCCAGCCTGTAATTGAGCTGTCAGTTTCTGAAAACAACCGGCGTGGTCTATACTTAACAACTATTAGTGCCACGGATGAAGACAGTGGGAAAAATGCAGACATTGTTTATCAGCTTGGTCCTAATGCCTCCTTTTTTGATCTGGATCGAAAGACAGGAGTTTTGACAGCCTCCAGAGTTTTTGACAGAGAAGAGCAGGAGCGTTTCATTTTCACTGTTACAGCCCGAGACAACGGCACCCCTCCTTTGCAGAGTCAAGCAGCTGTAATTGTTACCGTGTTGGATGAAAATGACAACAGTCCCAAATTTACTCATAATCATTTCCAGTTTTTCGTATCAGAGAACTTGCCAAAGTATAGCACAGTGGGGGTGATCACCGTGACTGATGCGGATGCTGGGGAAAATAAAGCAGTGACCCTTTCCATCCTGAATGACAATGAAAACTTTGTGCTGGATCCGTACTCTGGAGTTATAAAGTCCAATGTTTCCTTTGATCGAGAACAGCAGAGCTCTTACACCTTTGATGTTAAAGCAGTGGATGGAGGGCAACCTCCTCGCTCTTCTACAGCAAAAGTAACCATAAATGTGATGGATGTTAATGATAACAGCCCTGTTGTAATCTACCCACCTTCTAATACTTCTTTTAAGCTAGTGCCACTCTCAGCAATTCCAGGATCTGTGGTAGCCGAAGTCTTCGCTGTGGATATAGACACTGGCATGAATGCTGAGCTGAAGTACACAATTGTAAGCGGCAATAACAAGGGTTTGTTTCGGATTGATCCAGTGACAGGTAATATCACTCTGGAAGAAAAACCAACTCCTAATGATGTGGGGCTGCATCGCCTAGTTGTCAACATAAGTGATTTGGGTTATCCCAAATCCCTGCATACTCTTGTGCTTGTATTTTTGTATGTAAATGATACTGCTGGAAATGCCTCTTATATTTATGACTTGATACGCAGGACTATGGAAACACCTCTGGATCGGAACATAGGAGACAGCAGCCAACCCTACC
The DNA here is from genome assembly GCA_035584735.1 of Pseudotriccus pelzelni. Classification (NCBI taxonomy): domain Eukaryota; kingdom Metazoa; phylum Chordata; class Aves; order Passeriformes; family Tyrannidae; genus Pseudotriccus; species Pseudotriccus pelzelni. Next base: position 62,477,871 of record JAWMRA010000001.1, on the reverse strand, counting down.
AAAATGAGGACTATCTCACAATCATGATTGCTATTGTGGCAGGTGCCATGGTTGTCATAGTGGTGATATTTGTCACAGTTCTTGTTCGCTGTCGACATGCATCCAGATTCAAAGCTGCCCAGAGGAGCAAGCAAGGTGCTGAGTGGATGTCTCCCAATCAGGAGAACAAGCAAAACAAGAAAAAGAAAAGGAAGAAAAGGAAATCTCCAAAGAGCTCTCTTTTGAACTTTGTGACCATTGAGGAGTCCAAACCTGATGATGCAGTTCATGAACCTATCAACGGGACAATAAGCCTTCCAGCAGAGCTGGAGGAGCAAAGTATAGGAAGATTTGATTGGGGCACAGCACCACCAACAACCTTTAAACCTAACAGTCCTGATCTTGCCAAGCATTACAAATCTGCCTCTCCGCAGTCTGCTTTTCATCTCAAACCTGACACTCCAGTTTCAGTGAAAAAGCACCATGTGATTCAGGAACTCCCGTTGGACAACACCTTTGTTGGTGGTTGTGACACCCTTTCCAAACGCTCTTCCACTAGTTCAGATCACTTCAGTGCCTCAGAGTGCAGTTCCCAAGGAGGCTTCAAGACAAAGGGCCCCTTACACACCAGACAGGTAAACGAGCACTTTTACTGGTCTATAAGTACTGCATACAAGTGCCCGATCAACCAGTATTAAAAGTGCCACTGTGTTGTGAGGTGTTTTTTGTTTCAGTCTAATTTAATTTAGTTAACATTATGGGGGGAACAAAAAAAACCAAAACAAAATAAAAAAACAACAAACCAACAAAACCAAAACACCAAAACAAGAACAAATAAACAATAAAACCCTATAACCCCTTTATCATTTACCTGGGGGTTAAACATGTGTTTGCAAAATGCATCTGATACTTTGGGTTTTGAAGAATAATTATTGTTAACAGTATGTTATGCCTCTCTGCATGTGCACATACATGTGCATAAAAAAACCTGAAAACCAACTTTTTTTTTTTCTCCCCAGTACTTGACTGTCCAAATGTAAAACTTATGGAAGAACTGTTTCCCTTATATGCTAAATTTCAGTGAGAGTATATGACTGTTTCAAGATTGAAGGGATATGTACATTCTGTTTCAAATTTCGAAGTGAGTTGGCTTGAGTTTCGTTTACAGTTCAAGCTGATTTGGAACCTTGCTAAGTTAGTGTTAATAAAGGGGTGAATTTTTTTCCCTAACAAATGCAGCCAACCGCATCAGTGAAGCAGGTGGTTTATTGGTAGGATATAACTAAGCCATACGGAAGTCTTCCTCTGTTTGAGTTCAACATGCTTATGTTGTAATAGATGAAAGTTGGTATTGCATAGGCAGTTTGCTGCATATTTAAAAAAAATGGCCAAAACATACCTTTGAAAGGAATGCTTTCTCTGAACACATCTGAATTATGCAGGAAAAAAAAAAAAAAGTCTGTCCATTGTAAATATTTTCTCATCTTAGTAATGCATAAGTGATCTGTCATAGCTCATTTTAAACTGTGAAACACGCCATATGAAGAGGGATTAGGAGGCTGAGAGACTCATATTTCAACCAAATCCAGCATTAGTTGTGGGGTTTTTTGTTGTGGTGTTTTTTTTTTTTCCTTAGGTCTAATAATTCCTGGCTTAATAAAGATTTAAATGCGGTGCTGTCTAATTTATTGTATACAGGGTGCGTGCCCGTGGCCGCCGCGGGAGCGGCCGCGCCGCCCGTAGATGGCGCTGAGGCACCGCGCGGTCCCCGCTGGCCCAGCGCCAGCCCTGCAGTAGCTGGGGGAGGAACGCGGGGAGGGGGGAAGGACGAGGGGGGGAGGGAAAGGGAAGGGAAGGATCGAGCTGATATTCCAGCCAAAGAACCCTTTTATTTAACGGTAGTTGCACTGGAGTGGTCAGTAGTTTAAGTTTGCGTCTTTGCGAGGCGGCTGCCTCCGCGCTCCGCTTTCGCCGCAGAGGCTCGGTCGGTGCTGGGGAGTCGCGTCCGTGTTCCTTGCGGGCGCTGTACCCTCCAAGGGAGAGTGTTTTGTCTGAATTTATTAGGGATATGAATCCTTGGGAATCAAGTGAGACACATTTAGGCTTGTCTTTGCAAAAAGATTTTGACAATAGCCAAGTTTAGGATCAAGTCATCCTCTTGCTGTTGCAATTAGCCTTATCTGAGATGAATGTGACGTTCCTAGAACTATGTCTTGACTTTGGGTTTCTGTAAGGTGTCACACTAACAAGATGCTAAGAATAAAACAAGCACTTTTGAGGCAGTTCTGTTAAAGTAACTGCTCTAAACCAGCTCGTCCTTACAACGAGACACTGAAAACACCACAGAAGAATCTCACAAAACCTTAGTCTTTCTAAAGGACTTTAAGGAAGGGTATACTCCCCAAGACGTCTTCAGGCTCTTACACAGCACCATACTCATACTGTCAGCTTAAATTAAAAAAGAACTGATTTTTAAAAATCCCAACAAATTTATAGAAGAGGTCTGTGTAATCTGTGGTTACTCAGCTGAAGTTTTCTCCCCAGTTTTAGTTACAAAATGTAACACCCCCAAATCACACATTCCTTTTCTGTTCTGTGATGATTTTGATTTAGCTTAAATTAGCTTTCCGAACTCTATTGGGAACCTCAGACTTAACCCTCCATAGTATCTAGAGGCAGTTAAGACCCCAAAAATTATTTACCTGACAGAATGTATAAACTCGATAGTGAAATTGAACATGAGAGGGAAAAAAAACCCACATCCAAACAAAAACTATTGGCAATATTTCCACAGTTACCTGTATTCATTGCATTAAATGCACTGGTGTCCATTTAATAATATCAGTCATTATACCTATGTAGGGACCTGATTCACATTTCACTGAGGTCTTAGTGAATAATTTTTGAAGTCAGCAGATATTCATGTGATTTGGATTGCTCCCTGCAAAATCTGTATTGTTATATGTAATTGGAAATATAAGTCTTAGGTAGACAGTTGTCTAAACTGAGCTTGTGTATTTTTATTATGTAAGGAAAGAGATAGTGTCTTTTTATTTTTTCTCCCAATGATGAGTGTTACAAGATATAACCTTTTTATGCTTCTTTTTCAATTTTGGCTGGAGGAGTATAGCCAGCAATGGTAGTAATCATCAACAGTCTTCCTATCTTTTCTGTCTGTAATTCCTGAAATTAGGATGCATCTTAGCTAGTACTCATTGGCACAGGAGTTAAATATACCTTCATAGGTCTTTTTGTTTGTTTGTTTGTTTTTTAGATTTGTGATAGGCTATGGCCTTTAAACAAAGTATTCGGACTTAAAATCTTACTGAATACTAGTGTATGCTAATGCCACAGCATCTGAAAAACATTTTTAAAATTTCCTTTAGGAAGCGACACTTAGTTCTGTGCCACTGTACTGTTTTCTTCTGGTTTAACATAACTAATTTCTCCGCATCTAATGCTAGTTGTGTTAAATTACATATATATTCAGAAAGTTGTCTTGATGTGTTTTGCAAAGAGTGCAGGAATTGTTGTGGAGGATGTTATAATAGGAAAAGGTGAAATATAGGATCAATACATATTTAAGAAATACTAGTATCCTCCATTCTTACGGTTTTTTTCAGTCCAAGGTAAATACACACACAATGTATCTTGCAAATATATTAATATTAGTAGAGAAGTAAAACCTAAGTCCACACTTGGACTTGATTCAAGCAAAATCTTGTTACTTTTTATGGAAGTTTGGCCCTAGAAATCTGTTAGAACTGGGTCCTAAGTCAAAAAACTTTTAGAATTAAAAAATATATTGTTCAATAAAAATCTCTTAGGTGCTTTTTTTTTTTTTTTGGTGGCAATTTCTGTGCAAACATCAATAAATTTAGTGGAAATTCTGTGGTTAAGTCTTTACATGTTACTTTGAATTGCACAGACTGATGTTTCACAACTACCCAGTATAAAAACCAAAGCCTCCTTCAAGTGCCTATCTTGCAGTAAACCTGGTGGATGCTCTGAAAGGAGCATTTTTGAATACTTGAACTTGGGTTTGTTCTAAATGCTAATTCAGATAATTAGGAGTATGGAAAGGATGTTGCATACCACCAGCTTATATAGCTAAGCTTCCAAAATCAGTGTTATGACTCATAAAGAATACTGAAATCTATGCAGGCTTCCCAATCAGTGTTCTTTTCAGTATTTGATTGAACTTTAAAATGCACTTCAAATTACTAAGTCATTACACCAAAAAGCTATACAGAAATACAGAAGAAGACGACATGTATTCTTCTGTATGAAAGACCTCTTTTGAAAAGCAAATAAACAGACAAAAACTCCTACTCAATGTCATTAGATTAACAATAGATTAAATAAGAAAAGAAATTAGGGCAAATTTACTGTGGGTATCCCAATTTTAAATTATAACAACTTCATGTAATCGGATTTAAAGCACAGCAGTGACAAATAACACAGGTTTAAAAATATGTATCGGTATGGGTTATGGACAAAACCTTCAGTCTTCATTCCTAATCAAATAGCATTTAGGCATGTGCTTAACTTTCAATTTAAAGTGGTGGGACTGAAGCAGATCGTTAAAAGTCCAAATGACTTCAGATGTTGTCTTCAAGAAAGATAGCTGTAACCACACTGTAAGCACTTTTCTGAATCAAGGTGATAATTTAGAAATTTTGGAAATGTGCACAGTTCTAGTAGATTCAGGAAAGCTAAATATATGTTAACACTGTCCATTTATTTCTGTGCTCTAATGGCAGAAATTAAGGACTTGGGGCTTGACTGACACATTAAATGCATTCCATATTAAAGTATATTTTTAATCTTACGGTCAATAACATAAACTCTGTGAAGGTTGCTTTACTCCTTTTTCAGTCAATGGACTTTTTGCCTGATCAAGGAACAAGTAGCCGGGATCCCACTGATCAATGCACATAACTTAAGCTTTATGTGGAAAATGTAATTGATGTTCTTACTCAGGAGTGTTTAAATTTGTAAGTTTGGGTTTATGTAAGAGAAAAGAAAAGCTGAAAACATTAATGACTCTTAATTTGATATGCTGAGACTGGCAATTTCAAGGTGCATAAGTTGATGGAAATCTGCATTGGAACAGCAGTGCAGAGCTTACGTCACCTGCAAATATTAAAATTCTGTAACCATAGCATTCCACAATTCTGTGTTGTGCGGTATTATTTTTAGTGGCCTTGTTTTACTGCTTAGTATAAATAAAAAATACAATTCTGTTTTTTCTTTTGTTGCTTAATTTAATTTATGTGTTAGCATGGATATTGGTCTTGAGTGAGGACTAGTCACCTGGAAAAGTGTCTGCATGTAAAATTTAATTGGTTTCTAATTTTGTATATTCATATATTTACACTAAAATATCGGAAATTGTGAAAATATAGCGTGTATTTTTTTCTACTGTTGTATAACTGAAAAATAGGTTAACAGATTTTGCTCAACTGTCTAAAGAAATTCATCTTTGAGCTGAGACCAAGCATGGGAAATTTCAGCTGAAAAGAAGAATTTTTTAGAAAGTTAAGAGCATGTGAAAACTGGGGGTTATAATGAGAATATGAACATAACCCTAAGCTATAATACCATTTTCAATAGTGACAGTAGACATGCTAAACTCAAGTAGGAACATTTTATGTATACAGATACAGACAGTAAAAGCTTAGTAAGCTTCATTTCTTCATTTTTAAATGTTTCCAATGCAAAAGATTTTTATCAGAATCATTGAAGTTTCGTGTGTCCCAAGCCAAAGTTTCACATATGCTAAGAAATTTGTGCCACCCATGTGAATGAGAACTGCATTTTGAGAGTTTAGTGCTATTGGAATTTTGTGATAATGTTCTTTTGTATATAAGAACAAGGGAGGATCTTTTTAATTTCCATTTCAGATTCTCACTTCCAAAGAATCTCTTCTAGCACAGCAAAACCATATCAGGCACACTTTATTGACAGCAATTTTATTGTAGCTAGAGGCTTACAGTAAGCTGTTTATTGCTGTTCCCTAACACGGTTGACAGCAATTGGGGAATTAATTTTCTTGCCCCTGATGTGCTTTCTTGGGTATAAATGACAGATGTTAAAGATATGAAAACTGTGACCCATTTACATTCAGCAACTCCTTATGGTTACAGTCTACCTGTGTGACGTGAAGGTTTGAGGTCCTGAGTAACACTGCTTCATCAGTTCTAGTATTCTTATTTTTGCCATAGAACTGTTTACCTAGATATATACAGTCCAAGGGCCAGATACATAATGCCTAATGGACTGATCTTCCTTTAGGCAACTTCTGTTCAAGAATAGCTGGGTTGAAGGTTCACTTATTTCAGGAGATGCTGTATCTTCTTATTTCACCATTTAATTGCACCAAATATATAGTAAACAAGTGACAAAATGGACATAGAGTGTTGTGAAAGAGCTAATAGGAATTACAGGTGATATCTGAGTTTTTGGCTTCACCTCTTCCACAGAACACCGTGGTGGTCTGTAAAATCTATACTCTTAAGTTTTCGTAGTTGCTACTGAAGTACAACATCTCACATAGATTCTGTAATGTCCATGTCTTCACTGAATAAAACCCTAACATACAGAGAATCATTACTTTTTTTCTTCCTGCTTTTATTATTGCTTCATTTTTCCAGTGTGTGGCACAATGTATGTAAAATGATTTATCCCCAGACACTGATGTGGGCACTTAATCAGTTCATTTCTGGTTTACATGAGATAACATTCCACTGAGTGGAAAAAGACTTCAAAGTCTGTAGATAAGAAATGAATGCATGCTATCATATTTTACTGGGGGGAGGAGGACATCTTTTGTTTGTTTCTATTGGCATCCTTTAGAAAGACGTAAGGGGCTTTAGCATCTTCCCTGAGATTTTAAGGGCTTGTATAGGCAGAAAATGCATATCATCTTAGACATTCCTTTATAATTAAAATAATATACAAAAAAGTTGCTTCTAATAGAGCTGCAAAAATTTTATTGTAATGGATTGTTTTCTAGTCAGCTATAAACTCTCTCTTGAAGCAGAAATAGATATTTCTGGTAGAAGACACCTCAAATTGATATTGCTACCCTTTTTCTTTGGTCATGATATTTTGAAAATTTCAAATAAATAAATAAATTGTTTTGAATAGCAACACTGTTGTAGCCATACAAAACCATGTGTAGATTATTCCTGGGACCACTGGGATTCAGGAAAAGATAGGGACTCCTATAAATTTGATACAAAATTCATATTGATCTTACTAGACTGGACTGTCAGGTCTTGGAATGATTTGGCCTGCATTCCCAGTTTAGTGTTTGGGGTTTGTGTGTACCCTAAATTATATGTGATAATACAGAGAAAGGTAGTTAAAAAATCTGATTTGTAGTTATACTGAGGTATCTAAATTGTACCAGTCCCAAAAGTTATCCATTCTTTGTTTCTTCTTGTTTCTTTTGTAGCAAGTGAGTTATGGGGGAGATTTGTTTTAAAGTCTTGGAATGGGTTGTCCTGCATCTTCTGTTGCACAGAGAGAAAATTGAGTAATACAGCATTTGTCAGGATTTGTTGGCATGTAGAATCTGTAGTGTGCTATGACCTGATGTTGTAGCTTTGCCATTTCTTTTGTGAAATATCACACTGAACTTTTTGTGCGTAAATATTATTACTTGAAAGTTGTTTGTAATATGCACACTTCTTGTTACAAGAGGAATATAAGGAGCCTTTTTCTAGAGTAACAGTTCATCATTGGAAGCTAAAACAGAGGTGGACTAAATCTTATGCTTTATGCCATCTGCAGCCCTTTCTGATATTAACTTCTTTATAAAAGCAATAGGATGATATTGAGATAATATTTCCAAAATCTAAAAAATATGTAAAATTATTCAGGAATGAAGTGAATTAAAAATAATTTTATTTTTAGCTGAATTTAATAAAATGAGGAGGATCAGCTGTCACATTTTTCTTCCTTCCTTTGTTTCTTCCCCCAGGTTCACAGAAACAAGATCTAGGTAAAATTTTAAAAAAAGCAACCTCTACCCAGTCCAAAAAATTAAATTGGGTATTCTCACTGGCTTATAGCTGAAAAAGGAGAGCTATTGATATTGATTTATAAAACACTCTGTTGCCTGAAACTGATATTCATTCATTTGCCCTCATTCCTTCCAGTCAAATTGTCAGATACAGCTACTTTATTTGTAATTCTGCAGGATGTTCTTAGGACCTCCTAGACTTTCATGTGTTGCTAGTAAGAAAATTCTGTGGTTGATTTTCTTAATTATTAATTTTCTTAATTGTTAAAAATTCTTGAATGTCTGCCTGTATGATATTTTCCATCAAATTGAACTAATTTAGCCTGTGCCTTATAAGGTCATACAACCTTTGAAACACCAAAAAAAAAAAAAAAAAAAAAGAGGAAGACTATATTTCACTTGTAAATAATATTTGCCATTCTTACAACCTGTTGTTGATTGGTGGCCAGTAGTAGTAGCTAAACCTGATAGATGCAAATTTCTATCTCATCATCTGTTCTCCTTCAAGGCACATAAGGTTATGAAGACAATTGTGTTTCTGATGTAAAGGTTCCGTAGGTTACATATGTCTCTATTTATGACCTATATATTGGGTTACTATAGAGAGTTTTCACTCAGATTCCTTAGAAGCAATAAAGAATTTGCTACTGAACTTCATGGTGAAATGCTTTCACCACTGAGTGCTATCTTCTCCTACCACTATCTTTCGGAAGAAAGTTTTCACAGAAGTTTGGTTTTACAGGAAGGGGTCCTGAACTCCAAAAAGGGTGCAGAGTAATGAATTTTAAGAAACACTTCCTTCCTGTGTAGAATAGGATGCAGAGCCCAAAAGGGAGTGATATTTGACTCGTGGTTTTAGTGACTTTCCATTCAGTGGTGTAGGCTTTGGGAATACTGTTGTTATGCCAGTCCCTCTTCTTGCAATATGTAATGAATATATCTGAACATTATGGTTACTTCAGATGCCCAACCTCTGATTGTGGATCTAGTCTTATTTCTGTAAAGTATGTTCACAAAAAGTATAATCTTTGCAGTTTACACCAGTATACTTAGCTTGTAGTGCCTGTGTAAACATTTTTCTTCTGTTGACATTATGGTGGGATTCATCTTGTCTGAATTATAATTGTATATCAAATCTAATCTGCTTCACTGGGTTCATGATTTACTCCACCCTGAAGAAAATAATATGGTTGCCAAAGCTGATGAACACAGTTGGGTGAGATGCATCTCACATCCAGTGAAGTGTATAATTCAGTGTGATCCATATTCTTCATTATCCAGTTTTCTCACCAAAGTCGAGAGACAGGTTTTAAGTTTATGTATTTATTTAAGTGAAGGTATTATTTGAATAGTGTATAGGGGCAAAAAAATTTGTAATGTGCACAGTTGCCTTTGAGAAAGTCTTCTTTAGATTATGGCTCAAATTCAAAGGCTCTCGAGTCAACAGAAGGATTCTTGCTGACTTTTTATTAAGTTGTTATCTGGCCATCAGCTATCTATTTTAGCAAGACAGTGCCATGAAACAACAGTTATTTTGTTTTGGTGCTGTTCCGAGTATTTCTGGTTTTCTCTCAGTTCATGTTCCTTGGTACCTTGTTCTGTGAATGTAAGTACAGGCCATTCACATTACAGTGTAAAAATGTTTCTTCTGCCTCTTTGGTTTAATCATGTGTCTATAGAAGTATGAATTTTCAGTCAGTTGTCAGATTTTTTCATTTTCACCATTGCAAAAATACAGGTCAAAAATGTCAGTGATGTCTGTCAGTGATGTTACTAGCTAGTGTTACCAGTAAGAAAATTTGAAATTACTTTCAATTTATGACAACAGTACCCTGAAATATGGATCATATTGAAGTCTGTGGCATCTAGAGCAGCAGGAGGTAGGCTGTGTACCAGTTTCAAAGCCCTAGTTATCTCCCAACTGCCAGATAAATAACAAACACACCCACACCGCCCCCCCAAACCAGCAAATGAAATCTGCATCTGTCTAAAGACAATAAACCTTTCCTGTTCAAATTTAATCTCTCTACTGTACAGGAGATGGACTTTGCTGTTTGAGATTTCATCACTTTCGTTGTGGAAAGCTGTTACATCTGTCAAATATTTAAGTTCGAAATGAATGCCTGATTATTTTTCCATTGTATTCTGCAAGAGCACCAAGTTGTCAATCAGCGGAAGTACAAAATGAGCCAACATAGGTGATCTGCTGCTGTGATTGGCATTTTATTTTTGTTTTACAATATCTTTTTTCTTCCTCAAACTTAAAAATGGCAGTATTTGGCTATACTGTGGAAACAGATGGCAAACATGTATATAGCGAAGGGAAGCCACCCATGGTTCACCCGAATCCTGTTTGTCTTGGCTACTCATGCCTGTTCTATTGAGCGTACTGGTACAGTCCAGGTGGTCAGTGAAGCTGTAGGTGACTATCTGTGTGAATTGTGTGAACATCAGTAATGTGAGTGAGATGAAAATATATTGCATGAATGGGATTTAAATAGACTTAGTTTTGTTATTCTTCGTCCTTGCTTTAGTATTAAAGCATTGAAACAAAAGTCACGCAGCATTTGTCTAATAGAGCAGGACCACTTCTGAGTGGGCTGTGTAAGCTTTCGAATTGCCTCCATGAAAAGGGGTGGTCCAAAACCTTCAGCAAGTAATTTGAATCGTGTAACATTTTTGGTTTTCTGATCTGTGTCACTGAGGGAGAATCAGAACTTTAGTTTCTTAACGTGATTTTTCAAATTCTGGACTAAGAAATTGACAAAATCATAGGCACTTCTTTGGAGTTTAAAGGAACTGATGCACTTCTATTGTTTTGTGATGTGTCTATTGGTAGCATCCCTATTGAACATCTCTAGATTTGACTGGTACTCAGATTTGCTGAAATCTAGGCTTTGGCCTTCTTCTGTGCTTTAGGAGTTCATTAAGAAATATTCTGATGTGTCACAGAGTACCAAGAAACTAATGGCTTGTGGAGTATTTTAGTCTTCAAGCTTCCACTATAAATGATATGAAAAATAGTGTCATTTGGCTGATGCTTAAATACTTCTCCTTCCTTTATGAGATACTGTCTCTGTCCTTTCTTGTTTCTCCTTTTAATCTCTTCTTTTATTCTCTGAGGACACTTATTTTCATAAAATGTGTTTATGCACATATTAGAAATCTGACTTTTCCCCTCAAATGAATAGTATCACAGTAAAGAAGAGGCACGTTTTATGTTTGATCTGTTGTAGTACACCCGACTCATAACCACACGTTGCTTGTGTCCCCACAAGGACTTCTAATGAACCAGCTGGCTTCATTAAGATTCAGAGATCGGAAGCATGTGGAAGAGTATCTGGATAGAAGCATAATATGGCAAGTAAAACACTTGGTGAACTAGTTACTTGCTCTGTCTTATTCCAGTAGTTTTAAAAGAATCAAAATAGAATTGTATTTATTAACACGAATCTGAGAAGAAAATCCATTCCTGTAGTATGTAACACGTATTTTCTTTCTCTAGCTTGGTGGCATACTAAATTTGGATTGCAAAACTGAGCTGAAGGTTTGGCAGAGGAGAAACTAGGGCCTAACTTCAAACTATGGGTTTGCAGACATGTTAGCTGGGACAGCTCCTTCTAGTTATAATTGAAACTGAGGGAGTAAATATATTAGGCCCTCGGCTGCATCTCAAAATCTGAAGTATGTTTAATTTGGTGGACTTGTAAGTACTAAAAGCAGGTATAGATAGGATGGACAGGTCATTGATTTTGTAGTGTTACACACTTGCATTTTAATACTGACCAAATCTGATTTACTTGTAATTGACACTATATAGGCATCCTAAATGTGCACAATAGTAGAGTGAAACTAATTTCATGTGGTATACTGGCTTTTATGAATAATTTTCCTTCAGACCAGTTAGTATCTTCATTATAGACATACTTAACTAAAATCATCTGTATATATCGTCATCTGCAGCTGCTGGGTGATACAGTAGTATCAGCTAGCTTGCTGCATTTCACCAGCTATTTTTGTAGCCATCCTGTACCTACTATAATTAAAACAAGTAGACAAAATAATTATTTAATATATATTTTACTTGCCTTTTTTCTTTTCTCTATATAAGATCGTTCATACTTTTCTTACATATGGCATAATACATTCACAATTTTTAATAGGTGTGGTATTTCACAGGCTTATCATAGAAAATTGATTCTGAAAACAACAACAAAAAATGAAAATCACAAAGCAGAACAGTGGAGATTGCAACTCAGTAACTCAATAGTGCTTCTTGAATTCAGCAATTTGAAAGGGAGATAGGGATGAGAGATGAAAACATTCATGTGTCTCTACATTTCAAAATGGTAAAAAAATGACTGGACTTGTAGGAAAACTTACTCTTTTAATAAGAAAGCTGGCAGGGCTGCTGTGATATACAGATAGTCAGTGATCCTTGAGTCTGCTGGTTTAAAGCAGCGTGCTGAGCACTTTTCAGCAGAGCAGTTTCATTCAAGGCCTGCTGAAGCTTTATAGATGGTGCAGATCACCTCCAGACAAAGTACTTCTTATTGTCATCTCTGATTTTTATCTGTCATAAATATGTCACAGAAGTAATTCCAATTTCAGAACTTTCATTCTGTGAATCAGTGGTGACCACATTAAAAAACGTTCTGCATTCACTATCTCACTCTTGGTATTTTTAAAGATTTTTGTGTCCTAGTGCTAAATACCAGCCTTAGTTGTATTCAGTATTGTGGAAGTTCATTTCAGTAAGCCTCTAGCTACTGAAAAGTGTTATATCTTACATCCTGCTGTCCTCGGTAAAGATAGTTGGGGGTCAGGAGAGCCCTCTGCACTGTATGTTTCTGCTTTCTACTGCTGATGACATTTGGAATCTGATAGGGATGCTGTGATAGCACCTTCAATTAAAAGCCATAGGCAACAAGTCTAACAAAGAGATCCTTAAGAGTGCTTAACATTATGCCATTGCCTTGCTAGAATAAAACCAGCATGAGAATAAATTGCCTACGTTAGCTTAATTGTGATCTTCACCCAAGTGCTACTCATGAGACCTTAGACCTAGCAGAAAGCCCTAGCTGAAGTATCAAGGGAGTGTTTTGAGATTGCTTAAATTTATCATATTTCTGTTAGAAAACACTGACACAATTCTACTGAAGCTTTAAAGCCTTAAGCTTTTGCTGCTTGTTTGGGTTTTCATTACTTTCACATCTATACAGTTACACAGATAATGAAAAACCTGAAAAACCTGCATATCACTGCATGTAACACTGCTCTGCAACTATTTACCACCTCATTAGTTTTTTCAATAGCAAAGATAAGTTAGTATTCTGTCACGAAATTTCAGCTGCTACCACATCCTGCTGAAGCTTATAAGGCATGGCATAGTCACTTTCACAAAGTGCATTAACTCGTGCACCAGAAGATGCAATCTTGTAAACACAAAAAAATCATGTGGCTTTTTCTATCTGTGAAGCCAATTTGTTTGACATTTTGCCCTGTAAATTTTGCTGCTCTTACAAATCTTTTAAAATGCAAAGGGAGAAATTCTGTTTTTGTCTTATTCTGCATGATGCAATTGACTGAGGTGAACCTGATCTCATTTACATTTGGACTGTGCTGTACTCTCATTACTCTTTAAACATGATGTGCCTTTTTCTCATTTTTGTTAGGATTCTATCTTCACTGAAAAAGAAAAGGTGCGTTTTACATCAACATTGCTATTGTGAGGTATCTGTCTAAATGTAAAATCCTTGTGGAGACAAGAAGCGGGTATCTGTACCTTGATGTATCTTGATGTAGCTGGTTGAGGTCAGCCCCGAACAATACACCTGGGGTTGATCTCTACTGGCTATGTACATGTGAAACTACAATACCTTATCATTAGCAGGATTTTATGCCGCCTTACCTGCTTCAGTGCAAAGTCATGTTATGCTATCTTGCAATGAGATGCCTTTGAGGATATGAATGATATATACTTATTCTAGGTCCTTTAAGATTTCTAAAATGATGCAAAGTGAGTCTCTGTCCTGCTGTCTGGAAAAAACATTTAATTTGGTCCTGTGGCTGAATTTAAGTCCTTGAACTTTCTCATAAAATCCTGGCAATATTAGCAGATGTACCTCTAAGAGTTCCTGCCAGTCTTGCATCACTGTCTGATATAATTCCAATGCATTTTCATACCTTTTCAACGTTCTACAAAAGTTCAAAAACCCAAAAAGCTCTGAGGCATCAGTATTACTGTTTTGCAGAGTATGCATGATTGCATTAATGATTGCAGCTGCATACAGTGTCTATAACTCAGTATCCCACATGAAGAGTAATATGAATCATCAAAATCAAAAATTAATTCAACACAGGCCTTCACCTTATGATGGTGATGGTATAGATGTGCCTATATTCAACTTTTACTTCTGTAAGATGCAGTATTCTATAGGAAGCAGGATCGGAATAAAACATTTCATCCACTGTCTACTCCATGTTAACAATAAATGAGTAGAATAGGAAAAAATATCAGTTTCTTTGCAAGTGACATGTGCAGTTGTGGGCACAAGTTGCCTTCTGCGATGATTTTTGTGCAGTAGTTTGAGTCTGCCTGCTCCTAAGAATGCAGTTCTCAGTGTGTGTCTCCAACTTTTGTTAAAGCGTCTCCTGAAACTGTCCATAGGTTTGGTTTGCTGTCAAGTGACGTGTTACCATTCCTCTAAAAACCACCTTTAAGATTTGCTGTTCATTTTAGATAAGCAATCTATGTAAACAATTTTTTTATACCTCTTAAAATGTTTGTACAGTGTTGCCTCATCTCTTTATTTTTCAACTAAATGTCATTTTTTGGTACTTTCTACTTCCAAACTTTCTAGGTAACTTGCTTTCTTCATATACTGCACAGGTGCTCAACCCATCCTCTCCTTTTCAATATACTTTTTTATTTTATCATTATTCTTTTCTCCCAAAAAACCTACCTACAAGACCACATATTTGATACAGTCAGTAGTTACTCACTGTGAGACGTTTCCCATTCGCATGTGATACCTGCTGGCTGCTGCTTCCAATTATGCCGTATGCTGCAAAGCTAAACTGTTGAAGCATTGGAGTCAATGTTATAATCAAACTAGTTAAGAAGGTAGCAGTGTGTCTCATAGAGGGTTCTGGACAATGTCTGATTTCTGCCATAAGCAAAATACTGACAAGTGCTCCTTTGTTTTTCTGCTTTTTCACGTGGCAGAGAGCTAGACATACATTCATTATATTGTAAAATCATAACCTTCGAGATCTTGCTGAATCTGCCCTACAGCTATTTATCACATGATTGCAGGGAATGAAAATAGCATTCTTCCTTCTACTAGGAATATGTTGCTTACCTTGGGGCAAGACAGTGCATAATTTTATGTGTGCCTAGTTTTGCTGTTATATATAGACTGTTTTGAGATGAATCAGTGTTATCATTTCCCAGAATTTAGCACTAGTGTTTTACCCGAGCCAAGGAGATTTCATACACTTAGGCTCTTGGCTGCAAGAGTGACCAGGGATCCCAAGTCTGAGTCACATTTATATTAATGCCATTTTGTAGTCATGGGCAAAGGCCAAAAAGATTCTAATATAATTTACTCCCAAGTTAATTTTTTAAAATTATTATTATTTTGGGGGGTTAGGGCTGCATGTAGTAGTCTCTAAGTAAAGGCTATCTCAACGCAATTCTTATTTCACATCCAGTAATTTCATATTTGTGAAAGTACAGCTATTTTACTGGTGGTTTTGCTTGTAATCAAGAATTGAATCTGTCTCCTCATGTTTGTGCAATAATTCCTTTTTCTTCCTCCCACAAGCAGGCAGCAGGAGACTCAGAGATCTGTACGACTCTTTCTTCCTTCCTTCCTTCCTGTGGCACCTATCCTTCTCTTGCAGCTTCTTGATTTATATCTGGTTTTTAATAAGAAACGTTAATTCACTTTAAATAGCAAGAATTAGGAAAGCTAAAGTTCAGTCCCTCTCCAGCTTAACTATTGAGTTGCCTCTCTGATGCTTTTATTTTTTATTAGCTGTGTGCCTAATACGTACCTCTGACTTCTTGAGTTACTTTTTCTGCAAGGTGACCCTCAGTGTGTAGTTGTAAGTGCCTTGAAATAATCTCCAATACTACATGGACGCTTTCTGTCATGGCCCACTTTTGAGCTACTTATGCGTATAGACAGCATTTTTTAGGTATTGTCTCAAGACAAACTTTTGTGGAATAAAATTTCTGAGCTATGTAAATTGAGTTTCAGTTTTTAGTGTCTGCAATATTTTAATATCTTCAGAACAGCAGGACACCCTGAGATTTACAGAAAAAGATTGAAGCATATATTGATGAGAACAGTTGAATATGCAAGGCAGGCTACGTCCACTGTTTTAAGGAATAAAATACTTCCGAGTGTAGTTGTTTTGATAATCTGTGCCCTTAACAGGAGCTTGTACAGTTATAAGTGTTGTTATTTTCTGATCACAGGGGACAAAATAATCATGTTTCTAGTTCAGGGATCTGTGGTATTTTTAAGTAGTTTAACACAATGGTGAGATGCATTATACTTAATCCAAACCCACTGGAGCTTCTGATTATGCTGTTCCAACTTGCTGTGTGAATTTTCTTCAGGAGATTCCTAGTTGTTTAAAGCTTAATAAAGACAGACATCAGAAAGGGAGAAGTTTGTTTTTATTCTCTTCTGGATTGAGTTATCTGTCTCAAAACATAGATACAAAAGCAGCAGTCCACTTTTTCTGACTTAGCAGAGGCAAAAGTACTGTTACAAATTCTGCAGAACATACTTGCGTAAAGTTCTCATTAATTTTATCAAGAATTTTGACTGATTAAGACCTGTTTCCCCCTTATCTCTTGAGTTCCTTGGACAAACTGTGTTGACTCTGATCCAGTAAAGTAGAGCAAGCTTCTTAATCTGGCACATTAAATAAAAGCTCAGCTTGGAAAGGAATGCAGTATTTTGTCTTTGCATTTCAATCGAGTTGAAACTTCTTATTTTAAGCTTAGGCTGAGAATCATCTCCCAGTAATGTAACATCACTTACAAAGTCAGGTGATAGATGCTTGGAATGAATACAAGAGTATGATGGGGCATGTCTTTCCTGTAATAAAAAAACCCAAAAATAAATAAATGCAGCGTTCAGACTTCCTTATTCAGTTCTGTCAAACAGCTCTGTTCTGACTTCAGTGCTCCTGCTGTTTTGAATCATAGACCTTTCTTTTAACACAGACAGGGTATTATACTAATCTGCATGCTGGGAAAAAGTCCAGTTGAGAGTAGCTGGAAGCCTAAAAGAAGTTTCACTTTTGACCACAGCCCGGTTTTGAATCAAGATTGCTAATGTAGGAAGGCTTGCTACCTCTGGAGTTGTGGAGAGGTCTTGCACCTCTTTCTTTAAACTTTTTTATCCTTTTGTCCTCTCATTTTGCCTCTTTTTCTCTGGGAAAATCACTCATTTTTCTGCCAGTGTAATAATAAATAGAGTGGACTTTTTATTTCTAAAACAAATGAAGATTTTTGTTTTCACTTGTACTGAGACTTCAATCTGTGCCAAAAATCTGAATAGAAATCACCAACTGTTCTGTAATTTTTTAAGCAATTACCGTTGAATACACACACAGTGGTTCAAAATGCTGTAAATACGTAAAACTTCAGCAAGAAAAATCTAGCACAAATCATAAACAATTAACTGATGCAAATACTAACATACATATTTTTGATGTTAATACATACAAATTATGAAACATAAATAAATTGTCAGTAGCTCTATGAGTGATTTAGTTTATCCTCTTGTCACATGTTGAATGAGGGGAGGCTGCATGCACACTGAATGCTCGTAAGCTAATTTATTTCACAGGAGTAGCGACAATACTCAGTTTAATATACAGAAGTACTTGTTGAGAAGCTTGCCAAAACAATATGGTGAGTTTAGACTAAGATCATACCAGAAGGTCTATCCTTCAGTTCTCTGAATCATAAGAAGAAACAGATTGTTTCAAACAGAAAATGAGAAATAACGTAATCTAACCAATCTGCACTTTGGCAGAGTCATTATAGGATGGCTGAGGTTTCTTGCCTATTCTCTGCTAATGAAATTATTTAACACAATACTGAAGAACTGACCATTTAAATTTAGAATATGTTTTCCTGTGAAGCAAACGTCTCGGTAGGTTCAGACAGGCCTTTGTCAGTGGGTAGTTAAATCATGCTCCTCAGGATCAACCAGCAGATGAACCAGGTGGTTGCATCAGCTGTCACTTGGGAACTGTAGTATTTAATAGAGTGCAGGATTGCTTCTCCTGAAGGCTTCTGTCCATGATTCTTGTTGAACTTTGAAGTCCATGAAGTTTTTTTTCTGGGGCTGGGGAACTGTCGCTTTTTAGAAATCTATTGATTGCAGTTTTGTTTTTGTTTTTTGTTTGGTTTTTTTTGGTGGATGTTTGTTTGTTTTGTGTTTGTTTGTTGTTTTGGGGGTTTTTGTTTGTTTTGTGGTTTGTTTTTTTCCCTTTCCCCTGAGGCTACAGGCTTAGCTTTTCTGACTCTTTAAGGCACTTTGGCTTATTTTCCTATTATCTAACCAAAGGTAACAACAGTATATTACTTCTTTTCTTTTTCTTAACCTGACTGCAGGCTTACATTTTTTTCACCTTTGCTTTATTTTGCAGGAGAATGAGAAAGTACTCCCACAGAGTAACTATTACTTGTTATGCAGTGAATCATACACTGGTTACATGTTCCTGGCTTGTGCTGGTTTATCAACAGTTAGCATTACCTATGTAGGCTCCATTAGCCTATTTGGTTTTGGAATCGTAAGCTATAAAAATTTCTCATTCCCTAAATGAATGCATTTAATTCTGTATAAATGAGAGCTATTTGAAACAGAACAGGCAGATATACTTATATGAAATATAATGTTGCCTAGCTCCTAAAAATAAAATAAAAAAATTATATATAGTTCATCTAAATTTAAAAGTGCTTTAGAATGGAGAAATACCATTTTGCTATTTCAGTGAAGGGTAAAATGACGTATTTAGAAATAACATCTTAAAGATGATGTTTATTTTCAAAGCAAATAATAGAACATTGATTAAAAACTGTGCATCAGATATAATATTCCTTATGTAGAGGAGTTGTTGAATTATATACAAAATGTTGATGTTTTCCTGGAGGAAAATATGGCAGGTTTAGAAAGCTGGGATGCCAATACCACATCAGCAGCTATTTGCATAGTATTGTCAGGGACAGCCATTCTGGAGACAATTCAGTGAATCAGAGCTGTTTGATTAATCAAGTCTCTGTTGTAGCAATGCGAAGAGGTTATGTCTGCTGGCAATCTGATTAGAAATCAAGTGTTTATGGATTAATGAACACAAAACAATTGCTTCTAAGCCTCTTTTCAAGCAAAAGCTTAGGTCTTTGGAAATGTGTCTAAGTAGGGAATGATTAGCCGGATCTGACAGCTCAAGGGAAAATTTATCCCCTCAAAATACACTCTTTATAATTAAAGAAAATCCAAGCAATTAAAAGCAGTGAAAACAAAGCAAAGCACAGAATTGTAAGTTGTGTTATTTTATTAACATATTCAAATGTAAGCAAATTGCAATGATAGTTGCGTTATATTCTAATTGAACAATAAACTTAATAGAGCTATTTCATATTAAGTGAAGATCTGTCCCACAATCTGCCTTTTAAAGAGCAGTCCAAGCTTCATTTTTAGATGTCCCTTGCACTTTAATGTGCAAGAAAGAAGCATTCTTTCTTTTATAGCAGTTGTTGTTCGTTAGATTATCTTTAAAAACTGTGAACAATGTGCATATTATAAAAGGAAATGTGTAATCCATTTGAACATAAAAGAAAGTTCTTCTGCTTTTATCGGAATTGATTCAGAAATAATTCCGGTACAGTTTTGTGTTCGCTTTGGTCTCTTTTCCTCCAAGAAGTCTCTCTGCTTTGGTTTGATATTAAATTAGTAATATCTAAATGCCACCTTCATCTCTGCCTCCACTGAGCTTAACAGTTAATTTTCCAAGCTAAAATGAAGAGATCCTTGCTTTCATATTTTATCCCATCCCCACGGTGCAGTAGACCAATAAGAAGCATATAGTTCTTACTGAGTTAAGAGAATAGAAACACTTCTCTGAAGAAAATTGCCTTTCACACACTATAGAAAAAATCATCAATTAAAAATGGAAACAGCTGGAATGAACATCTTTCTCTTGTCAAAGGTGAATCTGCTCCCTGATTTGACTTTCCCTTTGTTTGTTTGAAGATGATCATCATTACTTTACAATGTCTCTTTCACTTCCTAGGGTAACAGCAATAGCTTTACCTGCTTGTTTTTTGAAAACTCAGCTATGTGTAACATTTGATCTACAAGTAACTGCCCTGGCTTCCCTGCTCGATGTAACTGAATCCCAAGTTCATGGGGAATGAAATTTTTATCAGAACAGTTTAGAGTTAGCAAAAGACTTCCATTAAAATCAGTGGGAATTTTACAATTGATACGAAGTGCTTTTGAAAAGCCCTCACTTTTGCCTCATGTTGAACTCATAAGAATCACAGGATTAAATCCTAAGGGTGTTGTCTGCTATATGTGATTTAATCTAGAGGTTAGAATGTTTTAAATGGAAACAGTAATGACAGTAGTTAATCTGAAAAAAACTTCAGACAAAACAACACCAAAACAAAACTTGCAAGAGATCACCAATACTGTCTTAAAACTCTTAACAGGTATGTGCTATTTGTGCAAGGAAAACTCTATGAACTGGCCACTTTGATCAAATTTTGCACTGCGTCACCATCTCAAAGTCATGATTCTTTAAGTGTATAATATTGAATTGCATTTTTTAGCTGCTTGCTTTAGTTCTGTTAATTTTCATTGGTTAATTCTATTAATTTTGGTTGGTTGGCTGGTTTAGTTTTTTATGTTATGGTCCTGTGGGATCTGGACAGATATTACCAAAATTTCAGTCAGGGAAACACCATGCTGATACGGAGAGTGAGCTGTCAGGTACCACAAGTTCCATCTGTAGGTGTGTAGAACTGTTGCATTGTGCTTGACAATAAACTCGTTGCCATCAGTATGGCTTGTACTGTTGGTCATGACATGATTGGGTTTTGCCTGTGCCTTCAGCATCTCCTTAGACAAAGTCTGTGTTTCAGTGTAGTTTGGGCTAATGTAGGCATCAGTGCGAACTGGTGTGATTTGTTTTGCTGTACATGGTATCTTCTGCTATTAGTATGAACTTTAAAGAGCTGCTAGGGTCAGAATTAGACACCCAAACCTTCTAAGACAGATTTCTCTGTCAGATGCTGAATGTGTTTCGTTGCTCAGCATGTGTTAAGATCTCTTAAATAAGTTTCATTGAGCCTTCTAGTTTTGTGTAAGAAATTGCATTTTGCTAAGTGTTTTACTATAAGAGTAGCCTGCTGTTTTCAAGTGTTGCAAGGAGACATGGCTGATATTAATGTAGATGATTTCTGACTGTATTTTAAATGTTGAAATTCGACAGTGAAATTTCAAGTATTTTGAAAACGAGTAGCAGCAAATTATTTTGGTTTGTCTTTCAGTACAGAATGTGTTACGTGTTAAGTTTGGGTTAGACTTCAGTAGTCTCATCAGCTTAAATATGAACCTTCTACACAAAACTTTCAGATTATACTCTGTGTACATCAAAACAAACAAAACTAGCTCAGTGGTCTGGCGGGAGTATGCACTGTACCCATGGGCAAGTAAGACTTGATTTATGCAACATATGCTAGGATACATAAGTCGTGTGCGGCAAGCATGTAGATCATGTAATCATACTCATGGCTGCTATTATAGTGGAAAGGATAAGATCTTGCTGGATTTCTGATGGATGAGATAGTGGTGAAAGTAGAACACTTCCAAAAGACAAGGCAGATCTGAGAAACAAAATGTTACAACTAAAAAATATATGACATACCTAAGAAGAGTGTTATTTTAAATTTTCTTCTATTTTGTGGTTGATTGTGGAGCTTTCACAGTTTGGTTTTTTTTTTTAATTTATTTGCTTATTTATTTTCTTTTTTTTCAGAATTAAAATATCTAAATATTTAGTCAATTTATTCTTAATTAAAGATTGTGGTTGCATATGTCATTAAATACAGACCTTAGTGCAACTAATGAACAAATAAGCTTTTATTTAAAGGCTTCAGTAGATAATCAATCACAAATCCTGGCTGGGAGCTTGTAGCTGTTACTTTTTCATGTCACTAGAATTAAACCAAGCTTTACAGGTTTAAATTAATCAAACTGATGAAAGGCTGTTTTTTTTTCTTTTGTTTGTTTTTCTAAAAACATAGATGAATTTGATTTCTCTCTATATGGGAAGATAGGGATATACATGATTAGAGATAGAAATCCTGCAGCTGTGTGCATGTGTGTGTGCATGTGTGTATGAGAGAAAGAGCACATCCAGACAGATAGATTTCTTTGCAGTGTAAAAATGTTGAATTAAAAAGAAAAACGCTGGTGTTTATAGAGAGTCTTGTATTTGACGAGAGCAGCCCTGGAAAGGAACTCTCCCTGTAATCTCTGCTTAACTGACTCAAGTGGAAGAAAGCCAAGCTGTTCAGTTGCACAATGGGTTGCAATCATGTGGGAGAGTTCCCGGTTGGGAGTTGAAAACTGAAAACCTGACATGCATAAGTGAATGAAGCTACCCTATGTGATGTGTTGATTTAAGATTTTTCTCTCCCTCCTTAAAAATATAACGGGGCTTCCGCCTTTGTCTGGGTAGTGAAGAGGCAATACTGTGAGACACAAAATTAGTTTAAAATTGACATTTTGGACGTTGCTGATAATTTGTCCTGACGTTATGGCTACTGTTTGTGTTTGTGACAAGTGGGCTTGATCCAAGTGGGCATGGCTAGAGCCAAATTTAATAGACGACCATTGTAATTTTCTGCCTTGCGGACAGCAGAGACTTTCTAATGTTCCTTCACCACAACAATCAGGGATTACTAAATAACAAGTCCACAGGATTGGGGGAGGATTGAAAGGATTAATGGAGTATGACAAAATTGCACCTGAGGGGGAAAATCTTTAGCAGTTTCTGTATCCTAATGTGGTACATCAGGCAAATTGGCAATTGCTACTGATCTTTACACATACATGTCTTCAAATAAAGTGGGTGAAAGTCAAGCGGATGCAGCTATGTGGCTAAGGCTGTCATAAACATTTATGTCATCAACCGCATAAATCATTTAATACTATCTTTTTAAGTATTTTGATGATCAACTATATTAAGCATCAGTGGATTGTAGGCACTGAACTAAATCATTTTTTTACTCCACTATAACCTCTTATCCTGCTAAACTAAATCCTAAAAAAGATTAAAAACGTAGGGTTAGTCCAACCCTTCTCTCCAAAGATAATTAAGGAATACAATTCCTGTTTAGGAAGAGTGTTTTTAGCTTTAGAACTTAACCTTCCCCCCTCCCACCAAACAGAAAACAAACATATAAAAATTGTTTTGTAGTCGCATTCATGTGCTGACCTGATGGTAACTAACCCCCTCTGTCCTTCTGATAAAAATCCATTTCAAAACAACAATAGCAACCTTAGCCCCAAGTTTTTACCAAGTATTAATTTTTTTTAATAAATTGTTTAGCACTATGAAACATCAGCAGTTTGAAACATCAGAAGTTTGTTAACAGATGCTTGATTTCTTTTCGCACTGGTTTAAACCAAGAATCCCAATACTAGTGGCAGTGGATTTAGAGGAAATAGAAACAAGAAGCAATAAGAGCATTATTCATCTTTGCTTTTAAAACTATAACTTTTCTTTGAAAAGGAACTTAGCATATATAATAAACATTGCTCATTACCTCTCTAAGAAAAATATAAACTTGGCAGCATTTTTTGGACTTAAGTTGAAGTTTTAGCTTTATGTTATGTTGATAATAGCTGAACTAGCCTTTACATCATAGTAGTTTTCCTTTCCGTTCCTCTCAGTTTGGTATAAACAGACATTAGGGAAAATAGAAACTGGTGCAAACAGGTAAACTTTTAACTATGTAGGTCTACACAAAAAAGAGTAAATTAAAGAAGAGAAATCACACAAACACAGTTGCTATCTGAGGTCATCTCTCATGTATTGTGAATTGTTTAAGGAAATGTTTCTTCAGCAGCATTGACTGAAGGTCATGTTGTTATTTAGACTTTTGACTAGTGGAACAGCAAACGATTCATTAATTCCATTAGCCATCCTTTCTGCACACTGGGAAGAGCAAATGTAATTGTCAACTATTCCTACTGTATACTTAAGCTGTCAAGGATCCTGGAAGGCTTCAGTTATCCTCTTTGAAGATATCAAAGGAAGGGGTGGACTATTTTGTGTCTTTAAAACAGAAATAGAGAAATAGAGAAAAAATGTGCCACATAATGTAAGCTAAAAGATTTTTTTTTAACCTAAAGTGACACTCTAATACAGAAGCACAGGGCAAGTTTCTGACTGGTAAAGCTTCTGGTTTCGGTTTGTGTTTGTTTGTTTGTTTGTTTTGTTTTGGGGTGGGTGTTTTTTTTAGGGGGGAGGGGTGTTTCTGTTTTTTTTTTAATTTATTTTAAGAAGTCATAAAAGTACAGGCTGTCAGCATGCCATTAAACCTGTCTAGTCTCCAGGAGCCATGCCAGGGACTTCCAATTTCACTTCCCTTCAGGCTCCCGAGGCAGTTCATAGTTCACCCTGCATGCTGCTGTGTGTGGTGGACAGGCAAGTGTAGCATGACTGAAGTTAGTGGCCATGCTGCGCTCCTAGCATTGGATATTAGGCAAAATTGTGATGCATATTTTTATAGCTCTTAACCGTGAAGTTTCTGGTGGGTTAGTGGACAGCAAAAGTAAAAAGCATCACGTGGATCTGCAAAATTATTAGTATTTCTTCCTGCTGTTAGCATGGATGACAGCTGAAAGCCTAGTACTACATTTAGAATGAAAAAGCAAATAGGGGTTCCAGGATTAGTAGCCCAGCCGAAAGTGGATTGCGTCTGAATTGCAATGTCTGCCCCTGAAGTGATTATTGCTATGGATGGTGTTTTGCAGACAGACAGTAGTTTTTTCTCCATAGAAGAGACAGTTATACTGAAAAGGCAGTGAGACTCTTTGATGCAAGACATTTCATTTTAACTATGCTGAAAAAACAGTAAGTAAATCCATGTAGGGTGGGTTTTTGCAGATCAGTGTAGGATGGATTTTTGTCCACCTAACCCATGTGCTGAAAAGAAATAATGTGCTCTCTTCTGCAGATCTTAATGTCCCAGACATCCTTGGTGGTGGTTAAAAATCCACCATTGGTTATTACATGTTTCAGCATATTCCTTTTATTTCAGCAATAATGAATGCAAAGCTGTCTTGTCCTTTGCAAATGCAAAGCAAATGCAAAGCTGTTCGGATAACACATTGCAGAGTGGTTGGACACAAATCACATAACCCTGCTGTGCTCTGTTTGAAAGGAAAGTACAACTTTTAATTCATTATTGGCTAACTAATTTTCTAGTATGCTTTTCTCAGAGTTTTGAGTGACAGTCCCACACCCTCAATACATGGTTTCTTTAATGGCAGTGCTAAAATTTTACTTTCTCTTTAAAGATGTAATTTTATGTCCTGATTTCAAGATAGATAGTAGTTTACTGCTCACTCTTTTATCCTGAAAAAGGAAACACATTTTGCATTCTTCTTAAGGCATAACTTTGTCACTGTGTGATGATTTTTCTCTAAAATATGAAAACCCATGGAAAAGAGATCCATCTGTTGGGAAAGTTTCGCTCTGTGTATGATATGATGTAATGAGTAATCATAAATGTAAAACACTTGATGTGACGATTTCCTATATAATGATTATGCAGTAGTTAGTAGCCACAGTATACTATATTACTCTTGTTACGTATTTTGGAGGTGGACGCTATGGATTCATAATACAGTTGAACTTGTATAAGTAGTGTCAGTCCATCTGAGGGAGACTCTTCCCCCAGGTTGAGAATTATGAATTTACAGTGTTGATTTTTTTGAACCTTATGAGCCACTACAGAGTGGAAAATACTTAAGGATAGCAGTGTATGTACTTCTGTATGTTACTGAGTGTTAAAATAAACAATCAGTTGATTGTTAAATAATATATATATATATACACAATGCATTATATTTATGCAAAAAATAGCTGCAAAAAATCAGGTGAAGTGTTTCACTTTTATTGTAGTAATAGGCACCATTGCTATGTATTTATCTATGCATAGTTTAGGAGAGAAGAAGATGCTGTTGATGAATCTGTAATATTTTCTTCATTGTAGTGGCTATGGAATTGAATTCACTGATATGTATAGTAATGAATCTTTAAAACTATCCTTTCTAATCAGTGTTGAACAGTGCAAACAAACAGATGTCCTTTAAAAAATGGACTTTTGTACACTTTGAGTAAAGAACTACCTAAAAAAGTATAAAGTAGTTGTACATTCAAAATGTATTCAATTCCATTTTTCCTTTGCTATATTTTGTAAAACATTTTCATTGTAAACAGTATGCCTCTCACACATGTCAAATCAAAGCTCTTTATTTTAGAAATATATACCTAATGTATAGAAGCTTATTGCACTCTCATGCAATGTATATATTGTGACTTCAAAAAGTCTGTACTGAACTTTGCTTAAACTACTAGTATGTGGATTTCTTTCAAATTTATTTTTAATTAATGATATTAAGGATAAAATCCTTTCTAAATGTACGTTAAAATTCACAATAAAGTTTCAGAAGTTGTTTTGTACAATGTTGAGGCTTTGTGTTGAATTTTCTTGTTCAAATCTTTTTAAACTGTTACCTTGAGTAATGTGGCTTCCACATTCCTCAAATATGTATAAATCTGTGTTTAACATGACCGTGATTTAAATCAGGTGTCCCATATCACAAAATAGTGTCATTCCATTTACTTCAGAGGTATGTTCATAAATGAGGGATTGCTACTTCACTGAACACAGTGTCTCCTGGCATTTCTATAATATCTGTCAGAGATACAGTCTGGGTTCTAGAAATTCTGTGTATTGGACTTCAAGGGTGAGAGAAAATGTATACTGTATTTTGTGTATGTGTTATGGCTCCTAATGGAAACAAAAATAAATATGACAATGTTGGAGAAAAATGCAGTGGTAGAGTACACAGTCAAGTCTATTGCAAGCTTTCATTTATATTCTCCACATATTTTGTTTTTAATGTTATTTTATTATTGGATGATTCAGCAGTTGCTGAGGTTGGTGGCATCAATGGGAAATTTGCCTGAGTAAAGAAGTTAACTGAGCTCTGTAAAGCTTGGAATAACAATTGCTTTTTCATGTCTCACCTTCCCCATCTGGAAAAAAAAGTGGCAATTGTTTTGCTCAGATATAGAAGTTTCTATTTAACTATGTTTAGCAATGACTAAAAAGGTTAAGCAAGAGGATAGTACATTTTTTCTGTTGAGGACAAAATGGTCTTATTCCCCATGAAATTCACTATTGTTTAGCTGTTTACTTAACCAAAAGAGGACTAGGCTTCTAATTTTATGGATGAAATCTTACAAAAAATTAGCATTGTCACTGTGAAAATGACTAGTGGTATAGTTTTAGGTAATTTTTGTACCTGTTTGACAACCCCATATGGCATACCTGTATTATCATGAGATAGTAATTTTTCAAGATGCATTCACTGGCACTGCATATGTCCATATCTGAAAACATACATAGTTTGATAGTTTCCATTCAGAAATCCCAATATAGCTCCTTAACTACGGTTAGCTAGAGTTTTGCACATTAAAAATGTAATTCTGATGTCAAGTAAATCTAATTTGAGAATGAGCTAGAAATGTATATGTCTTTCAAAATCCCCTATTTAACTTGTCTGTTTAAATAGGTAAAACTTGTAGAAATTATTTCCTGCTGCAAAGCTTCAACTAAGGTCCAAGGCAAAATTAGAACTAATTATCTTAATGGCAGATAATACTCAGCTGAATACTGTACTTACAAAATGCCTTAACTTAAATGGTGCTATTCCTACAGAAAATCAGATCTTTCTTTTTGAATTACTCCGTCCTAAAAGGCTGAAGAACAGTTTTTAATTTTCTTTGAAAAGAATCTGAAATGCAGGCTCTAAAGAGAACCCTCAGATCTCTACAGATAGTTTCACCATACTTAACTATTTTTTTAACAGTTTTTAATAACGTTTATCTCATTAAAGATCTGCTATAGGGCTAACTCGACACTCAATTATGGTGAATCACTGATACTCCAAATGAGAACCATTTTCACTTTTAATTCTGGAAATGGGAATGGATGTTCAAATATTCGCATGTGAGGAAACACTGATGACCAGAAGGAGGTAGGAGCATGCACTTTTCTTGCAGATACGGGCAGAGAGCAAAAATAGTGCACCAACATTATTGCACAACAGAATAAACAAAACACTGTCATCAGGAATGAAAGTTGGCACATTGCCTGTTGACAGGCTTGATGCTACTCATCGCCTGCTTGGCTTGCTGATGTCTGAGACCCATAATTGTTTCTTGATGTACGGCTTTGTGTCTTTTTGCTAAGGTTCATCTCGTCGCCTTTTCCGTTATGAATTATGAATCTTTTTATTGCAATATTACTGCCAAAGTTAAGTTATTAGCCTAATTTGGAACCTGATTGTCTAACCCAGGCTCATATTTACTGGCAGCTAAATCTGCGAGGGGCCCTGTTAGTTTCAGTGTCGCACAGTGCACTTGTAAGTGCTCATTGGCATGCCAGGGGTTGTGTCATCCAGTGCTGAATAGATGAATTCCTTTCTGCAGAATCAGACTTTAGCTGAGGTTGAGGACTCCTGTGCTCATTTTTAAAATGATTTGATCTCAGTGACAGAAAAATGATCCCTTGGGTCCATAAGCTGAAGTCTTGTCCCGAGTTTGACTTAGTTAAGTTTTGTAATACTTCAAATCTTGGTAAAATGGTGGTAGAAAGAAAAGTTGTCACATTAATTTGCCTCAAGTAGGACAGAATTCCTCTATTAGCGGTTTTTAAGAGATGTGTGTGACACTGATGAGCTGCAGTTTCTAGGCCATTTAGTCAATACTAAATACTAATACTAATACATCAACATACTTTTTTTTTTTAGCTTAGTAAAAGTCAGATTATGGCCAAAATGAACTAAAATATCATTATTGATAGCCATCAAAGGAAAAAAAGACAACCAGTTTATTATGGACCCAGGGGGACAATTTAATTTAGTTTTTGAACATAGATAAACTCAAAAACGATACCCTACAGAAAGAGCTCTAAATTAAATCTTATTTTGATCTTATGAATGTTACATTTATTTTAGTTTTTGAAGGCT
This sequence comes from Pseudotriccus pelzelni, assembly GCA_035584735.1. Taxonomy (NCBI): domain Eukaryota; kingdom Metazoa; phylum Chordata; class Aves; order Passeriformes; family Tyrannidae; genus Pseudotriccus; species Pseudotriccus pelzelni. The sequence continues at coordinate 62,448,486 of JAWMRA010000001.1, read as the reverse complement.
TAGTGATACCAACAATCCATGAAGTTATATGTTAAAGGTCATCTAACAGTCTGACTCAGTTATTTCTGTATGCATGAATTTATTTCCATTTTATTTTTTTAATAGAAGAAATTATTTTGCTGATGAAGTTTCAGGAAGTGCTCTAGTATTTTTGCAGCTTCCTTGAAGAAAGACAGAATTTTCCAACAGCCAATGTTTAAATATCTGATAAGAGCCTTCTTCATAGGAAAAGGTCTTTGAAAAAGGCCTCCCCTAGATTTTTGATGGGGAGCAGATTTGCTGTAGGAACTTGTTTGATTTTATTCTTGCATATTCACTCTGCATTTAATACAAAATGTTTTCGTGTTTGCAACATGAAGCAGAATCTTGTCACAGCTCTGCAAAGGGAAAATATGTAGTGGGCTTGGCATGCCCTGACAATATGCTTTCATTAAAACTTTAAAATGTAAATGTATGGAGAAATATATGTCATATCCCATCACAGAGCTTCACAGCTATTGCTTTCATTACCGCTAGTATGTGGCAGAGTTGCTCTTCTTCTTATAGTTTGTTTGCTTTGTAAATGTAACTATATACAGCAGGTTATATTTGGGAGTGAATGTTTTGCCAACATCAGCTAATCAATAGGAATCTTAGCTCGAGCTCCATTAGATCATTAGCAGTTTAAATTAGTAACCAGTGAATATCATACTTTTAACTGCAGTTTTTCTCCCCCTCCTGAGTTCTTTCTCAAACTTCTTTGCAGAACTGTTTTCAGGTCACTACTCTGTCTTCTCAAAAGCAGTGAGTGGATTAGAATTCAGGTAGAGGAGAAATGTTAAATGGAAGGTACTCAGTACTGCTTTCACAATGGCCAGAAATATGTTAATTAAAAACCATGGACAGCATAATCTTTTCTGAATCCAAATGGCTATGACAGTTCCTACAGTTGGGAGGTATGGGCATGCTTTAACCAGTTACAAAGCTAATGAGATGGATCAGAAAATACAGTATAGAAAGATTATACAAGTGAATCCAATTCCAGAAGTGTCATATCATTCCTCCTCTTGCCTTAAGTTTTTTATTTCAGAGTTAAATACTTGAAACACAATCTATAATTTGGAACGTATGTTAAATGCAAAATAAGAGCTTATTTTGCTGTCAAAAACATTACTTTTTTAGTCTGATAATACACAGCAATATGCCTGACAATAGAATTGTCAGTGGTTTGGAAAGCTTTTTCTGCTCTGGCTTCTTCAAACTAGCCTTTCCAAAGGATGTTCAGAGATCACAGAGACAAGCCTCATTTCACGCCAGAAAATTCATACATTCCTTGGTAAGAGAGGGTAACCACCGAACCCACTTGGAAAACTACCCTAAGCTATTTTTTCTTGGCAGACAGGAATGTAACTTCTCTGTCCTTCATGGGAGATAGTGGTGGAAGATGCTAGAGTTGTGTGTGCTGCAGTGACAGGACTAGGAGACACCATTTTGCAGCTGGTACTCTTGGTATTTATCTCCAAGTGTGCTTTTAAACTATGGTTGTAAAACAATTATTTCTGCCATTGATGTTCCTCTTCTTACAGAACTCTCTGACAGGAGATTCACATCTCTGTGGTGACATACCTTCATACCACAGAGTATGCAGTAATAAAGCTTCAATAATGTTAAGTCTCCATGCTGCTTTGTGTTTTTATGCTTTATTTTTTAAAGTATTTTGACATGGATTTTTTTGTGGCTTTGTTTAGTTGTGGGTTTGTTTGGGGTTTTTTTGGTCTTCTCTTACTCTGGCCCAGTCTTTCCAGACTTCCAAAATTATTAATTCCTCCCCCTCCCCCCATTAATATTCTTTCTTTGATAGTTTCTTTTGCTGATATAGCTCTTTTTCAGGATGATAGAGTATTATCTTGTTGGAGGCAAATGTTGACATCACTTAGAGTTATACCTTTAGTAATGGAAACAGTATATTACTGTTCTGATCCAAATCACTTTGCAAGTACCATTGTAAACATCTTTGCTATAGACCATGACAAGAAATTAGGTAGTCTGTCTTTGTAAGTGTGACAAGAATGTCAAGCTACAGTAGAAATAAATGGGAAATCAGCATCATTTAAGAGAAAAACTAATTTACTGTCATATCCAAAAATAGCTGGTTGCCAAAAGCAAATGTTTCACTTAAGTAAAGGCTTGAGCCTTATTTAAACAGACCTATTTTAAAGACTTTAAGGAATAAAAAAGAGAGAAAATTAAAAAATTATGTAATTATCTATAAAGATACAAACTGCACTGAGAAAAGTAATTTCAAAAACTTCTTTGAACATTTTCTCTAAAGAACTGGTGATACAAAATGATACGTAAGAGGAATAGTTTCAGAGAAATAAATGCTGTCCTCTAGTATTGTCAGCGCTTGCTTCTGCAATTATCTTGAATTAAATTCATTTGACTGAATGATCTAATCACCTAGACACCCGTTATAGTTAGTGGAGAGGAACAAACAATTTAGAAGCATTGATTGATCTCATTTCATCCTGAAGTAAGTGCCCAAAATCAGCCCTATGAATTTAACCCTAAATGTTAAGTAGCTCATGTGTAAACATGAACCCTGTAGAGATTTAAAGCTATATGAGGTCAGTTTTTTCAGGCTTTGTATTTCTTTGAATGCTATAAGTATTTCCAGCCTCAGTATTTCTCTGACATGGCTGTGAGTTCAATATACAGAATAAAAGTCATTACTTGCAATGCTCTTCATTTAGAAATGTGTAAGGAATAGAATTAAATGGAGCGGAATGTTTTCAGTAATAGCAGGCTGAAGTCTTGATAGTCATTGTCATTGCAATATCTTAACAAAAGGCATAAGCAATGATCTTAGCATTTCAGTTATCCTTCAATAGTAATGCAAAGTAATATATGTGTTTTTATGTCAGTTGACCACTTAATGACAAATTATTTGTATGTTGGTCGTTATTTCCTTTGAAGCAGGTGAAGGAGTTAATTCTTAGGACATTTTCAAGAGCAAGCTCTCTAACCACTAACTATTTTGACCAATTTTTAATTAAAAAAAAACAACCAACATTAAAATTAAATTTTATGCTGAAAAGTGGCTCTCTCACCTTTGCTACATGGAAACATTGTCTGCAGGCGGCTGTATCTGACTCGTGTCTAACTTACTCTAAAAATTGGCATTTTTCTACTGGCTAGGCGAGAAAACTCAAATCTGAATGACAGGCTTAAATTCTTTTTTTCTTATGCATCATCACCAATTACACATGAGTCAGACTAAATTGCTTAATTGGGTTTATGTGTTTTTCTCCTTCTCTGAGGAATTTCCACTTCTCTAAATGTTTCCTCACAGATTTAATCTTTTTACTTTTTCTGAATGATCGTGTTTTACTTCATTATTAAACTCTAGATGTTGTGACTGGGATGAAAGAAGCTTTATTGAAATATTTTTTGAATTTTCTTTGGAATTGCACCTTACTGGAATATTACTCTAAAGGGTATGGATTTTTATTTGTGAACCACAGTGGTAGCACCATCCAGTCCAAGCCCCATCTCTGTAACACCTTAAGGCACTTAACACCTTAAGTCAAGCTGGGTTTCTTTTATATGTCAAGAGTGCTGGGGACCGGGATACCTTGGTTGCTCTGGTGCTCTCAGTTTTATAAGTTTGAATCCACTTCTTCCATTCTTTTTGTCTCCAGGGTGAAGAGGAAGATTTTAGCTTGCAATGACACAACAATAACCGTAATGTTTAAAAACACAAACCAAAACCAACCAAACAAAAGGAGATAAAACCAATTCCAAGTATAAATTCAAAAAGAGAGATCAACAAGTCTATGAATATGTAATTTTGAAGATCTATAGATTTTCAATAAATGCCTAGAATAATATTTATTTCACAGCTGGATATGATCAACAGTTGGGAATTTATAGAAGACTCTAGAAGACTCTCTATGGAGTCCTCAATCCATTTTTTTTTTTCCAGCTGCTCTGCCTGTGGGAACAGTAGAGCAGTCTGGAAAACACCACAGTGGATGAATCCAGAAACTCCTTTAGAGACATAGCAATGAGCAAAATCTATCAGCATTTCTCTACTGACAATAAGCAGTAGATGATCCTTCTCAAAAGTCTGTTACGCAGTACTAAAAAGACATCCAAAAGCTTAGTGTGCCCATGGGGCTTGGGAGCCAGATAATTTCTTTCAGCGAGTTTGCATCCATAAGTTAAGGACTGTATTCTGGATGTTAGCTTTGTTGGTATAATACAGTCTCATAAAAGAGAAATATATAAAACTAGAACCATTACCATGGAAATAGTGAAAGGTCATTTCCATGGCAACCATGGGAAGCTCTCATGCTATAATTTTAAGAAAGCCTATCTTTGAAGCTGTAATGCATTTATACAATGGGCCTTGTTTTAAATTAAATTAAATCTATACATGTAAAGTGATAGACATTTTGAAAATTCTAACTTGGTACAACCATTTGCTGGAAAAAAGAATATCAAAGCCAAATGTGGTAGTCGTTTTGACTGTGGGGAAGCTGTTTGGTATCATTTTGTGCTTCATGCTGTAAATAGCTGAGATTTTTTACTGAGAAGAGTAACCTTTTAGGATTCAGGACTACCGTTTCTGTTTTCCATGGTTTCCTTTCCTGACAAAGTCTGATGCCAGAACTTCAGCCTCAGGAGAATGCTTTCTACTAGATATTTGTAATTTGAGAGCTCATTCAGGAACAGTGATAAGAGAATTTCAAGGATCTACCTTTATGAAGAAATTCTATAAAATCAGTACAAAGAGCAGGGTTCTGTAGAAATGTCTGTGAAATCCTGTGCATATCCTCATTTTTTGTTCCTTAGCATCCATCACCACAATTTTTTCAGTTTTTTTCTTTAGACAGTCCTTTATGTAGTTCTTTTTAGAGACTTTTGAATAACATTTCATAAGAACTGCATAGACGACCAGCCTATAGGTGTTGTAAGAAAATCTTATCTGAATAAATGTGATTTTTTTTCACAGTGAGAGAGAATGTACTGTTTCTGTAATACAAAAATGGAAAGGTAGATGCAAAAAAGAAGAATGCTAAGGTATTTAAAGGTGTTTTTTATGGTACCGGAATATACACACACACATACCCTACCATCACTGTGGATTTCCAAGCAAATATAAAGTTTGCTTGCAAAATCTTTGAAAGTTTGCTAAACTAGCTTTAAAAAGTAAATCACCTTCAGGATCCTTGAGCACTGGAGGGCAAGAATCCTTACTTAAAATAATTTACATAAAATCATAATGAAGGTTGGAGCCAGACTACTTTCTTTTTCTCTTATCTCATCAGAAGCACTGAAGCAAAAGTCAGGGCATCTACTTTTACATACCTGCTTTAGATTTGAAACAGCAGTAAGCTTTCAGACATCCTACTCCCCTGGGTTGCCTACGAAGTCAATGGGAAGAGTCAGTGATATCTAAGGTTAGGCAGATTCTGCACTACAGGTCTTGGCTACAAAACTGTTTAGGAGTCTATGCCCCATTAAATAATTGGAATGCAGTCACTTAAATGTCATTGGAATGCAGTCACCTAAATGTCTTTCCCAGTCTGACTATGCAGTTATTTGATTACAGAGGAAGCCCAAAGCTGCAACCTGGGAGGGCCATCTGAATCACCCTTTATTTTAGTAATAACATCAGCTGTAGGGCTGTGGCTGCACTTTTCTAAATAAGATTTTGGATGCTGTCCATATATTCTTCCTATCAGGATTTCATAATGCTTCCCAACCGTTAAAACTTTTACCTTTCTATGAGTGAGCTGAGGATCAAAATGTGTCAAAGCCAGCATTTGTAAGTTTCCACTAATTCAATGGTTTATCAGTACTCACTTTGAAAAAACTTGAGGCTGGCTTCAGTCGCAGAGTCTGAGAGTCTAGGACAAGGAGTTCTTGCTGAAAATAGTATCTGCTTGCATCTGCATTAACTGAAAATCAATTTAACTTGTTTATCAGAAGTTTTTTTCCAAGTGGGAAAGAAGAAGTGATGTACTGATCTGAATCATGGGTCACTCTGAATAAGGTTTTCCTAATTTGACATCCTGACTTTCAAAGGTGCAGGTAAACTGAAAGAGATAAATGAAACACTGTGAGTGTTCTCACATTATTCATCATGTCAAGGGGACAGCCTTGGTTTGAGTCAGTATACACTTTATCACAAAATCTAGTACATCCATGCACTTCAGACTTTGAAATTGGAGATTTTTCAATCATCAAATACTCTAAATGCGCAGAAGACATAATATTTTTTTTTTTTTTTTTTGGTCATTGTATATGTAATTCTTTCCACCTGGGAAGCAAATACTTGAACTCATTCAATATTTAATTTATATTAGTTTAATTCAGTGATACTCTCCCGGATATCTCATTTTTTTTCGGCAGTCCCATATTGGCCAGCTGAAGAGGTGGGGAGTGACTGAAGGATGTTGCTAAACATTGGAATGTTGTGGGGTTTTTTTCTTTTCTTCTTCCTAACTTCTGCTAATTTTCATTGCTGAACAAAGGTAAATGTCTTGATAGCAGAAGATTCTTTTGACATGATATGACCATGATAGGTGTGCAGAATGACATTTAGTTTGGGATCTTTCCAAAAGTTCTGTTCACATCCCATCTTTTATCACTTCTCTTACTTTCATATATGATACAGAAGTCCCCTTTCATTTTTTAAAAATTATTTCAGGTGTCAGTACAATCAAATGGCATTTATCAGAAAGTATCCTGCTTTACATATTTTCAAGAAATCAAATCAAAATATTTTAAATTTAATTCAACAGCAAGTAAAAATCAGTCTAACTTTTCTGCTCCCTTTCTTTTTTCTTAAGTTTCACTTCTCCAGTCTTCCCCACTGGGAAGTTATATTCAAAGTTATAATTTTTTTGGCAGGAAAGTTCTGAACTACTTTCAACGGAAAGTGTACTTATACTTTTAATTTATTTATTTTATTTAACCATCTACTGTTGCCAAGAAACTAGTTACCTACCACATTTTCTTTACATTTGGCCAGATCTGAAGCAAAGTCAAGGAAAACTTGGAGAAATTTGAATGATTTTGGAAGAAACTAATTTCATTTGTATATAACTAGAAATATCCGAAATGCATGAACGGAATCAATCCTAAGGCAAATACTGAGATGGAGAACATAGGAAGAAAGACACTAATGAGCATTTGTACAGGCATCACTTTGTGCCCTCGCATGACCCGGTTTTTAAATATGTAGATAGCTTTCCAATTTTCTCAAAATTGTTCCTATTTCTAAATCACAATTTGGCTACTTTTAACCTTCCACGCTTTCTCCCTCCCTTTTCAGCTAGGTTTTCAGAAGAGCTTGCAACAGTCAGTTGGCCCGAGCCACCCCTGACTTTTACCATTTGTAAAGGTAGTACTTTAAGCAGCATTCTTCCGTATTTTCCAGCCATTAAAGTAAGGAATGAAGCAGAGACAGACCCATTTGGTCTAACCTTATGGGCCCAATCCAGATCTTTTCCAAATTTCTCAGTGGCGATACTGGTATCACAATGTACTTTGCACTTTTGGGATTTGGGAGTACTAGATCTGTTCCTTTGTTTATTATTTTTAAAGGATATGATTAATAAATGCATAAAAATTGGTCTGCATTTCTAAACTAATCATTTTTATCAAAGGAGGTAAATTATGTCACTTGATATTACATCTGATAGTGTTCAATTGACATTTTTGAGATGAAAATAAAAAATATAATTTTAAATTATTAAAATGGGTCAAATGATTATATGGTGTTTTAAACTCAAGAAAAAGAATCAGAACAGTATTTCTTTGTATATTTTCTTCTCTTGATGATTTGAAAGTTGGAAATTGAAAAATATAAGTTTGATAACTTTAGAGGATATTTATCTGCTGAAAGGTCAAGCAAAAGGTTATCCTGAGATGACATTTTTGAGTATTATATGAAAAGAGGGATTATGAAGTTTGTAGAAAGAGATGCAAGGAGTGAACAAGCTTTATTTAAAAAGCATCAAAAGTGAAATTATCTGTAATTTCAAATTTTCTGGAGAATATATGCTAAAATGTTAGAAGAATAATATTAATTTAAATTATTATTTGTCAGTAAAAGAGATGAAATGCACCACCACCCATTATTGCTATTATCTGATTTAGTGTTTTGATTACAGACAATGTTTATATAAACAATAACTTCAAGAGTGTACAGTCACAGCCAGATCCCATGTGTCTTTCTCTCTGCATTTGCAGAACACTTTACAGCACTGACAGCAATTTTACAGAAAATTCCTTTTAGCAAATTAAAGAAAGTTGTATATGTGTTTCAAGATCAAGTCCCCAGTTGAGAACAGGAAAACAGACACAAAATTTTGAGTGTGTCAGATGGTAAAAAAAGCTGTAGGAAGATACAACTGTCAGGGAATTTTAAACTAAAAGCTATCCTTAGTCTGTATTGTCTTGTATGAATATGACAAAAAGTGCTATAATTGAATTGGAGATCAGAGAAGATTGGGATTGAAACAGAAAAGTTTATAAAAACTTCAGAGTGGAAGACATAATGAAATCCGAAAAAACCAAAGTGATGGTCATGCCAGCAGAAATAAAATCTAGCCTCGCTCACTCTATTGTAATATAATTTATCAATTTATCAATTTTCACAATATTTTTTTCTAATATAATAAATATACAGGGGGGCATCTCTTTATTAACAGGTGTGATAAGTGTTAATGCTATTCACAAAAAGCCAAAGAATCTCAACCAATTGCCTCCCATTCAACTGGTCTGCTTAGGGAGGGGTATATTGGCTACAGGAGAAGGGCAGAAGCAGAAGCAATCAACAGGAAAGAGGAATCCATTCATCCTGAGCTTGTTAACAGCCCTCAGTCAGCGACACAAATTCCAGCTGCCTTTTAAGTGGTGGTTCGGGGGCTGAGTTAAGAAAAAGAGATCAGGAACTTGTTTTTTGTCACCTCTCATATTCTCCCAGGACACAGGAAAGGATTAAAGCCAAGGTGATTGTTTATTAGTTACTGACATTAGACCAACCAACATTTATCTTTACCCCATTGTCCTCTGACATACTGTATTACCCAAAGGCCTGATTCAAGTATAAACAAACTAGATCTACCAGCGTTTCAAAGCTACCCATTAGGGGACAGTCATAGCATTGTCACTCTCTGAAGTTCTCGCTTGTTTGTCTACAACACTAACCACTCTGTCAGTGCTAAAGCAAGTGACATTAAGTATAAGATGATAATATAACCAATAATAATGCAAGATGTAAGGTTCACTTCTTTCATCAGTGAAAAATGTGCTGACTTAATAAACTGCCAAAGTAAATTTGGCTTTTTTTGTCCTTTCAAAAATATAAACATAGGATACACAATGAGTTGTTAATAGGATTATGAGGATAAAATTCTGCCAAAGATGCTTTCAGGTCTTTTGTGAGTCACTAACACTGCTGTGCATGAATTATATAGCAAAGGATTACTTTAATGTTTGGTATAGTTTAATTCTTCTTTTAATATTTGATAAACAGAATAAAAATCAGTCAGAAGTTTGTTTTGTGAGGTATCCCCTAATCTTAGTCTTTTTACTTATTTTCACCTTGAGAGTTTTTTGAAAGTGGTTTTTTTCTTTCACATTCTTGTAATAAACCATTTACTGACAAGATTTTACAGTTACAGCATAACTGGCAAAGTGACTAAACACGTAGGAGATTAGTAATCCTTATCTTACTTTTTTATTATATATCCTTATGTTTAATAACCTTGTATAGAACACTCCTTTAAAACCTGTGTGGATGTATGTGCATGTATATAATTTAAGATAATATTTCAGGTAATATTTCAGTAAGATAATATATAAATATTTAATAATATTTAATTTAATACTTATGTAATTTAAGTAAGATGATATGTTGTGGGTTACATTTTACAGGTAAGTAATTTACCTACCTTTTTGTTTCAGAAAAGCATTGCGTAGATTTTTTTACCTGCTCCCATAAAATTCTAGCTCATGTCAATGCGCTGCAGTTTTGGTTTGCAGGCATTATCTCTTGTTTTCTAAATAGTGAAGATTTTAAACCACTTTTTGTTGTTGTTTTTATTTTCAAGATGAAGCAACATCTATCATGTTCCTGTTGATAATAATAGAGATTTTGTGTGTGACTGCTGTGGAAGCTGGCATACTAGTGTAACACTAGATGATCCAAACAGCATTCAGAAGCCTCCCAGAGTGTGTCAGATCCATGTTCGATCCAAATTACACAATGCAATCAGATAGTCATTACTAACTATACTGGAATCACTACCTTTGTGGAGTTTTGAGCTAGCTGATAAGTGTACAAAGAGCTAACATATCTTTGTAAATAAGCATTAGAATTACTGTCTGGTGGATATTTTTCATCCTTCTTGATATTTGTTTTCATTTCCAAGTTGTACAAAAATATTTTAGAGAGATAATACTGCTGGTAAAATGATCAGAAAAAATTACTCTGAAAATCCTGTAAATTCTTCTAATTCTCTCAATGACTTTCCTGTCAGTGCCAGTAGGAAGTCAAAGATAGCTTTTCTAATTCCCACTCCTATAAGTACAATATCTGATAATCCAAGTTTCTGACTTTCATATTTAGTTTACCAATAAAATTCTGCAGTTCAGATTTAGATAAATAATTTTGCTGATGATGCATAAAATAAAACAGAAATTCAACTTTTAAATGAGGAGTGATTCTGATCATGGTAAAAATGTGGTATTTATTGTTGAAGGAGACTTTCATGACTCTCAGAATGGCTAGGCAGATAGGTCCTTGTGAGAGAGAAGGACAAGAATTGGTCCAGCAATGACTTTCCTGAGTTTCTTTTTAAATACTCAGTGTACAATACCTGACCTTAACCCTGCTGAAAAGAAGAAGATCCGCTCTAATTTCAGCAGGCTTTGAATGTTGGGCTGATTAAAGATTACAAAGCACTTACTTCTCAGTTCTTGTAAGTACATTTATGAGAGTTTCTAAGGTTCTGTTCAGCATGTACAATATGTACCATGATAATACCCTGCTGAGACAAGACACTTTGAACCTGTTCTCCATCATACTTATTCTGCCTGTGCATATGTGAGGTCTAGTTAACACCTGGTCTTGTCTTTTTCAACTTTAGAAACATTCATTGTATTTTCAACTTAATTTATTTCAGTTTCATTATTCTTTTAGAAAATACATTTTGAAATCTAAATTGGCTAATTAACACACAAGGTTTTCTTGTGCCCTTAAGGACAGGAACTGTGAAATGAGTGTACAAGGAAGGTAGGAAAGGCAAAACGTCCTTACAAATAAACCTTTATGCTTCAAAAACAGTTTGATGGAATCAAACACTTCTTTGAAATAAAGCTCAAATATGCATTTGATACAACAATTTTTAATGGCTAAAGTCCACGGGTGTGTTGAGGCATCCCATTTCCCGTTTCTTGGCAGTTTATAACAACTGATGCTGTGTAAGTCAAATCCATCAGAGGACACCTTTCTGCAAATTTCTACGCTCTGCTATTGGAGAGCTCCCTAAGGGCTCTGGAGAGACACGAGGAGAGATGTTTATTATGGGCTTCATTTGTTGAAGAAAACAGCTCCCGCATTTAGTGGGAGGATCACAGACACACAGTGAAACTCGGAGAAATCCCTCAGCTCTAGATTTGAAATCTCCCAAGCTTGCTTGTTCTTTTATTTGTCTGTCATTATGCATAGAACAGGATGACCACTGTTTGCCTCCCGAGCCACAGCTGCCGGCGGGGGATAAGCGAGAGGCCCAGTGCAGCAGAGGGGAGGGGAGGATGTTTACACAGACACAGCCAGCTTGAGTTTATGTAGGAGGAACTGCTATTAGAGATGTACAAAAATGTTAAAAGGGAGGATTTCTTGTCATCCAGTGGGAACTTTCTTAACCTCTGCTTTGCTGTCTTTCTGCCTTGTAGAGTGAGCAATTCTCCACCTCTCTCCAGCTCCACTGGATTTCTTTTAGCTGACGCTAAGCTGATCAGCTGGGCTGGCTGGGAAATCTCGTGAAGTGTTAAAACAGATCGGGTCTTTGGCCCAGTGGGCAGCTGGTGAGCTTTCTGCACAGCATGGGCACGTGGGGCTCATTGCTGCTTGATAGCAATCACTCCCCCCTTCAGTAGTGTTGCCAAACAGAAATGTTTCTACATTGGTGCTCAGGCTGTTCTGAAAGTGCAAAAAAAAAAAAAATGTCCCTGAGCCCTTCTGGAGCTCCCATTCCTTCATCCCTGATGGTTGCTACAGATTTTGCAGGAATTGACAGCATGCAGCCTTTGGACTTCATGCTGGAGTTTCTTGAAGTGGTACACCTTTGAATGGACATCCCAGAAGTCTGGGTGACACACACTGTGTCAGACTTCACAAATATATAATTCACTTTTCCTCAGCAAGTTCAGTGGGCTCTTATCACCCTTCCTGGACACCTGGCAGCATAAATACACAACAATCACTTTGCCCCCCAGCTATATCCTGATTACTGTCGTGGGTGTGCAAGGAAGAGAGAAAACCCTGCATGTGATCTTGTGCGTGCTTCGGCTGCAGTTTTACCTTTTGCTTCTTTGGATTACCAAACATTATGGGTATAATATAATGGTATTTTTTTCCTCTCATATACTAATTTATGCAAGTATGTGAAACTGTACTCGGAGATTGGATCAGCTCATAGACAAGAACAGCGTTCAGCCTGGGGATCGTTTCACCTAAACCTCATTGTCTACAACTAAAATATTGTACCTGAGACGTGTATTTAGTTGTAAAGAAACAGAGAATAGAGTGTCACAAGCCATTTGGTGTTTTCAACAGCATAAGATGGCGAACAATTCCTTATTTTGCTCCACTGACTAAGCATACTAATGCTGTGATGGACTAGTATTTCTTACAGGATCAGATTATTTGGATTTGATATGTGTGATCAAAAGAGCTGGTTCAGTGTAACACATTTATGTCATAAAAGTATCCCTCAGGGAATGTTAACTGCTTTTACACAAAAAAGTTGAGTGTTTTTTTTTTTAAAGGTGTCTGTAATCTAGAGTAGTGATGTTATAGGGAAATGTTTTCTTTTGTAACATGCATGATATTTAAAACTATGCTACAACAAACTGTTTTTATAACAAGCATAAAGTTTTCCTCAAATTGAAGCACTTTTTTTGTCTTTCTGTATATGTTTCTTTACAAGCATATTTGTTTCTTTCATACCTGACTGTGTATTTTACTTGCCTGTAGTTTCTACCTCTGTTTTATCTGCCAGTCTAATCTGTCTAACCTATTTTAGGCTTTTATAGAAGGCTTATCTCTTCAGTATCTAGGCATTAAATGCTTCAATTCACTTCTGAAGGCTTTCATTTTACTTAAATGCCTTTGAACACAGTTAGGAAGTGTTATTAATTAGAATCAGCAGCCCAGTAGAACTTCAGGTACTAATTAGTCATTGCCCTTCCATAAATTCTTTATAACTTTCCTACAAACAGAACATTTTAGCTAACTCAATAATTTGGCAATGGAGAAAACCATTCTACGTGCTTTTGTCAATCTTTGCTGGATACATATTATATATGACATGGTTAGATTATTCTTTTTGTAGAATGTAACCATAAATCTTGAAAATAAAGTTCTGTTTTGCCAATTATTGTCATTAAATTCATAGGGAATTTAATGAAGACAGTGAAATTTAAAAGCAGTCATCCAATGACAGTTTAATTCTAACATTTTTTTCCCTTTCATATTTGGCATGTTTAATGGGTTTATTTGTTTGTTGGTTTTTATCTCTCCTACCTCATAGCAGTCACTCAGAGTATTTTAAACTACATTTTCTTTTTCGAAACAGTATGACTGTACTTATACAAGCCCTGTAATTTTCAAACTGAAAACTCAATAATAGGATGGTAAATATAGTGTCCAGCCTTTTATGTGAGTATGACAAATTGTTTAATGCATCTGGTATTGTAGCAGCATTCCTAGCACAAAGCCCAGTGAGCAAGAATTTAAATACTTTAAACTTCTCAGAAAATATCTTACTGTTTACTGAGAGCTGGGATATCACAGAGAACTCACAGAAGCTCTCTTCACTGAAAAGCAAAACTTGCTTTGCACTGCTGCCACAGTTAAAGCTACAGAGCTCGTATGTGCCTGTGGCACCCCTGTGTGGGGCTGTGTGAGCCGTGGGTGGTGTAACGCTGTAAGGCAGGGCTGCCCTGCCCACCACAATCTCACCTCTTCAGCTACAACCACATGTACATCCAGGTTCAGTGTCTGGGTTGTTACTAGTGATCCTCCAGATGTAATCACACTTGGCTGGCCTTCTCATAAGATAAGGAATAGATAATGTCTTCTCCTGGTAGTGTTTCAGATACAAGAAAAAAAGTAAAATATGGGAGACTTCAGTTGCATACATAAATGCTTTCCTTGGCATTTCATGTTTTAATGTGATTGAAGTACTTGCAGGACACTTCAACAGATCCTGTGCACTTAAAAAAGTAAATTGACATAGTGCTATAAACTCAGTGAGGAAAAATGCAATACATGCTAAATGGGAGCTGCTTTAAGTGTAATTCCACACTAATGGCTTTGAAGAATAACTCCTCTGTCTTTTGTGCTGTAAATTTCTAACTGCATTTTTTAACTTTGAAATTGTTACACTGGGAATGAAAATTGGTTGTTATATAAAGTAGATGTGTGGCTATTTATGAGATGAGGCTAAGACACATTTGTTTAACTAAAGCAATAATCTTTTATTTGCACCACATTAATCTTTACACTAGAGCTCTATTCTGCATTGTGTATTTCTTTTCTAGTATGAGTGTTCAATATTGTTTCCTCCAAATAGTTCTGTGAAAACATGAGCCTTCTTGCTACATTTGGACAACATTCCATTTATTATGATCCATTTTTATGACCTTTTTCTTTCAAATAGGCCCTATACTTCATGTATCTCTTAAAGTCAGAGAAAAGTGAGTATATTCTATGATTAAAATTGCAGCTAGTATAGTTTAGCCTCTTGACACAAGTTTAAAATGATCAAGTTTTTCAAATTATTTTTCATTCCATTACTTAAGGTGATGAATAAAGAATAAGTGGATGTGCATGAATCAGTGTTACAGTAAGGGATATCCCCAGTGTTTAAACTGAAGCAAAGAAATCCTTCCTAACAGTAGCACTTAATGGTCTTGAAAGTCAGAGGATATTCATCCCACTATTTTTACTACAGAGAGATCAAGGAAGGAGCTTGTAAGACATTTAAACCTTGCTTAGATTTTGGCTAGAAATTCAGCACTAGCACTTATCAGAAATGGACTCCCAGTGTTTGTGGAGGCCACAACAAATTACAGTAATTTGCAAATCCATATTTAAAATTGCATCTGTGTAATACCTGAAATTAATTTATGAATCTTAAAGGAAAGTGACAGTGCACTAGATGAACACAACTCCAGAACAAATGCCAGTTCTAAAGGTGGCTGTCTCCAGAAAGATTTATCTCAGCAGGCTGATTTCTATACCTGAAAATAAAAGTATCATAGCCAGATATCACATACATATAATGGGAACTGAATCTTAGATCTCAGAAATCTCCACATAACCTCTGCACTTCTACAGCTATCCCTGAAGTCATGATGCTGAATCCTAAAGAGCTAGGAAAGAAAGCAAGCCTTTGTCAGAAGTAGAGCTTTTGCTATTCTTCAGGAAGGAAGCTTTTGTTCAGCTCAGTGCAGTAAGTTGCAGCTCAGCAGAACTTTTTTACTTTGTTTTTTGGCTGACATTGGACTGCAGCTGAGATATTGATACCTTTTCAATGGATCTTTGAGGAAAAAAATAAAAGGTTGAGACAGGGCAAATATTTTTATGAGGTCCCTAGGGAAGTAGGATTCCTGGAAAAAAAAGGGAGTGATGATCATAAATTCACTCAGTAATCTGACATTCAGAGTTCACCTGAAATCTGAACTTTAAACTAAAGGACATACAGGTCAGAGTTAGTACATGTAGTGTCACAACCACAACATCTTTCTTCTTTCCTCATTACTTCCAGTAGAGCATACGATGTACACAGCAATCTGAGTGAATCATAGCTCCTTAGAGAGTCAGATTCCTGTGAAATAGACACTCTTCTCTTAAATCATATTAGAGTGAGTTCTTCTGCCAGTAGACCGCGAACTCTACACTGTCATTTATCCACAGAGACTTACATGAAGGAATGATCTGGAAGTCTGAACTGGGTATCAGCCACGGTATAACACTCTGGGTGCTTCCAGTTGTGTCATTTGACACTGGAGCATCTGTTACTTCTTCTGATGCTCAGAATACGTGCTAATGCCCAAAGGAAAGCTGTTTGTGTCGATATGTACATTTACTGTATTTTTTTGTCTATACATAGAGTTCTGATAAACTTTGTAGTTACACTTTAAGAATGAATGAAAATTAACTAGTCATGTGAAAAGAAAATATTGTCACTGTATATAAACTGTAAACTTAGAAATACAGGGCATATTTTCAGAAGAATACAGTTGTATATATATTTTAAACATGTGAAGTCTTCTCTCTACTGAAAAGTGGTGTTGGCTGATGAAAGGAATGGAATACAGTTTGGGACAAATTAATCCTCTGGGGGGGGAATTATCTGTGTAATTGGTAAGAAAGTTTTCTTTAAACTGATTGCTTTATTTAGTCAGTTTAATAGAGCAAGTCTTTACTGTGCAAATTGCATATAAGTTGTTTTTTCTGCCCTTTTTTATTCTGCAGAGATTTCTCTTGTGTTTGGTTTTTTTTGTGGTTGTTGGCTTTTTTGTTTGTTTCGTTTTGGGTTTTTTGTTTGTTTTTTGATTTGTTGTTTTTTTGTTGCATGGTTGTTTTTTTTTACATCAGAAAAGACTTCTTCTAAAGAAAAAAAAAGAAAAATTATTTCTCCATCTAATCTGTTCCACCATAGTAGAGTAGTTTCTCTTGTGTCAAACTTTTGAGTTCAGGTTGAAAGAGTAAACTTCCTTCATTAAAGAAAGCCATTTCAATTTTTAAAATGTATAATGTAAAAAATAGTTTTACAGCTCAATCCACATCCATCTAAGCATTGCAGGCCTGATTTCCTTCAAGTGTGGATGAAATTCCTTATATTGAAATGGCAAATATGTTAGAAAGATATGAGTTCAATGTCCTGTGCTTTGTCCAGAGCATGTGACTTACACAAGTATTTTCTCCTGGTCTCTTCAGGGATGCCTTAGTGATGATGACAGGTCTAAGCATCCCATCCAAAACACGAGTTGTTAGCCTCTCCATTCTGACTACTTTGCTCCTGGGTATCACAGTCCTTGTAAACAGACATTTGCAAATTTTGAGATGAAGAAGACTGGAAAAGATTCCTTCCCCTCTCTGTGTAATAAATACCAAAGATGCCTAGTTACAGAAAGTTTTCTCTCTCTGTAGGCATTGCTCACCACTGGTGTAATAGATTCTTGATTACTTATGGAAAAGGGAACTTTCATCCTCTTTGTTTTTTGGTGTGTGGGTTTTATTTTATTTCTTTAAAAATTGTTTAAAATACAGGTTTTTGGATTTGATGACAGGAAGAATATGTTGCATTTTCAAAGGAGTCTCACTGGAACACTACAGCTTTCTGATGTCAATCTGTTAAAAAAGTTTTAGCCAGTTTTCTGTTTATATTGTACGACTTATAAAAGAAACAGCTCATAGCATCACTCCTACTGTCACACCTGCATCCAGCCCACCATCCGCATAACTCTTCAGCATGAAGAATTTAGTGGCCTGAGTTCTTGGGTGAAAAGTAGCTGTTCGACTCCTGCTGTCTCTCTCAGACATTCTCCAGATAATGTAGTATCTCTCAGTTGACATCATCCTGAAAATGTGCCTTGGATGGATTTTTATTTTTAAAGCCATAGTTTCCTGTACAGTCTGCTCCATCCTGGATCCAGTTCAGTACGGAGGAAGGCAATTTATCATTCTTTAGACTGATTTCATAAGATGGCACAGGTTGGCTCCTGTGAATTCAAAAATGCTTCAGTGTCTGCAAATATGAGCACCTGGAAGTGATGGCCTTGTGGTGATCTCATGCCTAGTAAATTAGGATTTCTAGAACTCTCCAAAGCATACTGATCTTCTAGTCCTGTATACCCAAAAGCCTAAGCCTTCAAAGGCAGTACTGAAACAATAGCTGCATTTCCTAAACAATGGACCCAGTGGCATCATGCCATTGCAGCTCAATGGATGAGACATTGCATCAACTGTTCAGGATTGTCAACTGTGAGGTAGCCCCTTCCTAGGAGGGAAAGACTGTCATCCTATAAAATGTCAGGTTCTCTCTGTCCCCATTCAACCTAGAAAGGAGGGAGCATGACGGCGACGAAGATGACTTAAAATCTGACAAGGTCTGTCATCCTCACTGGTTGATAAAGAGAAGAGGATATATGCTGTTATGTGACTAACGATGGCTGTGAAAAATCTGAAAGATCCTTCTCCACAGATTTTCCTGCTATCAACAGGAATTCGAAATGGTTGCTCACAGTGCTTTTCCTTATACGGCAGCAAAACCATCACGTGTTTTGTTTCCCAACAATTTTGGCTTGTATCAAATGTGAAGCTGGCTCTCAAACAGCTTGTAAAAGAGAGAAAAGTGAGACTTAGCTCCAGCCTGAATGCTTACTCATTAACTTGGCATGAGTATGATGGTATTTCAACTTGACATTGACATGAACATTTCAATAGCTGGACAGTAAGCTCTCTGATAAAGCTGTTGTCTAACTAGGAAATAAGGCTCTCGTACAGGGCAGCCTCTTTATAGAAAATAAAGTAAAAATTAACCTTTCTGAAGCTAAGTTTCTGTTTGAGGGGCCAAAACAAGGAGTGAAAGCAAGGATTAATTTCCCAGCAACAATCTAAGCTCTTTGCTTTTCAAATTAAAATAAAACTCAAACAGGGTTTTATGAGACGTATTTAGATGCATGTGAAAACATAAATATCTTAATTGTCCTCATTAGGCTCTGCTTCCAGATAAGAACACAAACAGATCTTACAAGCGGAAACAAACCTTTCCTAAACCCTGGAAAATTCAAAGCAAAATAAAGAAAAACTCATGCAGAAAATAATAATTTTTAGAATAGGACAAATACTGTATATTTTTTTTAGGAATAGACTTTGACAAGAGCTGGCTGTCTCATTATGCTTGGTATTTTTTGGCACACAGTTTGAATATAGTACTCTTTCTGACTACACTGCATAAAAACATAGCTTTGATATGACTTAGGATGTCTATTCTGTGGTTGTCTGTATATTTCTCAGTTTTGCATTAGTTGCCATTGTGTTTTTTTCCAAAATGTACATGAGACTCTTTTTGTCTGTCTCTGCTTTTTCCTGTTCTTTGTTTCCTTCCCTTTGGTTATAAGCATTTTATATCAGCCGTCTGAATCTGTTTTACTGTACTAGAGCAGTGCCAAGAAGTGATATCATCTGGAAGTTAAGTAGAGGCATTATGTATTGAAATGATTCCTAAATCATATATTCCATGGTAAGAATATTTTGGGGGAATAAAATTTATGTCATGGCCTGTAACTAATGTGCAAAAGACTTGCTCTGTCAGACTGTAAGTGATATCCACAGTGAGAGCCCATCATACTTAATCAGTTTGAAGTCCTTCCAGTTATATTTTTTCATCTGAATGTTTATTATCAGTTGCTGTACATTCACCCAGTTATTTAGGTTTCAGTAATCTTCTCTCTGAATGTATGATCTTAAACCATTTATTAATCTGAAGATTAATCTGCTTTTAAAGAGTACTTTTTTCCTGATTAGCATCAAGAAAGCCTTATTCTTTGCTGCTTTAGATGAATGGAAATTCTTCCGATTTGTATGTGATGGCAAACTAGGACTTCTGCCAGTTCCCTTGATTGCATTAGAGAAATTCCAGGCAGCTAGAAAGTAGTAGCTCCTTAATGCATGTTTAGTATTGTAAGTCTCCTATTGATGCTGCATTAATAGCTGTCATCAGAAGTCTTATATAAAAATGTTGATCAGCAGTGCTGTGTCTAATGGCGGTCTCCTTTTGAACAGGCTACAGAGAGAGGTGGAAAAGGATAGATGATTGGTTTAGACACTTGTCCTTTATTTAGAGCAAAAGAGGGGTGAAACTCTCACTTTAAATAATAGTTTTCTACTTCAGGAGATAGTTTGTTGGTTATTCTCTCTTCTTGTAATGCCAAAGTTGATTTCTGTGTACCGAAGACAATAAATGTAATGCAGGAGCCTGATACATATTCATAATTTTGCTCTAAGGCTAAAGTGCTTTCCTTGTAAATTCATCTAGCTACAGATATTGTGCGCACCAAAAGCAATTACTTCACGCCATCAGTTTGCTCTAAAAGAGAGTACCATTAAAATCCTTATTCCATATTTATTGTTCTAACAGGGAACAAGAAGAACATTCTGCTGAGACACCAGTGCAAGAACCAAAATTGGGATGCTTTTATTCAATTATATTTGACAAAACTGGACACCTTTTTTTTCAATGTGTACTGTAGTAAATTTATGTACCTATCAAAAACAATTCATAAAGCTCTCCAGTGGTAAATTGTGCTAAAGTGGGAAGGCTAGGCAAATTTAGAAAAAGAACAGCATGCTTTGCATTTGGAAAGAAAGACATGAGAGTCAGGAAAGAATGCTAATTTTTCAAGTTAGTGTTTCTATTCTCTGTTTTTTTACTATGTAACACCTAGAAGCAATAATCCATTGACTGGGTTCTATACAAAGTTCAAAAAGGTGTGTTCTGCCTCTAACACTTATATATAACATAGAATTAAATTCTGTATAAGATCAAAGGGACAGTGCAAAACAGAAAAAAAAGTTATTTTATGGTAAAGGACACTTATAAGTGAAAATTTAAAAAAGAAGAATGGATTATCTTGCTAAATGGGTAGCTAGTAGACATTTCACCAAGCTTCATACACATATAAAGAGGTATTTGTTTGAAAGTGAATAGAAGACTGAAGCTGGGCTCGCAGGTTTATCAGGGACAGAGGTAAAACTCTCAGTATGAGAGAAAAATGACAGAAAGGTGGAAGGTCAGCAGTGGATTTTCTTGAACATTAAAAAAATAAATTCTATGGCAAAATAAATAATACAGAGGTGACAGTCTTCAAAAGGAGCATAAAGCAAGGAATATGACGAAACTATCATACCAAGTCAATTACCTTTTCATAAGTACTTTTTATGACTGCTAGTGTGTCAAAATGGCAGCTGTTGAAACAAGGGGGACTGTGAATATGTGACATGGGGAAAGCTATACGATAAGTTTTTAATATACTTTGGGAGGTCCAATATACAGATGCTAGCCTGGAACTATCCTTATTCATGTTGCTGCCTACACAAATAACAGTAGTTACCAATTCACTTCTCAGTCAATGGACATAGGCACCTCCAAAGCACCATCAGGCAAAACCAGGCAAGCAAAGTAGATGAGATAAATCACTTTTTTTTCCAGGTAGTCCTGGGCTTTTTGTGATTCCAGGCAGTTTAGGAGCTACCCCAACTTGTAACATAAACACCTTGTCATAACATTATGCGAGATGAATCTTACCAATAGTTGGATGGTGGATGTAGATTTTACTGCACCACTGCCAAAAAGTTACACACTATGTTAAAATCTTCTTGTGCAGATGCTGTAAAATATAGCCCTTTCTATAGTCATATAGCTTTCTGTGCATGCGTCATCCATCTAATTTGGAGACATCTGAAGCAGGAGCCTTCTGGACCAGAGGCAGAAACTTTATGAGGAGAACCACAAAGAGCTTTTAAAACATTTTTCAGTGGACTGAATTTTGTCCCAGGATGTTGACAGACCTTGTTTCTTGTCCATTTAATGGTATAAATTTCAGGAACTGTTTTTCTGTTTAACATAGGTAATGTGAACTGCTGCAAAACAAATTATATTAAATACATTTGTATACCATATCAGATGAAAAATACAATTAAAATTACATATTTACAATGAAGAAGATAGAAAGAAAATGAGTTTTAAATTAATTTAACTGATTTTTTAATAAGTACTGCCAGTTTAGAACTGGTCTATAGAGATTTAATATCTAAAGTTGTCTTTTTGAAAAATCAAAATGCTCTAAACAGTCTGAGAACGTCTTGAATGAGTAGTTGCAGCTGAAGAAGAATTTAATGCATGTGGAAAGAACATATTTCAAAGGATCTCCAAGGACAAATCCCTATTTTTACACAGATTTTCAGATTTCATTCTTTCCTACCTCAAGTCAAAAAAAAAATTTGCTCAGGTAAATTAGAATTTTCATATATAATTTTTTAATTGTTTTTAAAATTACCCTCAGGACAAAGTAGTTTCCTATGCAGCACTGGACTTAGGTGCTCACTTACAGCTGTGTAAGAAAAGAGACTGTGTTACCTGGATCTGTGTCACGAGGAAGGAGGCTGAGCAACATGGTGGTAAGGAACAGATGTGCCATCTTGCTGGTATCAGAACCGTGGTTAGAAGCTGATGCTGACCTTATCACTGCATTACCTCAGAACAATAGTAGTTTGAATTTACCTGTCATTCCTGTCTTTCATGAAATAGGAAGTTGTCCTTTCCTTCCTCCTGACAAACATGCTGGATTAAGCTTGGCCAAGATGACATAAGAACTGTGTAGTTATAGTAGAAATGAACACATGCTTCCTTTAAGCATATTCAGTTGCTTATCAAATCAAATCATTAAAAACCCATCCCCCCCCCAAGCCCCACCCTCTCATTTTATTTGATTTTCATTAGGACAGATGTCTCACTAGTGAGCATAGAGAGAAGATTTGAACTCTGCTGAAACTAGGGTTATATGTCACATACTTGCTAGAACCTGAAGCTAAGATACAATTTTATGAAATTGGTTAATTTAGGAGGAAAGTTTCTACTTGGTACGATATCTGTGAAAAAAAAAAGTCTTGCCTAACTACCGAGGAAAAAGAGGAGCATGAAGTACAAGGCTACCACACTGGAAATCTTTACAGTTAATCCAGTGAGAGGCAGACATCTTCATCTTTTTGTCATGGTTCTTCTTGCTATGTAAAGCTCTCAGCTGGTTTTGTATGTCAGTTTTAAAAACATAATTTCCAATCCTGGTTTTGCTTCTCTGTTTCTATCAAAGCTTCCCTCCAAACACATTGCCATCTCAGCATGTTCTCTGCCTGCAAACCCATTACAAGGTCTCCTTCACATGGTAGGATGCGCTGCAAATGATCTATTTCCTCATCTGTCCATGTACACAAGGGCTTTTGTTCCTGCAAATGCATTTTGGTTTTTAAGTGAATTCTTGTCAGTGTGAAGAGGGTCTGCCTGTGTCAAGATGGGAATAAGAAGTGGATTTGATTCTGGATGTCCATATGAAGTAGATAATTTAAGGTTTGGCTTCTGTTCATTAGCAGTACTGGCCATCCATTCGTATTCCAGACATATTTTGGACATTAACCATCTTCGTTGGTTTAGTTACATCTGTACTAATGAAAATTCCTGTAAAAGTTTCACAGCAAAAACCACCACCAGTAAATTTAAGATAGGGAAGCTTTCAGTTCACTGTTTTTAATAAATGAGAAATTAAAAGAAATTAGGTCTTCTCTGTGAAGATGCTGTAGTGCAAGTAGGATAGTTACAATGAGCTATTCCAGGCATTGTCAAAAGCCCTTTAAAATAAGATTAGATCATTTCACTGTTATACCATTTTCAGTTGGTGAATTGTAACTTTGCTTTATGAGTGCTATTTAATATTCAAATTTCACTGTAACTTGAAGACGAGTAATAGTTGTGATGATTTAACATTAGAAGTATTTGGATAAATATGGACGATAGTTGTAATAGACCTGAATTGTCACCTGAAATTACGTAACTTGATTTATCATTTTACTGAAGAATTGCAGATAACAGTTTACAATATATTTTCGTATGTAGTCTTGTCATTGTTTCCATTAGTAAATTCTCCTGCTCTGTATAGCAGAATAAAAGAGCTTTATTTTTTCCTAAGGACATGTAAGATTTATGGAAAATAGTTATTTTCTCTGTAGAAGAACTGATATTATTTGCTCATTCACTTTGATACAGGGATGGACAGTTATGATCTTCACGTACTTATTTATATTTAATGCATCTTGTTTCTCCTTTATGCTCTGGAGTTGCTAGAGTAGCTGCATTTGTGAAAATTTGCAGTTAATTTAATTTCCATTTGCCAAGTTAATAAAACCACTCTAAAAAAATTGCTTCCTTGTCAACCTACTCTAATGATGATGGTGACCAGATAGGTCATGTCTCTGCTTCCGGAATCAGAGGGAGACATAAAATGAACTGGTAGGAAAGCATACTTTGTGCATAAGTGTTTTTTGCGTAAGTATTTTTGCGTTGATTTCCCAACCAAGTTTTCCAAACTTTACTATAAAAATGTAATGTCTTGTTTAACAAATACTTCGTTTCAGTAGTCATGAGCCAGATAGTTCTTTTCTCTGCTCAAAGCAGAGAAAAAAGGAGGTCCTTCTTTCTGAATGCACGATCACAGAGAGCACTACAGACAAACACATAGTCACTTTCCATCCTGCTAGGCATAGAGTGGGGCAAAGACAAGATTGCACCTTCTTTTTCTTATTCATCCAGGCCTGTAGCCTTTTTGTCAAGGGTGCTGAAGTACATCCAAATTTATTTTCTGATGCAGACTCCTGCTGACTGAAATCTAGGTCGGAATCTTGTGACCTTACTTAATGTGCATTCTTTATGCTCCTCAGTAGCAGCATTGTTTGATGCCGCATTGTGAGCTTGTATATCGGCTGCTGAGAGGCACACGGCACTGAACAGTTTTGACTGTGCCTGAAACTGTTTTTACAAACCTTTCTTACGCAAGAGCTCGAGAGTTAATGCACTGCCTATTTAAAAATATCATATTCCTCCAGGAGTGCTGAGTTATTTCAGTAGTGATCCAGCAGCGTCTCCTAGAAGAGGAAAATAGCTTTCTGAGGTTACAGCAGAGGTCCCGCTTCTGGCAGTGGACAGCAGTGAGTCTCCAAGGAACAGCTTGATGGCAGGGAGATCACAGAGGTGACCTTCCAAGGTGGGGGGTTATTTATCTCTTACTGCTCCATTCACAGCAGTTAGTAGGCAGTTAGTACAGGTAGGAATCAGATCTCCTTCATTTGATAGCAGGGGCAGAGGGAGTTAATGCAAAGTAATGGGAAGTAGAACATGAATCAAGCAGGAGAAATATAGCTCGAGTATCAGAGAAACTACTTAGCAGTAAGCTGTATTACAGAATCAGGCAGCTTCCCAAGGAGAAATGACGGATTTGTATTGCTTGTGGCATTTAGAAGTGAGCTGTGCATAGCACATGAAATACGTTGAGGGGGTCTCACCATCTCTAGCAGAATGGCAGGTTAGATTAGCATCTCTAGATACAAATATGTTGCTGTCCTGAAAAAGATTTAAATAATTTCCAGAATAGCTTAAATAAACACAACAGAAGCACAATCCGTTAACTTTTCTTTAAAAATTTGTCTTGCAGAAATTACCTTCCATCTATGAACCATAATTTTGCATGTATATCTTAATTTCTGATACTCGTTCAGTGTTTAAAAGTTCATATAATAATATGTATTCAGTTACATGCTGCAAGACATATACTTTATATATGTATATGTGCTTTTTTACAGAACCTGGTGACTTAAAATATCTTGCATGATTTTATTTTACAAAACGAGATTACAATGTACTGTATTCTAGATAATTCAAGCAGTATCTTTCACCAGCTCTAGCTCCATGGGAGTAGTGTACTGTTCAAATTAAGTAAGCATGTCATAACCTGGGCTTTCATTTTAACCACTTGAATAGATTGGCCTTATGTCTTTTAATGAATACATTGTCCATAATGTCATACACTCTCTGGTGAATTAAATTCTCCATAGTCTGAAGCATTTACTTTCAAAAATATTTAATATGCAGCTGTCTGCTAACATACATAGCAAATCTCCATGTGATGCTATGAAGCAGAAATAAGGCACTTAAAAACTTCAAGACATCACACAATTTTGCTATTGAAGACTGTTTAAAGCTTCAGGCACTTTGGTAACTTGATTCTTCTATGAGGGAAGAAATAGATTTAGGTACTCAGAAGAAGATGAAGTCGGAGAGTGCTGTGCCAGGTGCTTCAGCTGTAGAAAAGCTTAAAGCATGGAAGGAACAATGTTGCAGCAAAGCAGGCCTACTGAATAATTCATCACTGTCTTACACACTTTTGCTGCTGTACCATTATTTAGAAAAGAATATTATATTGTTATTGATTACAGCACTTGCTGACACGTTTCATTTGCTGGGAGGTGTGTGTGCATGCTTTGTATTTCCAACACTTGCACCATCACCAGAGAAACGCATATCTGAGCTCGATTAAAATTTAAGAGGCTGGATGTTGTACACACATGCGCACAGATACTCAGCATTTATCCCTAACACCTCCAGTTTGGGCAGAGTGAGCTTGCTTCTCATGTCAGAGGAGCAACCTTCCCACAGATAGTGTTTTTGAAGTGATGAGAAACATTTCTTAAGGGAGTACAAGCAGCTTTGGCTTTACTATAACACTTCTGGGAAAATGACTCCTTTGTTATACTAACCTGCCACCCTACACTGCCACAGGAGCACATCCCAAAGGACCTAGGAGCATCCTCAACCATGAGAGGAGACTCTGCCATGCTGTGATCATGGATAGCTCCATTTACACAAGCCAAACCCCAAGGGTGCCCTTTACTTAGGCTGCTGCAGTTGCTGGTGCAAATAAACTTTCATCTGCTTAAGTCCAGAGGGACTTGATGGCTGTTGCAACTAGTAATACATCTTATTTGAGCAATGGAATGAAATCCTGTTCCTCACATGCTTGAAAACAAATATACATATGTATATATACATGAATATCTGTAAAATCAAGAGAGAGAAGAAATAATTGAATATCTACATGGACTATAGATCAAAGTGAATACATATATATGCCATTATTTGTGCTTTCAGATTTATACTGGAGCACTGTGAGATGTTCTTAGAGTTCTGATGATTTTTAGGCTTCTGAGACAATGCAGGATATGTTACTCAGTTAAGGAGAGGGGAAGGCAAGAAATAAACCAGAAATATTTTTCTGATTTGTTTATTCCACACAGAATCAACCAGATTCGAAAAGACCTCTGAGATACATTGAGTCCAACCCGTAACCCCCGTCAAACTGACCATGGCACTAAGTGCCTCATCCAGTCTCTTCTTAAACATCTCCAGGGACGGTGACTGTACCACCTCCCTGAGCAGCCCATTCCAGTGTCTTATCATGCTCTCTGTAATGAATTTCCTTCTAATGTCTAATTAAAATTAAGACCATGCCCTCTTGTCCTGCTGCTGGTTGCCTGGGAGAAGAGACCAACCCCAGCCTGGCTACAACCTCCTTTCAAGTAGTTGTAGAGAGCGATGAGGTCTCCCCAAGAGTCCTCTGCTCCAGGCTAAACGACCCCGGCTCCCTCAGCTGCTCCTCGTAGGGCCTGTGCTCAAGTCCCTTGTTGCACCAGCCTTGCTGCCCTTCTTTGGACACTCTACAGCACCTCAATATCCTTCCTGAACTGAGGGGCCCAGAACTGGACACAGCACTCCAGGTGTGGCCTCACCAGCACTGAGCACAGGGGCAGAATCACTTCTCTGCTCCTGCTGGCCACACTGTTCTTGATCCAGGCCGGGATGCCACTGGCCTTCTTGGCCACCTGGGCACACTGCTGGCTCATGTTCAGCTTCCTGTCAGTCAGACAGATGAAGAAGAATTGGATGAGATTGAGGTGATCACGGGAATGGAATGGCTTTGTTACAAAATATTTGAGTCTACAATCTGGAAAAAACAGTAATTGAGAGCAGTTATGGTGCATGGGTATAAACCACGGATTATGTGGAAAAGGTCATCAGTGAAAGTCTGTTCACTGCTTCTTACAATATAAAATATGGAAACATAAATAAAGTGGTCAAGTCCTGTAAGAAGTTCTGTCACGAGTAATACTCAGTACTGGTACTTGCACAATACCAAAATGGTTTACTTTGAAATTTAATACTGCAGAAGTTTCTTAAATTCATAAAAGTAGTGTCAGTCAGTCTCTGATATGGGAACTAACTAAACCATGTATTACCTCAAGCATGAAGCCAGAGCAGGAGAAGGTAGAGGAAACAGAATGTATTTGGTAAATTTTATTGAATTTTTTCAATTTTGACTACTGTCAGAGGTATTTGCTTGGCTCAAGATGCTTCTTATTCATTTTGGTAAGTTCCTTTCTTTTTCTTTCTGCCTCTTTTTCTTTTCCTCTTTATTTTTTTTCCTCTGTCAATGAGTCAGCTTCTCAATTTGCAGAAGGCAAGTACAGCTAGTTTTGTTATGAAGCAGTTTTTCTATATTAAAAAGCATTTTACACTTATTAAGGAGGTAGATAATATTTTACTCCTAAAACTTCACTGTTTCTTAAAATAGAATTACAACATCACTAGATGAAATAAAACACTACATGTGAAATACTTTAGTAAAGAAGTTGATGAAGTGAATAATGAAATCTTACCTGGAAAATGAATTTAAATTACTTTTGATACACAGAAACACTGTTATATTGATTATAAGCTGCATAGAAGATGATAAACAAAGTGAAGTGTTGAAAATTAAAGTATCGAGTTAGGAAGCAATGCCTCACATTAGATTAAGTCTTTCTTAGTGTCTTTGCTAATGATATGAAAAAAAGGGATGAAAAGCTTGTTAATGACATTCAAGTTCTGCAAGAGAATTAGGATCACAGTAGGGAGGCACAGAGGAAGGAGGCAGAAGTATAGTCAGAAAACAATAAGTTACCTACCTTAGAAGCAGGCAACTTGGAATGTCTGTGAAGATCATAGAAGATAAGTTGTAAAGCACTTGTAGAGGGGTCAATACTAACCCCCTGGAAACTGTGTAAAATAGTCCATAGACAGACCAGGGCACCAAATTTTGTTCAATAGTCTAGAATTTTGTAGAAGAAGGTTATACTTTACTCTGGTCAATTATTCCAGCTCCTTGAAAAAGCACCCGTGTTAATATGAGTGACAATGAAGAGAGTGAAGAATGCTAAACAGAGTTGGAAAGAGGTTCTTCCACACTTGCAATTCATTTGCTTATGACAAATGAGGCATGCTGGTGAGAGTTTCTTGTGCACCACTGATAAGACAGAGGTCATACTTTTCTCCATGGAATGGGTGTTTCTTGTTAACCTTAACTTCAAAGGAGAAACAGGTGCTTTGAAACTCATGCAATACCTACTCACTTTAATGTATTTCCTCAAGGGGCAACGTGACAATCAGCAACAATAATAGAAATGGTTAAAACTAGATAGCTGTCTGAGAAAGTCCCATTGAAACAAAGGTTTCTGATTAGTCATAGAGACTTGTGTCAGGCATGAAACTTGATAAGATTTGCCTTTTTTGAGGTAAGCACAAATCAAAAAAGTGCTATTCTGCTGTAAATGGACTATTGTAACAGAAACTGTATGTTATGTACACATAATGAACTCTGCAGGCAAGAGAATGGTTAAAATGAACACTGAAAGAAAGAACCATCTCTTATCAGTGCAAAGCTGGTACAGACTTGACAGATCAGTGATCCTGGATAGTGTGTACTCCAGTGAGACTTTCTTCAGGATACAGAACCTTGTTGCTATAAGAAGAGAATTTTTATTTCAGAGGACCATGTAGCATAGCAGACAAGGAATCCCACTTTAACAGGATAGCGCATGGCATTATCATACAAGTGGTTGTAGTATCATGCCATATTTCAGATACCTCATTGTCAGTTTTGCTTCCTGTCTTTCCTTTCATGTCCCATTTCTCTCCACTGTGGTCTTTTTTGGTTTTGACTTGTTTCTTTGCCTTTCCTCATCCTTCCACTTTTGGTACTGCTGTATATATTTGTTCATTTGCCGCCTTTCTTTCAAAGAACTTATCAAAGTAGGTAAGGAGGAAGAAAATATAAAAAAAGAAAAGGGAGGGGAAACCCCCCTGGTATCTGTCAGCTGGTGACTTGTCCTTTTAAACTGATAAATTTAGGAAACCCAGCCAGGAAACTACAGCATTTGTAATATTTCTTTAATTTATTTCCTTCCAGAAGATAACTTCTGAATCCCTTCTTCTGAGAATGCCATACAGTTACAGATGTTTTCCCTTCATGATATCATCCTAAACCTTAAACACTTTTTCATCTCTTTGGAACAGTCTGTGTAATATTCCCTGAGAAATCCAATGATTCAAGTGGCACAACTAAAACCAGGATTTATTAATAGATTTAATCAAATTCAAATAAGAAACAATTTGCATAATATAGCATGTACAGTACTTAGAGAAATTTAAACCAGAAAAAATCAGACGTCACACCATCAGATGATTTTGGACTCCTTTTCATCTCTTCTACACTTTATCTAGCTACTCAGTCAGAGGAATAAACTTCTTGCTTTCAAATAGCTAGAATATTATTTTCCTCTCCTCTGACTCAAATCTTGTAAAACCTTTGGGTTAGTAAGCTAATTTTTAAGCACCAACAACCTATTTTGTTCAATCAAGGCCCAATTATTATGCAGTTATACTTACTATGTCTCTTCTATTGCTTGTTCTTACTCTGCTAGTCTGTGTTAAAAAAATAAAAATAAAAAAATTTAGTTGTCCATTTTCTTGTTTCACTTTCATATTTTAGCTCTGAAAGCAGGAATCCCTCTCTGCCCTTGGTGCTGGCCTTAATGACCATGATTTTGCATGTTAATTGTCTTGGCAGGAGGTTATCACATTTTGCATGTTAATTTTCTTGGCTTTTAAGGATGCAGAGTTTATGTAATTATTATAATTTATTCTTGGCTTTAATTCTTGTCTGTCACATATGACTCATGAATGGATTAACTCTTCTCTCACACTTTTTCCTTCTCTGTCAGTGAGAGACACAGAGAAAGAAAGACTTTAGAAGTCATAAGCTGGGAACCAGAGAACATTTGATAAATTCTGACCTCCTGGAAGAAGTAAAGTTCCATGAAACTACTTAACTTACCAGCTTTTATCCTCTGCTATTGCTGAATTAGACTACTGAACAAATTTTATAATAGTAAGTTTTTGTGTTGATTTGGTAATGCTGATGACATTTTGCTCATGCAAGGACATTTTCCTTAAAAATTCTTAAGCCAAACAGAGAACTTTATTGACATATGAGTGTATTCAATACTTTATTGCCAGTACAAAAACTAATGTAAGAATGCAGCAATTTTCAGTGATCTTGCCGATCAAATAATGTGAGCATTTGTTTTCTGTAATTTTTCCCAAATAATATTAATAATCACAGGATATGCTGAGTTGGAAGGGACACACAAGGATCACTGATTGCAAAAGTAACGTATCTTATACATTAGAAACTTTGGTATGGGAAGGTGGAAGGCAAATGTCCACAGTTAATGAAAAATGAGGTTTTATACATATCTGTGATTGTTGTGGTGTTAACAATGTAGAAGATTAGAAGAAATACAGTTATGATATCTTCAATAACTAATTATACATTGCCTAAAAATGTAGCTGCTGGAGCCATGTCAGAGGCCTCCAGCCAGACGCACCTTCTGATGGCAGATGTGGCTCTCCAGGCCTCAGGTTGGCAGATGGGCCTGAACCCTCTCTGTAAGGCTGGAGCTGACAATAACTCCTTTTGCAAGAAGGTGTGCTGTTGTAAATGAGCTGTGTATCTTGGTGAAGGAACTATGGGAAGAAATGAACAGGCTGCACAGTATTTGTGAGAATGAGCGAGAGACTGATAGATTACTCTCAGAGATGCTAAGTCTCAGGAATCTCAAACTTCCATTGTAGCAGAGATGCAGTCATTAGTCACAGCCAGCATGGCTTCATGAGCAGAAAGTCCTGCTTGTCAGACCTAATTTCCTTTTATGACAAGATAACCCACCTAGCTGAGCAGGAGTTGATGTAATTGGTTTAGATTTCAGTAAAGCTTTTGGTACTGTCTCTCACAGGGTCCTTCTAGACAAGGTCTGTGTCCACCATAGAGCTGGATAAACACATCATGTGGTGGATGAGCAATTGGTTTCTGGGTCGGGTGCTGAACATGAGTCAGCAGTGCCCTGGCAGCCAGGAGGGCCAACCGTGTCTTGGGGGGCATCAGGCAAAGAAAGCATCGCCAGCTGGTCGAGGGAGGGGATTGTCCTGCTCTGCTCTGAGCTGGGGCGGCCTCACTCGGAATATTGTGTGCAGTTTTAGGGGCCATGATATAAGAAAGTTATAAAGCTATAAAATGGCACCCAAAGGAGTGATACAAAGATGCTGATGGGCCTTAAGTGGAAGCCGTATGAGGAACAGCTGAGGTCACTTGGTCTGTTCAGTCTGCAGACGAGGAGACTGTGGGGAGACCTCATTGCAGTTACAACTTTCTTGTGAGGGGAACAGGAGAGGCAGACACTGATCTTTTCTCTGTGGTGACCAGTAACAGAACCCAAGGCAGGAGGCTTTGTCGGGGGAGGTTTAGATTGGATATTAGGAATAGGGTTTTCACCCAGAGGGTGGCTGGGCACTGGAACAGGCTCTCAAGGGAAGTGGTCACAGCACCACACCTGACAGAGCTGAACAAGTGCTTGGACAGTGCTGTCAGGCACATGGTATGGTTATTGGTGTGGTGTTGTGCAGGGCCAAGAGTTGGACTTGGATGATTCCTGTGGGTCTTTTCCAACTCAGGATGTTTTATGATTCTTTGAATATTGAACAAATGGCTATAGGGCAAACAGTAAAAAGAAAAATTAGTATAGATCTTCTTTGTAGATTGTTGCTAACTGGAGAGAAATGCACGATCAGACAACATTGTCTTCTCTCTCTCATTGTTGCTTGAAAGAAGAGAAACCAAGATTCAAAGACCAGCTACTTGTCCAATACTGCCATACTTCAATTTCCATCAAATCTTCCAGAATTCCCACATCTTTATTCGAAATTGAAATATCCAGGCTTATCTAAAATCTTATATGTTAAAATATTCAAGATTTTATATTTTAGAGAATGTATTTGTTTCTCAGTGTTTCAGCATGTTAGGAAAAAACGTTAATTGCTTTTAAGAATCAATTGCCTTAAGGGAATGCATATTGTAAATTTTGAAGTACATATATTGCTCTGTAACATAATTATTATGTTGGTGGAATATTTCTTTACGAATGAAATATTTATCCCAGCTCTAATTCCAACAAATAAAAAAATACAGTGTCAAATGTGTGGTAGAAATGTGGATAGATTTATGTGTATATATGTGTCAAAAAATAACTGTTTTGTCACACTTCTAAGCTAGAATTTGCATTTATTCTTTTCAATTACATGTACATGACCTGCATTTTATAATGCAGCATCCAAATTTACTATCACAGCAGTCAAGTGGCACACATGCTTTCCCATGCTTTAGATGCCTCTGGAAAAGAGTTAAAGTGAAGAGAATGCATAGGAAAGAGGATCTACAGACACTGTCAAGGTTAAAACCAGACCAAAACAGGCAGTTTTACCAGTATATAAATTATTAAAAATTATAAATAAATAAATAAATTACATTAATCTATACCCACTGGCATAAAATACATATATTTAATAAAGATATCCATCATGGTGGTGTATCAAAAGAGAGAGAAAGCAGATTAACCTGTTTTCCTGAGCATGGCATGTGTTGCGAACAGATTGTGAAAAGTTGTACATGTTCATGTAGTGAATTTGTACTGCTCTTAT
Organism: Pseudotriccus pelzelni; assembly: GCA_035584735.1. Classification (NCBI taxonomy): domain Eukaryota; kingdom Metazoa; phylum Chordata; class Aves; order Passeriformes; family Tyrannidae; genus Pseudotriccus; species Pseudotriccus pelzelni. The sequence goes on along the minus strand of JAWMRA010000001.1, from coordinate 62,414,680 downwards.
GTGTTGGAGTTTTTAAATTTACCTAATAGAGATCCCAAAAGAGATTAAATTTCCAGCTTTTCCTCACATATAATTCCAGTATGCAGTTGCACTCCTACACTCACATATAGAAACAGAATGGATTGCCCAGATCTTTAATTTGTTAAGATCTCTCTTCAAGGCCTCTCTGTCACTGGAGGGAGTAAATTCCAACCTGGGACAAAAACCCATCACAGATACTGTTTCTGGTCTGATTCCACTCCCATTGGAGTGAACATTGCAAATAGAACTTCCATTGATACTAAGGAAAGCAGAATTTGGTCCTCAGTGTGTTATTCCCCCGCAAATAGGGATTCACTAAAATTCCTCAAGAGGAAAGCTTCTTGGGTGAAAAACCTGTATAAGGTAAAGGTATTTTTAAAGTCAAGTCCAGGAGACTGAACTATTGCTCTGACTGTATCTAATATAACACATAGTATTGAATTATACTGCTGACAAAAACCCTATGTTTTTTATTTAAATTGGATTACTTCCATAAATACACTCTTGTATGTTGCATAGTCACTATGTTGCATAGTCAATAAGAATTAGTCAATAAAAATCAAATATTTATGTAAAATCCTCCAACTGCTTTTCTTACAGAAGGCCACCATTCTGTGTTCTAGTATTCCAAAGAAATTACTGAATTTATCAATGCTTTTGTTTTTCGCCTTCTGTTTAAAGATAGAAATATCTCTTTCTCTCTCCCCATCTATTTATTACTTTTACAGATCTTTTCCACTTTGTTGATCTACTCTTGTCCTTCTATTTTTTTGTTTGTTTTTATTCTACAGCTATTCTTTTCCCTCTACTACATTTCTTCTGCTGCATATTTTTCTTTACAGCTTTATCACTTCTTTGTTTTTATTCTTTCTCACTTGTCCTCTTTTATAGTTTTGGAAATGGCCATTAATGAATGTTAACAAGTACAGCAGAGCAGAATAGTTACATCAATTATTAATTTCTTGATGAAGCCCTCAGTTCTGCAAAAATTTCTGTAGCATAGTTAATTAAGAGCCCATACCACTAGAAATTTTCTTCCTTTCTATTGACTACTGCTTGAAAAGAATATGAAATGCTCAGAGATTAATAGTGCCTACAGGAGCAATAGAGACAGTAGGATTTTAGAAGCTAATTTCACTGTTTTTCTTGTTGAGTTGGTTAGTTTGGGGTGTGTTTCTTTTTTTTCCACCATTGGCTGCTATTTTACTTTTTGTTCCTCTATAAGTGGTTAAAACCAGATCATGTAGCTCAACTTAGAGATGAGTTCAAAGGTAGCTAGGAGGGACAGTTACTAAAGTTTATGTAATGAGAGAGGTAGCTGAAGGGATAAGATTTGGAATGGACAACAACATGGTTTTAAGCTGAAGATAGATAGCTACAAAACACAAATTAAACGAGCTAGATGGAGAGAGATGGGAAAGGCAAAGGCAAAGATCTCCCTGAAGCATTGGAATGTCTGTTCACGTAATGAGTTACATTTGCCAACTCACTTGGCTTGAGATTTTCTTCTTCAGTTTTAAACACTACACCGTTAATCAGTCTTTTAATATCAATCTAAACTCCAGATGGTCTTTCACCTTTCACTGCACACATTTCTTACTTTTTGAGAGGACTATGCCTCAAGTTCTCTAATAGTGATTAATTTAAACCTAAAATGGTAGGAGAGAAAGCTCAAGGATGAGGCATTCTACTGAGACCTTTAGAGTGACACAACCTTTCATCTTTCAAACTGCAGCCTCAGGTTCTGGTTCTATTTTTGGGGAGAAACAAAGCACCCCCTCTGTAGATGCATTTCATGGCAATAGCAAATTCAAGGCTCAATGACAATGAAAATGAACCTACAATAAAAGACCCAGGGGTAATACTTCTCAAGTTAGATGCAAGTGAACAGGCATGTTCACATAGCAGATGGAAAGCAAGATAGCTGTCCTTACTCAGTTGCATCACTTTCAGATCAATGCATCTGACGTTTCTGTTACAGTGTGTGATGCTGCACTGCCCAGTGCTGGCATACCCTAAGAGTCAGGAATCCTGCATTTGGGTTGGTTAAGGAGCTATGCCTCTGCTGCAAGAACAATTTTTCAAGAACACTAAATGTTGCCTAACAAGCACTGGATAATTGCTATTCAATGCATGGGGACACAGGTGTGAACTGACAAAAGAAGAAGCTGAAGACCGAGGGATGGACAGATACGAGCTCCTACACACTGCATAGTGCCAATAGTCTACTGCAACGTGGAAATTATCTACCTTCATTAGCTTCTTCCTACGCCCAAGCCATATGTTCTACTCCTCAGTGGAGTCTGCAAGACAGTATTGTCATCAAAAAATTAGAGATAAAAGTCCTGAGTATATTGTACACCACTGGGATGACACCCTATCACATAACCAGTGGAACTTATGATGTTAATCCTTAACTTTAGAGTGGCTAGAGGACTGCTCAGGCTTAGAGTGGACCTGGCATTAGTGGAGATCATTCACTTCCAGGACTGTTGGTCTGTCAGATTAAATCAGCCTTAGATTTGTCATTAAGAAAAAAAAAAGATTTTTCTCCTCACTGAGAAATTTTCAAGTTTCTTTTTATCTTTTGGCTCTGTTTCAAAACTGAAAAGTAGCTACCTTTTTAATCAAGCACCTTGTAAATCTTGCTTCTGGACTTTGTGTCTCTTAGTGAAAAAAACCCCAACAAACCCAAGAAACTACAAGTTTCTTTCTCTAGGTGTCTTGCTAATTTGCTTGGTTATGAACCTTAGTATGAGTTTCTCAGGAACTTTTTATACCTTATTTGAACTGCAATTGTAAAGACTCTATATACTACTTAGAGCAGCTAAAAAAGCATATCCATTGTCCACAGTACTGTTAAAAGTTACCATCACAGAAGTTAGAGGTATAAAGAGGGAAAATAACAGTAACAAAGAGAATAGAGGAAATTAAAACAAACCCCAAACAATATACCCAAAGACTATGAACTATTGTTACATTAAACTGCAGAAAGAATTATAAGCCATTAGAGTACATTTTAATAGAACCTGACTACACATGAAGCACCAGTTTTCAGATAGTCATCTCTGAATTAATTACTCCATTTGTTATATTTAAAAATATTTTAAAAAAGAGAGATTACAATTAAAGTAATCCCAATGTCACAGGTGCTAGATCTTCAAGGTTCAGCTTCATTTGCCTGATTGATATTTCTAGTATGATATCCAATGAATAAGAAAATTAATTAAGTCAGAGGAGCTTAGTCGTTTGAAAGTGGAGTGATGAAAATAGCCGAAAGTACCTCTTGACAGTCACATGGATATTCAACAATAACTGAGCAGAGTTCCTAAGCATTACTTTCAAATTCCATAAGAGACTTTGACATGCATCTACCTACTCAAACATCTTTAATAGCCCGTTTGTTAATTATTTTCTTATCCTGAACTGGATGAGTGACTAAGAAAATATTAATAGTATAATAGAAGAGTTTCTAATTTTGTTATGATTCTTCCTGTGAAATTAATTTTTTCAAGATTTATAAACATTTTTAGCAATATGTTTAAAAGAAAGGTCTACTAAATAAAATTTATATAAGAATTTGTAAATTTTAACATTAAAACTAATCTGAAAGTAACTAGGTAAAATAGAATGGAAATACTAACTAAGAAAAAACCCAGAAGTTTTATTAACAAGTGCTTATCTTTCTGTTTAATGCTATTCTTGTTATTTGGTTCTTTCATTGTTGTCACACATACATCTACACGTATCAGCACTCCTGTGAACACAGCATCCTGATCACTAGGAAGGGACCCACTCCCGCTGCCTGTATTTGCTTCCTGAGTTCCTCCAGTGGCCTTTCAGCTTCCACTGTTCTTGTCTCTTCCTTCTCAGCGACCTCTAATCTTTATTCTACAGTCATGTGATAGCTCCTCTGCTCAGTCGGTTAGCTTGTCCACAGATTGTTCATCCATGCATAGGGATACACATTAATCAGTCACTGCCTTTTTACAGGAATAGGACATCATAATAAATTGCAAGCATACTCTTCTAATCTATACAGGAATACCTACTGAGGCTGTGCCATTTATGTCTTTTTAGGCTGGATGTTGTCTGCTGCATTTTTTTTTTTTCAAACTGTAGTTTGCTTTTATTTTCATAAGCATAAGAGAGGAATTTTGTATACCTTCTGCTCAAAAAGTAATTCAAAATTAACTTACTTTTTTTGTTTTCTGTTTTCAGTATTACTCAATGATAGGAGAGATGGGATCTGTATAATCCATAACCTGACTTCTGCCCTTCTTACAGTAGCAAGTCATGGAATGGCAGCTATGATCTGAAAGTGATGAATAGGGTCAATATAAGTTTTTGAACCATCTTCATTTTTTAAGGTCCTTAGTATACAAGGATATTTAAGTCTTATCTGAGTATGTATACTATAAAATCCACCAGCCTATGAGAATGCTTGCTAGCATTATTTTTCTGTTTTGATATTAAAATTTGCTTCATTTGTTGAGTTCACCATTTTAAAAAATGTTGCAGATCTCCCCAGGCACACTTTTTAATATGTCCAAATTCTATTCTCAGGCCTGTAAATTTATCCCAACTTCTATTTTTGCTAGAGTAAACAGGATCTGTCTGTTTACTCAGAATCTTTTTGCATTGAAAAGTCCATTTCACAAGTCTACCTCTGTCCTTTATTCCTTTAGAGTTTTTTATAAAAGACAGAAAAATCATTGCGTATTTCTCACGGCTTTCAGTACAGTAATGAACTGAAATGTGAAAGAGGCAACACGCTGTAAATTACCTGTGTATAGTGAATTTGATTTCTGTCTTAGTCCTGACATTTTCTCTTGGTGATATGTGAGGATTCCTTCTTTATGCTATTTATGTAATGAAAATTAGCAGAACTCTTATGGCTGCAATTGTCATAGACCTTTTTCATACCTTCTTTTGTCTGATACCTGCTGTAAGTCAAAGACAGGTGATAGATGATGATACTGATTTTAATAATCTGAAAAATTAATAAGATTAAGAAAGCTTTGTGCTGTCTTAATTGCATTCTCTAGTTTGCAATCATCAGTTGTTCAGTGGTGGAATTGACTACAATGAACAGATGATAACAACATAAGCAGGTTGTTGGCTGTGTAAGACTGAGTAACTCAACTCGCCTGAGCTTTGCTGCAGAGTTTCCCTTTCTCATCTGAGAACACAAGCCATCTTTGAGTCCTAACCTACTCCATTTCTCCTATTTGTACAAAGCGTTAGCAAGAGGCCACACACCACCTAAATTCTGGTTAAACTCAATTTCGAGGGCAAGTGGCGTGCTGACCACTAAATAGCTCTTAACCAATGATGAATTATTTTCATCATCTGATATAATATATATCTTTCACAGAGATCATGAGACAGTGAACTTCCAGTATAACTGATAACACTGAGAGAGCAAGCAATATTATCTGCAGAAAGTCCATATTTTATTGTACCAGAAGCTCTTTATTTTTAATCAGTAGTATTTCCAATGACATTTAGACAATGTATTATACATTCATAGCTATGCAAAGAAACCATGCAAAGCATATTGAACAGGATTTCCAAAGAAGGCAAAGGAATTTGAATGCTAAACTCTCACTGAAATCAACTGAATGAAAGAACCTGATTCATTACTTTTTGAAAACTTCAGGTCAAATAAAGCATTTCAGATACAAATATTAACTGGAAACGCTCTGCTTTATGTTGGTTTTTTTGGCAAAGAAAAAGGTTTTGAAATAATTTTGATAAAATAGCAGTATAATTATGCATATGAACCAAAATTAAATAGAACAGCATTATAGATAGATGTTGCTATATTTAAGATTTATTTTAAATTCATATTTTTCATTCAAAATTCACTGTAATTTAAAGGTAATGTAATGTAGTAATTTCTGTGCGTATTGTAACTTTTGATATACGTATCTTATATATCACACTATTCAGAAAAAAAGAAGTCTTGTGAAAGATTTAATTTGTCATCATACTGACCTCTCTGCTTTATAATTGACTTGAAATGCCTGCACCATATAATTTACTGGAAGTATATGCACTGCATTTTATAAAATCCCTGGCCTGGATTTGCTAACTGCCCCATGCAGAACTCCAGCGCCCACTACTGAACAGAGAGTTAATTTTAACATCATCCGGGCAAAACAAAAGCATTAATGAAACTCAAGCAAAACTCAGCTCCTAAGGAACTGTAGGATTTTGGGAACACTAATACAAGCTGTTAGGCCTTGTACGATACTCCATTAAACTAAGATTTCTCTGGCCTAACTTAAGTTTTTCTTTCCAATTTGAACCTGCTTTGTGAATAGATCCCTATGTCTGAAATACAGTTTCACAAATCAATAAACTCATTAAAGGTATATAAAACTTCGAAGAATATAATAAAATCACTTTGATTTTAAAACTGTTAAATCACTTAAATATTTACAAACTTAGTTTTCACTAATTTCAATTTTTATAAAACACGTTAACTACAACAGTTAGGAACTACTTGAACAGTATATCTGGCTATAAACTCTAATAGTCCTGACATGGCAAAGACAGCTGTGGTGAGTATGGGAGCTAACTGGGAGTGTAGTAGCTGACTCTCAGATCGTAGGATAATGAACAACACCATCTATACTCTAGAAGGCTGCTTCAATTAGAAAATGTCCTTATGTTAAAAAGTATATGTTAAAAAAAGTGTAATTTCATAATTTTTCAGGGTTCCCAAAATACAACCGTTCAGAATCCTTTCTGCCTGTGACTTGGCTGATCTTACCAATCCCTATATTTCCTCTTAGCTCCTTCCTTCCATTGTTTCCCAATAGTACACCAAATGGGCTTGATTTTTGAATTTATCACATGATCTGAGAAAATAGTAATTGTCACAAAAATGTCCATTAAGTTACTACAAGGCTCAAATTTGTGTGTTTTTAGAGACTTTGAGTACTGCAAATAATGTGGAAATTTTCTTGAGTAAATACATAAATGTTTAAAGCAAATCATTAACAGACTGAGATATAGGGAATAATGTTGATTTGGGATCCAGTAAAGGTAAAATAAAATTAAACTAAACAAATCCTAAAGGTAAAATTAAAAAGAAACATCTCAACAAAAATCATAGATACTTCCTGAAATATCCCTCTCTTTCTGCCCCTTATAGTGGTTTATGTTATTGAGATTTATTTCTCAGCTTTCATTCTGAATATGGACTTACTAGAGGTCAGTTACTAGACAGTAGTAACTCATAACAGCAGTAAGCTGACTGCTGTTACCCATCTGTCTGAAACTTGTACATCTCCATTCTCCCAGATATTTCGATCTTATGGAGCTGATCCACCATTTTCACCATTAACTACTAGAATAAATAGAACTAGAGACACTCTTATAAAGAAGGAATATTTCAGTGTTAAAGTTTCCTCCATCTGACTGACTTTAGCTTTAGAGAACCTAAACTCCAAGATCCAACATCCCCATGACAGTTCTGTAAAGCTGCAGTTTTGATCCTCAAACAGTAAAAGTAAAAAGCAAAGATAAAATGCCAGTATGAGTGGGTACAGTGCCTCATCTCACTGGAGAGAAAAATCATCTCAGTCTTTTCTTCTCCTCCAAACTGTTAAGGATACATATCAATCTTCCAAGATGGATGCTAGGTCAGTAGCAACTTCACAGAAAAAAAATTATTACAAAGCTCAAAGGGACAGTCATTCTGTGGGGAGGAAAAAAATGAGGACATCATGGTTTAATGTCAGCTGGCAACAAAACACCACACAGCCACTTGCTCATTCCCCTCAACCCCAACAGGATTGGAGGGAGAGAGCTGGAAAGGTAAAAGTGAGAGAACTCATGGGTTGAGATAAGAACAGATTAATAACAAATATAATATAGTACTAATGTAATGAAAAGACAAATAATTTTGGTTTGTTGGGTTTTTTTAGTTTTTCTTTTCTGTTTGTTTTGTTTGGTTTTGTTTGTTTGTTTGCTCATTTGTTTTAAGAAAAGAGAATAAAACCCAAGAAAACAATTGCTCACTACCACCTAACCAATGTCCAGCCAGCCCCTGAGCAACAGCCCCTGACAACCTTCTCCTTGTTTATATACTGAGCATTGATGCTATTTGGTCTGGAATATCCCTTTGGCCAGTTGGGGTCAGCTGTCCTTGCTGTCTGCCCTCACAGCTCCTTGTGGACTCCCAAACTACTCACTGGGAGGGGTGTGAGAAGCGGAAAAGACCTTGACTCTGTGTAAGCACTGCTCAGCCACAGCTACCAGTGTGCTGTCAGCACTGCTTTTATCACAAATCCAAAACAGCCCCACATCAGCTACTATGAAGAAAATTAACTCTACCCCAGTCATAACCAACACAGAAGACAAGATCTTAAAACAAGTTTACTCCTGTATTAATGAGAAATCACTCTGAACTTCATAGTCAGAAACAGAACCATTATGTTATAAAATGTTTTCCTTATTTTGAATGAACATTGCTTCTTTGTAGAAAGTTCATGGATATAATAATATGCCTGGCAGGTACTGCTCAGGATCTTTGAACAACATAAAACAATGACATTTCTCTCTACCTTTCTTCTCAGGCAACTGAGTTGGAAGTCTTGACATCTAGAGAAAATTATTTGCCTTTATTCTAGAAAATTTTCAGAAAAATTTGTGACGAGCTTGGAAAAGGTTAGATACTGTTAAAAATTACTATGAAATACAGGCTGGTTTATAATTACCTTTATTCATGCTCCTTTGGTCAAGGACCGTATGCTAGGAGATTTTTTTTTTTCCTACTTTGTCTTGCTATATGTCTTGTCAGAAATTGTGATTATAATCCCACTTGCACTGTGTAAACAGAGTGTAATTCTGGAGTTACACAGCAAAGAAATTAGTAAGAAAGGAGGTTCAGATCCATGTGTAGTTCTATTCACTGTGAACAGAGAGTTAATTTCTAAAATTTCTGCTTGACATTGAAGCATTCAGACACCATCATTATTTTTCTGGGCCTTCAGCTTCTAGTCTTTGGTGACAAAAGTGAGATTTTTAATAGGTATGAACAAACATACATATCAAAACCTTGTGCTTTCTCTCTAAAAAGTATTTCCATACTGTTAGTATTCCTTTGATTTCTATCTGTCATGAGACAGTGATTGAATAAAATGCCAAATCACCCAGTTTGACTAGAAAGTATGCTGAAGAGCTGATCTTTCAAGGTTGTCCCTAAAAAAAAAGAGAGAGCTGAGTCAATTTAGAAATACACATATATCACCTGCTTTTTCACTCTGCTCAGTGGGGTTGTAATTTTTTTCACAAAATCATGTTGGTGAAACACTGACCTGATTGCAGCAATGGCAGAAGTTCTAAGGTTTCAGTACCTAGAGTCAGCTAAGCATTTAAAATTACCCACAGTCTTTTATCAGCCATTTCAAGATGAAATCTTCTGGAAAATATTAAGGAAAAAGAAAAAAAAAAAAGATAGTTCCATGCTATTTCTATCACTTTCTTATTTTTTTGCCTAGATGTGTATTTTGCAGAATAAAATTACCTACTTTGTTTTTTCTGTACTCCAGCATACGCTATGATCGAAACTTGGATGTGAAGACTGTAGCAAAACCAAACTTGAAAACTATGATTCATAATCAAGAAACTTGCACTGCAATAACATTTGCAAACATGAAAGCTACTTAGTGTATTTAATTTCTGCCCAGGTATCCTAGCCACCATCCTGAGAGTTACCAACATCTTTACATGTGCTGGATTTTATTACATTTGTTCAGAAGAGCTGATTTTCTTTCCATTTTACCTCAGTGCTTTTCACTGATTTTGCTAAGAGTACACAGACAGGAACAAATTAAATGAGACCAGAGGTGAGTTTTATCCTTCTTTCTCTAAAAGAAATTACTGCTATTCAACAAAATGTGTATGTCAGGGATTTTCCTTGTTAAGAATCTACTTTCAAATTAAGCTAAGGCAGAAAATTCAAGTAGTGGGAGTTGCTTTGTTATTATTATAATATTGAAAACTCTTAACTTTGAAATATATCAGTCCAAGTGATGTGAATATTGGTGGGGTAAGAGGAGGGAAATTGAAAATAATTAGTTACAGTAATTTTTCCAAAGTATCTCATTTCAAAGCTTTTTGGTCATGTTTTCAAGATTCTGCCTGTAAGCCTGAGACACATTTCTTACAACAAAACTGAAGAACAACAGTACTGGATTATCTGGGAGATATTTGTGAAGATTTGTACCTCAGCAACTGTATTCTTCAATAAGAAAATTTTTTTCTTAAATTTATAACATTTTTGTTGGTAGTTCATAAACTGTGCCTCGACTTCTGAATTGTCAGATGGTCGCTGCAAAGTGGATTTAGCATAAGGCCTCTGCTCAGGGGGAGCTAAAGGATTTCATGGGAATCAGGGAGAGGGAGGATCAAAGGATGTCCTGCTAGACACATTACTGCCTTCTCACCCACTGTTTCTCTTGTGCAATTGCAGCTATCTGCATTAGCGTTCGGAGAAGACTAGGATACTATAATTCTGGGAACCAGCTGTGGAGCCTTAAGGCTTGTTCACACATCCCCTTCTGACTGCAGCTGTGCAGGCAAAAAAATACTGTTTTGTTCCAGTCTGCCTCCAGTCGCCAACATTTTAACCTTCCCAGCTTCATTTGAACCGAAGCTTAGCAGGGAAGGTTCAGATGAGTTGCCAGTTTCCAGCAGCAGTAACCTATGCGTGAAGGGACAGTGACAAAGAGCTGGTAGAGGAGTGAGAACAGAAACTTCTGCAGGCAGAATAAAATTATGTGTCAACAGCCTTGCTAAACGGGGATTTCTCCACCTCTTTGAAGTTCACCACTAAGGCTAAGAGCTTGTCTCTGTTACTTCATTTATGTCTTGTGATTCACCACGGGTAAATAAATGCAGAAAGACAGAAAAAAAAAAAAAAAGAGTAGTATTGTCAAATGTTTTTAATTAAAGATTTGCCAAACAAGTATTTAAGTCTGCGCTTTTCTATGCTAGTTTGACGATATCTGGATCTGATAATATCATTCATCCTATGGAAGTTTTCATCTGCTTTCATGGGAACTTTGTGTGGCTGGATTTTAGTGGTCTTAACTCAGTCCTTTGAAATGTTCCATAAGTATTCAATGTTTAAATACTTCAAAACCATGAGCTTTTTAACTTTTATGACATAGCAGATAGAAAACAAATTTGTTATCTGAAGACATAAACTCTATGGTTACAAACACATAATAATATTTTTATTTAAAAATATAATGGGAGGAATGAATTTTGGAATTAAATACCAGGAGTACAATAATCCTGGTCTTTCAAAACCTGAAATAATCCACTCAGTGCCAGTGACTTATTAAAGTAGAATGGGTTTGAAAATAATTAGTATTCTCCAGATTCATCTGTGAATTTAGTTCCTTAATGCCTGTACCCTTTGATTTGAATTGAGTTCAATGGTGAAGAAGCCTTGTTATTCATGAACAGCAGTTAGCACTATACTTTGCCTTTTCCTTCAAAAAAGTCAATAATCCAGCACAACTCTGTTTAGGAATGTATAAAGGATTTATTCTGACTGTTTTAAGAGACAGTTGCCTCCAACTAATTTGTATAGACATTGGACTCTCTCAAAGGACCAGTGCAGAGACAATCAATAATTAACTTTGTCAGGTGGCTACCAGCCATAACCAATTATGTTACTATGCAGACATCTTCAGCCTCTTATAAATAAAAAAGGAAAGATGTTATAATAGTGGAAAGCCGAAAAAATAAATAGAAGACTTCTTTACTAACATGATAAACAACCTATTCCTTATTCAACTGACTTTCACCTTCAGCAGTTTTTGTCTTGCTGATTGCAAATAATCAGTAATCTGAAGCAAGATAAACAGGACTGAAATGCCTACAGTCTGTCTGATCTGTTTATCTGTAACACTGATTTTGCCATTTAATCCTTTCCTCTCCCCAGCTTTTTTATCCTTCATTACCTTTGTGTGCCTCAGAAATGACACACACATTCTCTCTGATGTTAAGGCTAAAATTCCCCACAACTGACAAAATAAAATTAATTACTTTTGGCTACACAGTCTAACCCTGCCCATGTCACTAATCACTCTGCTACAGACAAAACAACAAAGATCAGCAGGGCTCATTACGAATTCTCTATTGCAATTAAAATCATTTGGGTACCGGAGACATACTCTTGCCTGCCTGACTCATGTGGTATGACTGTCATCTGAGCTGTCATGTGGGTATGAGCTTCCACTGCTCAAGTAAATAAGACTTCATCCTGTAGTTACTTTGATGATTCTGCTACCAGCTGATGAGATCTTCGCTGAAGATATTAACACATGCACTCACACTTGCTGTAGCAGCGGTATTTCCGTGAATGATGATAGACACAGGAGAGATGCAATTAATATGTGGCCCTATTTAATCAGTTATACAGCGAGGCTGATCCAGCTGGACCCATATTAGCAGACAGCTATCTTCTGCTGCAGCAGGGCACTTGCGTGTGCCTGTGAGTGTGTGTGTCATTCTGTCTAGCTCGAATCTTAAGTACCACAACCATGCTACAGCTGCTACTTGTGTGTCTGTGTTTTCTCTCAAGAAGAATCTGTCCCCATCCTTGCACTGCCATCATGATCTGGCTCATCTCAGACAAACACGGCAAGATTGAGCTCATTTGCTTATATTTTCTGTTCATGTATCTGTCCTTTGATATTTAAGCCTCAAATTATCACTATGCTTGTAAATTATAAATGCTTAGCTTCTTTCTTGCCACAGTGTTTTATCCTAAGAAGTGAAGTCTTTCTGATATTGAGGGATTAAATACAAAACTTTAACTTGACACTAAACCAGACTGTGTAAATCATACATTTTTCTTGACTGACAAAGCTGGTCAACAAGAGGTGTCTTCGATACTCAGGCTTAACTGATGCTCTTCCTTGTCAAAAATGTAGTGCATTCCATAGAATTAACTCTAAAGTTACATGGCTTTCAACTCGAATGGGGGTAGAAAAAATAGGATTATTTCACAATGTTGAAAGTGGCATACAGCCATATAAAGTTTATGGATTTCACCCACACACTGACATAAAAGATTCATGGTGAATATATTGGGTTTGGCCAAGAAGGAGGTAATTTCTCCCATAGCAGTCCTCATCTGCAGATTGTAAGCATTTCAGTCCTGTTTATCTTGCTCCAGAGTGTTGATTATTTGCAATCACTGAGGTAAAAGTGAGCTAGGCATCTGAAGCTAGAAAGATGTTGACACACCAGTGTTTTGGGTGCTGCAGACTACTGGTCCCACAGCATCATGGCTGTCTCTCCAACATTCCCCCCCTCCACCAATAGAATGAGAGTGGGCAAGAACCTGGGTGGAGACTCAACCAGGAAAACTGACCCAAGCTGACCAGAGGGATATTCCATACTGTACAAGGTCTGATCAGTAATAAAAGCTGAGAGAAAGTGCAAGGGGCCAAGGGGAGGAAAGAGAAAGAGGGTAGGTGTGTGTTTTATTATTATGATGTTTGTCTTCCATAGTTCTTGCTGCACATACTTAAGTCCTAATTCCTGCAAGTGGCTGGATATTGTCTGCTGAGAGGAAGTAGAGAAAAATTCTTCCACTTTCCTTTGACTTTGTGCACAGACTTTGCTTTTTCATTATTAAACTGCCTTTTCTTGATCCATGAGGTTTTTTCATCCTTTTTCTACCCACCCTCTTGCTGAGAAGGTGAGTGAAAGAAGCGCTTGGTGGGCACCTGACATCCAGCCAAAGTTCTCCCACCACATTGTACAATCAGAGAAGTTTGAAGGGAAAAAATATTCAAACATTCAGTCAAGCTTATAATTTTCTTACCCATCTACTTTTGTCTCTGCTTATGTCGTTCCCATTTCTTGAAATGTGTCAGGATGTAAAATTGTCATATTTTATTTCTGATGATTCACATCTAATTATATTTTCAGATCTCTTATTGTATCTTGCTTTCTTTTAAAAGCAACAGGCCAGATTATCCATGGAATAAATGGACCTTTTAAGGCTGAAGTGAATTTACTACTTTACCCAAGTGAACTTAATGCCTTATTTAATCTCAGTTTTGGAACCATGATTTCAGCTGGTTTTTATAAATTAATTCTTCAGTTATGTCTGACAGTTTTGCAGGAGCCACAAATGATGTTTTATATCTATCAATGAATACTACCTTAAAAATTGTAACTTTAGAGATTTTTTTTTTTTTGGTCACTATCAAGACTCATGGATGCTCAGGATGATTTCCAGTTTTCTAACTCAACTTTTATTTTTTTTTACTTTCTTCTCTATTATTACCTTCTGAAAACAATCCATCTATTCTAATTTTCAGGTGAGCATGAATTCGTCATAGTCTGTGTTTACTTCATTTTTCTTTCAAAGTGGTTTATTTATGAGTTCAGTCTGTTCTAATTGTAGGCTGATTAATATTAATCTTGTCATCTGCTGCATTATTGTATAGTCATGACTTTCTGTTTTGGGTATAAACATGCATTACTTCACACACTTTTTTTTCCTCTTATCTCCTTCCATATATTAAAGTTCAAATATACATCCATAGCAACAACAACAACAACAAAAAATATGATGATGATGCAAATATCCAAAGCACTAATGAGGAAAATTTGTCTAAATTTCACAACATAAAAAATAGTAAATTTAAACAACAAAGATTTAGGCACATCAGGGAGCTTAGATAACTATAACTACAAGACTCGATGGCTCATGATGGAAATGTAAAGAGATATGAACTCAAGATCATAGCAAAAGAAAAGCTCACAGTGTTCAGCCAACAGCTGAAGAACTACCAGCCAACGCAATTTTAAACAAAGTTGTCCATGCTCCGAATTAATATGTGCTTTTACCAAACATGCAAAACTGTGTTCAATACAATAGGAAAAAAAAGAAAATTGAATATGCAGTATAAAGTAGACTTTGGTGTAGACTTCACCAAAACCTTCCACCAGACCTTGTGCTTCACAGAATGGCAAAGCCAAACATCAGCAAGGGTGCCTTTTACAGCACTGCAAGAAGTCAACACATGGCTTTGACTTTCCTGAGCTGACATAGCTCTGCTCTAAAGGGAAGGCAGTCCTGACTATATTACTGTTTTAAATGTAATGCTATACCATTTTGGGTGAGGCTGTGATCCTGCATACATGCTCAAAGAAGAAGAGCTGTCACGTGTGCTATGGGCTCCTGGATACTCTCTCTATTTCCCCAGTGGTTCCTCTCATTTGGGAAACCCTTTTTGCACTGCACTGGAGTGCTCCACTGTGAAGCGTGCCAGCACCAGAGCTGCTCATCTGAAAGCCTGAATTTCTCTGATCCCTGGGAAGCAAAGGGCAGCAGTCCATTGCAGTGTTTCAGGCATCATTTTGCTCATGGCCCCTAGATCCTACAACACTAATTAACTCAATAAGAGGGACAAAAATAACAGAGCAGAGAAAAAGCAGACAAACAATTTTATCATATCCTGTGTGTGGAGGAGTGACTCATCCTGAGGTAAGTCTGTTTTCCTCATCCAGATGTGAATTAAGGTTGTGAAAAATTTCAGGAGTAACAAACATTCTCAGCCCAGATATTCAAATGCTTAGGTAACTGTGGCACTGCGTTGATCCTCATAAATGTAAAGAATTACTGCCAGATCAGGCAAAATAAATCCTGTAGAGATGCTCTCACTTATAGGTTAAAAGTATAATGTATGTTTTAATGGTCAAATAAATATCATAATTACTTACATATTCCAAAGACCTGTTTACATGCACTGGTATACACCTATAACATACTCTTGTCATAAGTCTGTTCTCAAATGAGCTTCTAATAGACATAGGCTTGTTTCGTGTTATATAAACCTATTTTTTGGTTGTGTGCTGAAAAATAAATCTCAGTGCTTGATGATGCTCTGAAAAACTATTCAGTAGCTTTTAAAAAACCCTAACAAAACAAAGTAAAAAGCTAAAAAACCCCCTCAAAACAAACAAAAAATCAAAACCCAACACCAAATATAAAAACCCAACCAAACCAAAAAAAAAAAAACACAAAAAAGCCAAAAACAAGCAAACCCACCCCTAGAAAAAAACACTCCACCGAACCAAAAACAACCCAAATGCATCTGAAATCGTGGAACTAGACTATAGAAAACATATGTTTACACTATATCTGTGACATTTCTTTGATATGCACCTTCTTATCTGCTTCAGTGTTACAGTAAAAATTTAAGGCCTTCTCCACAAAAATTGTAATGAAGTAATGTTTTTTAGTGTCACAGTGCAATTACATGATACTTTCACAATTCCCCTGTAGAAAATGATAAGAAAAATTATTTTCTGGCATGGTAACATGGTTGGTGATGTGACAGGAAAGTCAAAGGAATCTTGGTGTATAGTTTATAGCCAGCTTGATGGCAACAGTACATGGCCAGACTCCTCATTTAAATTTTGTGTATGTATTTATGATATGCAATTCATAGACAGTAGATTATTCGGAGGTTCTTCTGTGCCTACTATTGAATTTTACCACAGTGCCAAAAAGAAGGGATAAATTGTACCTGGCACTCACTGAATTAAGTATAATAAAAGAGTTGTGTTACTCCCTACTTTTATGAATCACAGTCACAACAGTGTATTTCCAATTTGTAGGTGCATTATTTGAAAGAAAATTAGATTTCCTATTTCACCTAATGGTTTAGCTATATAATGTCCTCAATTTTAAGTAGTTGTGGTTCCAGTCCATCAATTTCTCCCATCTTATTAATATTTAAATTCAATAACTGTTTTAATACTATTGATTTGGACCTTTTCGTATTTTAAATTGACTCTCTTGTGAAGATTTAAATTACATCCTTTCTCTTCTCCATTTTCATTCCAGACTAATGCTTCCATGGGAACATGAGAGGAAACAGAAGCATCTGAAAAAGCACAGGGATTTCTGTCTACGGAATTCTTCCCCACTACATGGATGAAGTGCAAAATAATTTACCCTCATTATTTTTAAGCATTATTATAATCATAAATTAACTATTGTTGCATCTTCCCTGATAGATAAAGTTTGCTTCAGCTGTTTAGGTATAAGAAAGGAAATGTAATAAAAGGAATAAAAAGTCCTGTGAAAAACATGGTAACAGCACAGGGACTCTAGTATTTCAACTACTTATCTCTAAGTCCATCAGCACTCCTAAAAGCCATATTATTCAAGAATAATATGACTATCTATACAAATTTCATGTATTTTCAGTATTATTTTGAGGTTTTAAATCTCTGTGATCTATTTACTCTTCTACAACTATATTAAATTAGATTTAGTAGCAGTAAAAACAATTCAGATTAAATAAATACTAATGAAGATTTTCTGTCACACTTAAGCTAAACTTTTTGAAGATGAAAAAAAGTCATATTTCTTTCTAAATTATTTTTTTGTTTCACACATTTAATAACTTAAACAGGCCACCTGAAAAGATTTTGGTTTTGTTGTAGAACAGGCATAATTTAAGAAAAAGGTATTATTATTTTGAGTTTCATACACTGGTGGCCCAAGAAATCATTAATCAGATGGATTGCAAATATAAAGTGGCTGCCCATGACAAATTTGTTTACATGGCTTGAAGAAAATAACATGCCAGAATTTTGGTGGATTTTTTTTGGTATTCTTAACAAAAGAATATTATTAAAGTTGTAAAAGTCAAGAACCTCAAAGTTAGAAAGTACAACCTTACTTCCTGCTGCTGATGCAGTCAACTTATACTACAGGCTTTAATTTTATATTTGCAGTCTTTCTTGACTCATCCAATGCGCCATTATGGCGGTAGCTATAACTGACAGGCACCTCCTGTCTGTGCCTTAGTACCATATTCCAGCATCCTAGATCTCAAGTTGAAATTCCACATGCATAGATTTTCATTAGAAGTGTGAAAAGAGAATCGCACATGTGAGCAAAACCCAAATTGTCTCCTGCTGAGGATCGTTGTGGTACAGAGCCTTATGTGCCTGCAATCAGGAAGTTTTCCTATGAAATTTCTGACACTGTCCATTTTTTAAGAGAGTGCAAGTAGTGCATTGGAGTTCAGAAATCCTCTGGTTTGCTCAGGGTGATGACCCAAAATGGACTGCAAGGAGCCAGTCTGCTAAAACGAACTGGCTTTTGACTGATATCTAAAAAAAGCCGGGTCTGCACAAGGACAGATGCAGCATCTGATGTCCAGCAGCTACACAAACAGGGAAGATTACCTGTTCCCTCTAATATTTTGTTAAGCCCTCAGGAACGTTAAAGGTATGGAGCTGACCTGAGTCTGAAAGCTTGATCTGTGCAAGTTTTCATACTCTCTCAACTGCTACTTGAAAGAGTCAAGTTACTTTTTTCTTCAATGGCACAGTCACTTTTATCCTAATCGGAGGCAGTGTGAACGTTGGGTAAATTAAGAAGGCCTGTGCTGTTTAGACAGACTGCTCCAAGCACTTCAGTGAGACTGTGCTGAATTAGTTTTGGCTGGCCGTGGTTCTAAAAGAACATTCGGAGACGGAATAATTTTTTAGCTCCAAGCTACAACATATAATTTATGCTTTTAATTTCAAATTCTAAAATGTGGCAGAAGATGTGGGGGGAAGTCAAAGCAAAGAGTTGGCGGGGAGGGAGAGGGAGCAATTACTTGTCAAAAGATCTAAAACAAGGATATTGATCTGGCATTAATTGTGATTTTTTTTGTATTTTGAAGATCTAAATGTTTGTAAAATGTCAGTTTTTCCTTCAGTTTGAGTGCAAGAGATAATTCAGATCAGATTCTGCTTATGTCTCATTTCGCTACTGAAAGATGATTGAAAAGAGCATTTTTTCTCAAAACACTACACATCCATATATTAAAACCACATAAATTACTCTCTATCCAAAATGTTATTTTCAGTAGTGAATTAGAATTTCAACACTTAGTTGAAATTCTGACCTCACTGAAGTCAAATTGAAAACTCCCTGTGGCAAGTGATCATTTCCACTTGAAGTGGAAAAGCTTCTAAAAGGAAGAAGCCCCAACACAGAATACCTAAGAGTCCTAAGGGTTGGAAAAACTGTCAGATAGAGTTAACTTTCCTTGAAAGAAAGAGAAGATTCAGTCCCTATTTGCACATGAGAGGTATGATCTAATCTCTCAAATTTCATAGAAATTTTCTGAAACAGATAGGAAATAAAGAAAACTCTTATGCTACATTGTTACTTTGTGTTCAATGGATGGATGCACAGGGAAAGGAAACAATTCTGTAGTGTTTATTTTTCATATTATTCACTATTATTTTTATTATACATTAATTTATGCATTTTACTATTAATAAGAAGTGGGTAAAACTGTATACCACAATAATCCCCCTAAATATGAATTATTTTAGGCACATCAGGATGCCTGTATGCACTTAGCACACCCCATGTATATTCTACTTTCCTTTTTTGGCAGTCTGAATCCCAGATGATTATTAAAAAAAAACACTATTCCTTAACTCTTAATCTTAAACATTTTACATATCAAAATTCAGTGTGAAATACGCACTGAAATTCACAGGATTTACAGGTGAGAAGACTGAGGACCAAAACTGGAAAAAAGAAAGGACTCAAAATCTTGACAGCAATACCTGGATGAGCAAAGAAATTCTTGGGTTTCAGGATTAGATTGATCCATTTGATCATACTGCATTGTGCCTTCTGTTCATAAATATTTCTTTTCCATCCTCTAGGAGGAATTACAAGCATAAATCTTCTATGCACTGGAGAGAGAAAAGTCTTTCTTTCATCTTAGTGAATACACATCTGCTGCCTTGTATTCAAACAGATTGATTCTTACTTTAAAGACTCATTATACTGTGTTATACAAGAAAGTGTTTTACGCCTTGAGTTATACTCATGTGTCCTAAAGCATGTAACAAATAGTATAAGGATATGAAATGTTAATAACAAGAAATTTATGATACTTTTGCTTTTCAAAAATGAAATTTTCAATTTTTCTCATGACTTGTCTACACATTAAAAATTCAGAGTCAGTCATTTCATGGTGAAGAGATGTAAGTCTATAACACAGGGACAGTAGTTCATGTCCTCTTTGGTTAATGATATTAAATATCTGATTTGATTGGTCCTAGTGTCAATTCAATACCAGTTGTGATTAGTCTAAAGCTTAAACATTTTAAATGCAATAGTATATATTTATAAACTTCACAGAGTCAGATATGTGGAACAATATTTGAACTTGAAAGCCAGTTTCCCAAACTCTTAGATTTTTTTTTTCTCTCTGTAGTTCTCATTCATACTTTTTTATTTTCTCTATAATGTTTTTGAAAGCTGTCCTACATTCCTTGGCCATTTTATTAACCATAGTTGGGCAAGAAATATAAGAGTTGCTCCATAAGAAATCTACTTCAAAGTATAAACTTCTCATCAACTTCTGCTGGCCTGAGATCAGACACTACGACCATGTTTCAAGCTGAACGAAGAGAAGCAGAAGCCTAAGTTACTGATGCATTCCCCAAAGTCAAAATACTAGACAAAATAACTTGCAAAATTCTTAGTGCCTGAGTTTGGTTGACTGGCCACAACCTAACAAGATGCTCAGACATGCTTCAATGCATTTAAAAATGCTTTGGTGGCTACACGTGTACTTAAAATGATGCCTACGTGCATGCTCATGTGTGCTCCTGGAACAAGGTCTATCTTTAGTAAGGTAATGACTATTTCTACATTAGTTGTTCAATTTCCCTTGAGTCTTCAATGGAAAGGAAAAAAAGGGCTTTGCCAAAGAGAGATTTAAATCATACACATGAAGTTCCTAATTTATCCAACTATGAAGAAGCATATCTCTGTTCCTCTGTGGAATATACATAGGAAGATTTGACGGACTAGCATATTGACGTTGATATCTAAGTACATATCTTTTACCATAATGTTCAATATCCTGTAAGATTCCTGTTTTAGCAGTCTGGCTGAAAAACTGTGGGAGTGGAGAACAAGAAATGGCGTCATAGGCACTCTGAGTGCTACAGCCATGTGTGACTGTCTCCAGCTGTGGCTCAATTAGATAATTTTCAGAGGTCACGCAACATTTGCCCAGAGTGTGTGTGTGTGGCCTTCATAATTCAAGTTAATTTCTGTTCCTTTTTAGCCTACACACAGAAAATGGTTAGTTTTTTTTCTGAAGTGATGCGTTCTTAGTATAGTTTTCATTACTTTAAATGCTTTCATAATAATACTGTATTGTGTGGCAGAAAACACAAAGGAGTCCAGAAAAGAACACTGGATGAAAAGCACATGAATGAAAGATTCAGTTCTGCATTTCAAAAGATGGAACAAAATTTCTTTTTCTCAACAAATTAAACCAGCTTCTCAATTAAAAAAAAGTCAAGAGTAGCAGAGAAAAAAACCCACCTGCTCTATCTTATAATGCACCTATGATGGCTAAACAAGCATGTACAGGAAGGAAGTAGTACCGCATTGCTGAGAAGCAAAAATTCATGTCCTGAGTATAGGTATAGCACATGATGTCTGTGCTGCTGGCAAGATAGCCATTCCATGATATATTTCCATAAAATAAAAGAAATAAAAAGCTGTACAAATATAGTTCCTTCCTCTTTTCCTGCTGCTTGTGTTCAGCCTCTCTGATGTAATTCACTTATCTCAGTTGCAGTGATGCAACCCTCTGTGTCGGGTTGTACCATAAGCCCAATGAGGAATGTGACTTGGAAAAGCACTTCCAAAACTACTTGCTTAATTCAGGATATTTCACTAATCTGATTTACAGTCCATCCTGCAGGTAACCAGCTGTGTAAGTGCACAGTCTCCTCAATGAGAAGGAGGGTACGGGCAGGAACCTCTGCAGCCAGCTTCACTTCTTGGGGAAAAGAGTGCACAGCTGCAGACTTTATGGAAAAGACATTCAGTGTCACTTAAATAGTCCCTATTTTGTGCTGCAAGTATGTGCCTGCTGTTGGACTAGATGATCACTGTAGGTCTTTCCTAACTGAAATATGCTATTTTCTTTTGTAGTAAGTCTGTGTTTGCAGAAATAGTACCCTTATTATTTCTTTGAAGTAGACTATCAAAAAAATGCAGTTATTAGACTATCAGTATGTAATTAGCTCTATAGATTTATTTCCTTTTTTAAATTCCTTTCTCTCTACCCTTAAACCCACATTAAGAAGAATTCAGTGTAAAATCAGATTCTCCTGAGATTTGGGCAGTTAAAGTTTTGAAGAGGCTTTCTAAGAGTCACAATAGTAATAAGACTACTGTTAAGCAGTATAAACTCACCTTTCCCATATTCCTTTCTGGTTGTATTAATATCATGTTTTGCCTTGAAAATACAAAATGAGGGCTACAGAAGCCAATAAAAGATTTGTATAATTCTTCTCATATGTGATTTATGAATCATGTAATAAACTTAAGTGTTGGTTCTAATAATAAAGAACTATAAACAATATAAAGAACTATAAAAAATAATAAAGAATGCTAAAAAAATAAGCTAATTGAAATTTACTTAGGAAATATGAAAGTTACAACATAAAGCTGAAGAAAGTATACACGTTTATTTGCATTATGGGATGTGTCAAACATAAATGCCTAACATGTTTTATTTGTATTTTGTTGAGGTACAAAATGAAAAACAAAATATGAGTTCTTAGAAAGATGATGGTGAAGGATAGAAGAGCGGGTTGAAAAATGAATTGTGACACAATAGTTACTGAATGAAGTTACAGTCCAGTTATAGGCACTGCCAAAAAGTTGCTTCTTAGAAGAAGAGTCAGATTGCATAATTATGCTGGAGGTAAGCCCTCAATTTAGATAACTGGGGGAGGTGACCTGCAGAAAAACCCTACATAATGGATAAAACCAGACTTACTCCATGGGTATACCCTATTGCTGAATTAATTTATTTGTTCCTTTTTCTAACTTTGTTTTCACAGAACCACACAAAGGTTTGTGTTGGAAGAGGCCTTAAAGATCATTTAGTTCCAACATTCCTGCCATGACAGCAACAGCTTTCACTAGACCAGGTTGCTCATAGTCCTATCCAGCCTGGCCTTGAACACTTTCACGAATCCATGGTTTAACACCTCTGGGAAAACTTTAATTTTGTATCTAATATTTACCATAAGAAAACACACACATATATATATATATACACACAAATATAAAGAATTTTCCTCCTCTATTTCATCTGCTGAGATATTCCAAAATGAACTGAGAAAGACTAATGCCTTAATTCCATAAAAAGCAGCAATCAGGCATTCTTTTTAGGCTCTGCCACCCAAAGTGTGTTTTGACTTTTGGTTTCTTCCTCAATCAGCAAGTGGGGATAGTACAGATGCTGGTATCCGCCGGTCCATTAATGAGGAAGAAGCTCCTGTGACAGGTGCAAATATGCATTTTATGCATATGCTAAGTGCTAAGGAGACAGCCTCTGGAACAGGCATGATCCTGATGGGGCATGAGTCAGCTGTGGACATGGGGCAGCTCAGCGGGCATGGCCATTAAGAGCTCTCAATACAGCAACCATACTTTCTCACCCTGGAGGCCTCACAAAGCACTATCATCTATCTGCACACCAAGATGCTGTCAGAACCAAAGATTAGCTTAATTTTTAAGACTTTTTTTGTAATCTTTTGGGGGTTTTGTTGTTCTTTGCATAAATAAAAAATATACTTGATTGGTCATACGGTGACTTCTTCTTCGGAAAACACAAGCACTTCAAAAATATGTTATTGTTTGTTGGGCTTTTTTTGTCAGTGCTATGTGGTGCGCACGCGTTTTATGGACTGAATAGTGCTGGGCTTTGAGCTTAGTGAGTAGTTTGGCTGTTCTTAAGTATGTTTAGGTCTTGCCAGGAGTTCCTCTTTTCACGTTCCTAGAAAATGAACACAGTGAAAAACTGCAATCTAGATTCTACCAAGTTTTTCATTGGTTACTTATAGAAAATTAATAAATTGGCCAACTAGGCCAGTCAATAAAATGTATATATCTGGAACTTTTATGAGTTAGGGTTCATAGGCTTCAGACTTTTAGTACCTGAAGGGATTCTACAAGAAAGATGGAGAGGGACATTTTACAAGGGCATGTAATGGTAGGACAAGGAGGAATGGCTTCAAACTGAAGTAGGGTAGGTCTAGATTAGATATTAGGAAGAACTTCTTTACTGTGAGGGTGGGGCGGCACTGGAACAGGTTACCCTGAAAAGTTGTGGATGTCTCATCCCTGGCAGTGTTCAAGGTCAGGTTCGATGAGGTTTTGAGCAACCTTTTCCAGTAGAAAGTATCACTGCCCATGGCAGGGGGGTTGGAACGAGATGGTCTTTAAAGTCCATTCCAACCCACTCCCTTCTATAATTCTATGACTTGTTTTCATCAGATGTAGTAAATATTTGTTTCTCCAGATACTAGAGGGGAGGGTTAGAAATTTTGTCCTGACTGTTGCCACTAACAGTCACCAGAATGGTGTTATATAGTCGGCATTTATCATGACAACATGGGGCTAATAAGGGTATTCCTGTGTTGGCATTACATTTAAAAAGATGTGGTGCCCAGGGTAAACTTCATATATAGAGATTGACTGGTAATATAGAAGATTATTTCTGCATGCACAGAGAATACAAGACAGACAGGTATTCTATCTGTCCATCCAGGGGATGATTTTAAGATTGCAGTGCTGTCTTCTGGATACATGACTGTTAAGAAAAGAACATCAGGTGGCCGACCCTTATTTAGATCCCCTCCTGGGACTGCATTCTGACTCAAAACCTTGCTCAAATTAACCACATTTCTTCTGTGGGAATTTTCTATGGTTAGTTCAGAAACACAGCTTCTCTGTTTCTTTTAAAAATCTGTCTGTTGCTTGGCTGACAGAACACCTGAATATACTTTGAGGAAAGAGGTATATGTGCATACTTCTTCCTGAATAGCTTTTTTCCACTGGCTTCACCTCTCTGTTTTATAAGCCCCTTGTGAACAGATTGTGAAAGTCTCAACAGCATTTTTTCTATTTAAATAATGTAGCATTCCTTTTCAGGATCATTTCCATGGCTTACTGATAATGCCAAGGCACTTTCTGCCTTGTCAGAACCTGTCACTATCCCTGCACCCAGCACTCTAAACATCAAAATGATTTGCAACCAATTTACTAAAAAGCTCAAAATGTCTTCTAAAGTAATCTCCGCCACTGGAAAAATGCCATTTTCGTAAGAGGCAGCTTCATATTTATCAAGCTTTATAACACTCATATATAATAGATTGGGCATAAGACTACAATAGCTCACACTCTTAAAGATCAAGTGTGAGAATCCTAGAAAGGAGTAAATTACTAAAGCCTTGATGAAATCTGCATTAATTAAAATGTACAGGTGCTATATTTAACTCCATTGAATGGAGCCCTGAATATTTAACAAGACTAATACACTTAATTTGAAATATAGGTGTGTAGTCTGTGTGGTGTTACATAGTTGCTTCCATTAGTTGTTCCTGTGGTAATCTGGCATCAGTATATAATTACAGATTCAGCTACTAAAACAGCTATGCAATTTCCTGAGTAGCTGGCACTATTTTTTTCTACTCAAGCCTACAAAAGACAACAATTATGTGTAATGGAATACATTTAATCTCTACTGGCATTCATAGGAATTCAAGGAAGAATTAGCACTATAGTAAGAATGTAAGAACTATATTAGGATGTACCAATGCTTAGTCCAGCTCAGCGTCCTGTTTGTAACAATGGTTAATAGCAAATGTTTGGAAAAGGAATGAAAGTAAGACAAAGGTCAAAGATGGAAAAGATATTTTTTCCTCATATGCCTTTTGAACCTCAGCAATCCACTGAGAGCTCCTGTGCAGAAGGTTACAGCTCCTCTATTCATGCCATGTTAATTTGACACCATACAAAATATAAGCTCTTTGAAGCAGTGGTAAAATTGCAGAAATAGTTACAGAAAGAAAACCTCCCCTCAAACTCAGTTTTAAAGTTTTGAGGTGTGGAAAAGCTGCCATTGACTTAGAGAGGTGTCAGATGCAACCTAAACTTGCTGTCATAGAAGCTACATCTCTCAACTGAATTAGTGTTATATCTAGTTCCAGTCATTAAACCTTTTTTTATGGTCTGTGGAATCATATTATCACTCTTGGATCCTATTCCTGGTACATTTAGACTGTGACTGAACTGATGAAATTTTTACTTATTAATTACTCAATGGAAGCCCCTCAGATTTCTTTATATAAGGCTTTTATCTTATTCATTTAAACATTTGATTGGACTCTCCGTATGGTAAACATATCCTTCTTGAGATGTGGACACCAGAACTGGACACAGCCTTCGAAGAAACATCACACCACTTCCAAATATTGCTCACATAAGCTCATTACTGCTTCCTTATATTGCTATCTATACCCTAAATAGTTAATTTGCATTATTAACATTAATAATAAGACTACCACACCTACAATGGCTATCTCTCTGAATCTTGCTTCATATCCCTAACCAAAAAAAAAAAAAAAAAAAAAAGCCAGCATCTCTTCAGCACCTATACCCTCCATATGTGTATTCTCTTGTTCCAAAATCAATTATTTGTACTAGGTCTTTTTAAATACATCTCATCCTGAACTTATTAAATGGTCCAATCAATTATGTTAGTGGTCTATGGTCTGTGGTCTGCTCAATGCCATGATGCTCAATACCTACATATTTTAGCAGCAACAATTTAATTTTTCTACTTTGCCAAAGTTTAAGGTACTATGACCAGATATTTACTAAAAATTTTCAGTGCTGCAACCCCTCAGTTGCTGTTAAGGACAAAAGTGAATTGACACAGCCCCTGGTTCTGGCCTTTGTATTTGTTTCAGAAGGGGACATACATCCTAAAGCAAGAATGGATTTATGGTCTGACTCAGGCTGGCCAGATACTCAGATGATTGTTTCTACCTGCTTTTCACATTTTACTCCATCACTTTTGTTCTCTGTACCATGGAATCCAAACCATTTTGAGCTTCCTCTGTACTCCAGGACAATGAATAAGGCTCACAGAGGACGTCATTGCTCTCTATACCTACCTGAAAGGAGATTGTAGTGAGGTGGGGATCAATCTCTTCTGCCATGTCTCAAGTGAAAGGATGAGAGGAAATGGCCTTAAGTTATCCAGGAAAGGTTTAGACTAGGTGTTAGAAAAACATTTTTCACTGAAACACTGGTCAGGCATGGGCACAAGTTGCTCAGGGAGGTAGTGGATTCACCATTTCTGGAAGTGTTCAAGAGACATCTGGATGTGGCACTTGGGGATATGGATTAGGGGTGATTATGGTGGTGCTGGGTTGATGGTTGGACTAGATGATCTTGCAGGTCTCTTTCAACCTTGATGATCCAGTGACTTTGTAATTCATGACAAAAGTGTACAAAGAAAGGGTGATTTACACGCAAAATGCTCACCAAGCCTGGGACATTGAAAACCAATCTTGAAAAGACCCTCCACCTGTCAAGTTTTCCCCCAAGTAAAAGAGGAATGTCCTTTCTTCCACAAAGTGAGAGAAAGGGTCTGTTTCCCCCACCCCCCATCAGTGATGTAGGATGATACTGAATAACACTAGGGTCTAGGCCATGCCCACTCTAGCTGACTTGGGCCAGAACCAGAATATATTGTTAAAGAAATCCTTTCATATTGTCTTTAAACGTTGGTGGTCATGTGTCTTTTGTCCCTTTGCTTTCCTTCTCAGTTTTCTACAGTTTATACTCAGTTTTGCCTTGTAGTCACTCACATCAGTTTCCTTTGTTTTCATCATTGCTCTTTAGAAATTAAAAGACCCTGTAAACTTAGGGGTTTTTTCATTCATCATTGTACTATCATTTCTTGACACAGTAATTATTGTTTTGGCACATGTAGTGAAACATTCTTTAAATTCTCCCAGTTATCATTCAGATTTTTTCAATTTATTGCTCCAGAGCTAATTTATCACACAACTATTTAGAGTTTCTTAAAACTGTCCTTCCTGATAACCAAAAAAAAAAATACAAAAAGAAATGTATGTGTGTGTGTTTACATACAGAATGTCTGTGCCAATGTATATTCTGTTGGTTCTAAATATGATCTGTTTTTACAAAAAATTACATTACTAAATAAGCACAAGTTCTGTGATAGTTTTTCCCTGTATATCAATGACTCTAATAAAATTTATTCTCAGATATACTCTTAAGATATGAAAGTAATTAATATTTTTGCATTTTTTACAGTGAGAGAATGGTAGTTTTATCTCATACTACTCAGTTCAAAAAAAGCAACAAAGTCTATTTGTTCCTTGCCCCCCACCCTATCCTAGGGGTTCATATTCTCATTATTAATTTCTCTTGCTGTGCAAACAGGTTGACCAAGTACAAACTGCCTATTTGGAGTGTTCCCTGTCCAATGCTAACATCCATAATATGCCAGTGAATTGTTTGGAAAAGTACTGGTTGATGCAGGCCAAAACCACGCCAGGGATTTTTCTAAGGTTTTAGCAAGATGGACAATGAAGTCCCAAAGTGCAATAAAGTTTCCCAGCATTGTTGAATTTACTAGTGTAGATAAAGTCAGAAGGAACAGAGTACCTTTTTTAAGAGATTATATTGCCATCCTCCTTAGAAATTTTGGAACAAGTGATTTCATGTCTCTAATCTTCAAGAAAATGTCAGCGATATTATGGTAATAAAAATTGCTCTAGAGTTGACTTATAATGCAATATTCTTTATTGTTGTCAAGACACTAGTATAGACAGTCCAGAATTTCTTGGTTTCATTTCCTACAGTGCTTCAATTCATTATGCTAAGGAATTGTGATATTTTACCTCCTTTCTGCGCTCTCCCCTTGTGTATCATTTAGCACTGTCCTGATCAGTTTGACTGGAGAGACCTTCCAGATTTCACAGCTGCTTCTTCTCATTGAAAGGGGTCCATTGCTTGAAAATAATAGTCTTCACTTTTATCCAGCAGTTCATTTTCAGAATTACATAATTCCTGCTTTCTGTAATTCAGAAGATACAAGGAATCTTGAAATTTCCTGTCCATTCCTTTTTCTTTGTAATCCTTCAGAACTACCTGATTTGCAGCAAGTCAAAGAACCTTTCTGCTGCCTATTTATTATTGAAGAATTATTTATTTTTTTTCCCACAGAAGTGTCTCTTCTTAAGCTTGTTTAGATGATCTCTATGAACATGTGTAATAGTAATTGATTGGGTTAAATGTAGATTTTTGTTTGACCAGCAGCCTTTGAAAGAAGGACTTTGCAGTTTTCCTTTAGAAACTTCATTGATATTTAAGAATTCAATTTCCTCATTTTGATTCCAAAATCAGTGTCTCTTTAAAATCACTAAAGTTTTTAAAAAGAAACCATGTCCTTGCAGTCAGAGAATGCTGTTTGACCTCTGTACAGAACAGTGTTTTGAGATGAGCATACCTTACATACATTATTAAATATATGGACTTTCAAATTTTAAGTGACATAATGGTTTAGGAATTATTACATGAAGGCTCTGCCTTTCCTCATAACAAGCATCAACACTGTGCCAGTTTATTCATAATATTTAAAATTTTCTAGAGCTTCTGTCTTTCCTATAGATGGTCATAAACATTCAAAGTAATTTAGGGGAATCTACCCCATACCAAAGTTGCTACATGATCCTTCCTAAAACAAGAAAAATTGTAAGAGCAAAGAAAAATAAGAGAACTTAGAAATAATTTTCAGCCTTTTCATATGAAGAAAATCCACCTCAAGATATTTATGGAATGTATGAGTTGCACTTCAAGCTACAGAATTTGGCACTGTGAACCATAGTATGGAAATCAGTACAGGTGGCGAAATACACTCAAGAAGCAGAATAAATACTCAAGTGGTTAATCCATGCTGAGTTCATTTCTACCTCTGCGAGTAGTTTTTTAAACTGCTGATGTAGCAAAGGTTGGATTCCTGGCAGTGCAGAGCCCCACAGACACAGCAGGTCTACACCCACTTACAGAACTACAAGCATAAATAAGAACTTCCATGGAACTTTTAGCAGCCTCTTTAGCTGTAATCAGTATCCAATCTAATCTATCAAAAAGCTTTTCTGATTAGGGGGCATGTTCATATAAGAGGCATTCATTAAAAAGAGCAGTGGGGGGGGACTATTACAGTCTGGCATGTAAGATCCCTTGTGGATAGCAAGACCATTAACAAAACAATTTGAGGGCTTTTAGCTAAATACTCAGTGCAGTCACAGCAATGTTTTTCACCAGCAGCGTACATATAATTTCATCAGCAGTAATATTAATGTCTAGTTCTTTCTTTTGCTTTTAAAAATATGCAAATTATGCAATGCACAATGCTTTGCTTGTACTTAAACAAGAGCCTCTTATGTAAACAGTGAATTTAGTATGTATATTACAACAACTGAACCAAAATATCAATAAAAATGAAATAATAATGAGAGATTTCACAAGCACATGAGTGGATAAAAAATGGGGAAAAAGACGTATAGCAGGAAGAATTCTGTAGAAGAGACAGGGAGAGATAAAAGGACAGGCCACACCACATATCTGGCAACGACAACTCATCATTAAAAGTCAACTTTGATTTTAAAATACCATTTAAAGTCATCTGAGAGCCAGGAGTCAATTATGCTATGTATATGGAAAGACTGTGGAAGCTCAGATATCTGCCTTCCTTTCACCCAGTATGATGTCGCCTTCTCAGGAGTGACCATGTACTCAGTCATCTTAGTGACAAAGACTAAACCAGAGTTCAACATCAAGACAACTGTTTTGATCCATTTTAGAAACCCACTACTCCTGAAGGATTTTTGCTTATCAGTTTATGACGAGATACCAAGAAGGACCTCTATCCTTCCATATTCTGCCAAAGTCCTTTCTCTCTTAATTCAGTTGTTCTTTTGTCAGAAGAAAGAAGGGAGGGAGGTAAAAGAGACAGAGAGGCACAAATAGCTTCCCTGATTTGACCAGTCACAGAATGATCAATTAAAGGGAAGTTTCTTTTTCAATTTTAAAGGCTTTGTTGTTCTACAAAGGGATTTTCCTATCTCCTATATTTATTACACAGAGAGCTTTCTAAATATCAGTATTCCCACAGGGAAGAGCCAAAGTAATGTTCATCTTTTTGTCCTGATTGGGAGCTCTTGTGATATTTTTCGTCATCCGTCTCTAATATGTTCTTCAAACAAATAGAAGGAATCATCAGCCTCCTCACTAGATATAAGCAAGGCTTTGCTGATATCAATAAGCTTAAAATGAAAAAATAAAAAAAAAAAACCAGACTAAGCAGAGGTAAGATAGTAGAAAAAAAATGCAGTGAATGACTAAAATGTGAGACAAAAATGTCTCACAGATAAACGGTGCTTTTAAGAAAAAAGAATGAACATGCCATTAAGACTGCCGAAGAAGATTAAGATTTTCTTTCAGTTAAAAGTTTTCTATTGTCAAAGTGTATGGTTTCAAGGCAAAAAGATAATATTTCTGTTAATAAGCCTCCTTGACATCTGATAGACTGAGCTGGCAAGCCTGGTTTTTAATACCATGTATGGCAGGTGAAGGGAGACCACGAGGCTGTACCAGATCACGCAATAGTGAGACAAGAAAAAATGAAAAGACTAATTTAGATGTCTGAGTTTGGCAGACATTCTTTCCTGTTAGAAAAGAATTTCTGTTTTGTATAATGTAAATTATCTAGTTAATAATATTATAGCATATTGCATGATTTCTTCATTGTTTGTCATATACTATTTTCAGGATTTTTATATACATGCTCTGAGACAGACTGAAAAATATGTTTAGGGTTCACTATTTTCCTCTCAGAGTCAGCACATGGAGCAGTTTACAATAAAAGGGAATTATGTTTCAAGATCATGAACTTAGTATGTGTCTTCTGTCAGTATCACTTACAAATGTCACATTTACAAGAGATATAAAAACATACAAAGACTAGCATCCACCCTAGGGTGAGGTGGAAGAGCTTGCCAAGCCGCTCTCCATTATTTACCAACAGCCCTGGCTCACTGCGGAGGTCCCAGATGATTGGAAGTTGGCGAATGTCATGCCCATCCACAAAAAGGGGTGCAAGAAGGACCTGGGAAACTACAGGCCTGTCATCCTGACCTCAGTGCCTGGCAAGGTTATGGAGCAGATCATCCTGAGTGCAATCACACAGTACCTACAGGATGGACAAGAGATCAGAGCCAGCCAGCATGGATTTCGGAAGGGCAGATGCCATCTGACCAGCCTGATCTTCTGCCTGGTGAATGAGGGGAAGGCTGTGGATGTGCCTATCTGGACTTCAGCAAAGCGTTTGACACCATCTCCCACAGCACACTGCTGGAAAAGCTGCAGCCCATGGCTTGGACAGGGGCATTCTGTGCTGGGTTAGGAACTGGTCTGGGGGCCGGGCCAGAGAGTGCTGGTGGACGGGGCTGCATCCAGTTGTGGGCCATTCAGCAGTGGTGTTCCCAGGGATCAGTGTTGGGCCCAGTTCTATTTAATGTCTTTATTAAGATATTATAATATCTGGATGAGGGGATCAAGTTTACCATTAACAAATTTTGCAGATGACACCAAGATGGGGTGGGCGTGTTGATCTGCTGGAAGGCAGGAGGGCTCTGCAAAGGGATCTGCACAAACTGGAGAGATGATCTGATTCCAGAGGGATGAAGTTCAACAAGGCCAAGTGCCGGGTCCTGCACTTTTACCACAACAACCCCCTGCAGCGCTCCAGGCTGGGCACAGAGTGGCTGGAGAGCAGCCAGGCAGAAAGGGACCTGGGG
>JAWMRA010000001.1:62341645-62372552 GCA_035584735.1 Pseudotriccus pelzelni | reverse complement strand
AAGCTTATTTGGTGAAATCACTAATTTATTTTTTTTTATTATCATTATTCTGAAAATTCCTGAGTCCTGCAAATTGTTTTTGCAAGGAAGGAATAAAACCAAAATATTTACCTACCTGATTTCATGCTGACAGTTTATTGTAGTATAAAGTGGGGACATGAGTTCGAAATCTTTTTAATGCTTTATTAATGAATTGCCTAGAAAATTATTCACTGAGCTTTCATTTCTTTCACTAATCTGTTGATCTGCTGATAGTTCAACCTTTGACTCTTGGGATTCAGACTTGTCCTTTGGGCAGACTAGTTCTTCAGTACATGAAAATGCACAGAGTGTTTCTTGTTGGCCATGGATTTTCTTTCTCTTCTCTAGCTGTGATCAGTGTATTATAAGCCACACTTCTCTTCTAATTCCATGCTGCAACCTATGTTACTACAATCTATGCATATGTATGGATAGTAGACCTTCTTTCTCAGTTATTTTTTTTCTTTTGTTACAATCTTTTTTGTTGTTTTTTTTTTTAATCTGTTTCTTCTTAACTGAGCGATTCTATATGCCTGGAGGTCTTCTGAATGGGTTTTGTTATTAATTGTCTTAAATTAAATGATAATGAGATACACTACTCACATTTTAGTTTTCTTCCTTGTAGAACTCAGTTTATATCAAATCCAGTATAATAGCACTCTATTTCCACATTCTTTATCTGTTTTGATGCACATTGTACAAGCAACAATTTTCTAATTTGTACAAAACCATAGTTCTTTTGAGTGAAGGAGCATCTTTGATCAAGCTTTCTTTACTAGATTTCAGGGTAACTTGGTATTGGATGATATTTTGCCACCACAGAAATGAAGTCAGCTTTAACTCTCAGAGTGCCCTTGCTGACCACTGTGCATTTTTGTCTCTACCTCTCAGCACATATCCTATGCTGATGACACACAATTAGATGATCTTCTCTTTCTGTAGCTTAAGAAATTTGAGAATATTGCAATTTTTTCTTACTTTTTTGTAAACTAGGCTGAGTGTGTTTTCAGCAAGACACTCTCACTGGAAGTCACTTTGAATTGGATTCCTTAAACAAGAGACCTGATGTGCAAATATATTTCCATGATTTACACTTATAGTTCTAGTATATGTAGCAAAGGGGACATAACATATGTGGGTTTGTTTTGGGTTTTTTTTGTTTTTGTTGCCTCATGAACTGTTAAACTGTAACAGATAATATTCAACTATATTACCTCATCTAGCTGAAATCCTCATAACTGATGCGAATGTGATTAAAGAAATTCCTTTTCCCTGAGGGTTTTGAGTGAGTTTGTTTCATTTTGCTGACTGATAAGGGTTGTCATAATTGATCTAAGATCAAAAGTGTGGGGAGGAAAAGCAGAAGCAAAGCAAACTCTTTTTTTTTGACACTGAGTAGGTAATTCGTAAGTTACGTGAGTACGAATAATTATGCCTCTTCACACTTGTTGAGATGCATAGATGTTTTATTCTTGGGGGATTTTGAACAAACAGTTTCCACCACTGGGATGGATTGTTTCAATCAGTGGCCTGGTTCCGTGGAAAGCACATAGCCTATAGGTAAAACTGCAGGGAACAGAAACATTAACTGATTTATTTTAATTACAAGGTAAATCCATTTTCCTATCCTGGCTGTATTCACAGTTATTTCTAAACACTTTAAACAGTGGATATAGATATATCTTTAGAAAGCTGCAAACAGAAATTAGGAATTTCCCCCTTTACATTCACAAAATTTGTTTGCTTTTTTCCTTGAAGTCATTGTTTTTGATTCTGGTTAGGTATAGACAACAGGGGGATAATAACCACTTAAAATATATGGGCTAGATTCTCACACGGTGTCACTTTGCATTCATTTTTCACAGTAGAGGATCTGATTTTTGTAATATTAAACTGACTGAAACTAGTGGAAACATTTAGCCTCATCAGCTATGCCAGCTCAGAGCACACACAGTGGTGTTTCTGAAAACAATGAAAAATACACAAATATAAGTAGCCAAGAGGTTTGTAGTGCAGATGGACTGAGGAAGATGGTCCAGTTACCTGTTTATATTGTGGTGTAATAGACCATGATTTCAAGACAAGACTGAGAGCAGAGATTTCCGATCTTGACTGCTGTCTCCTTGCTTCAATGTAATTAATTATGACTATAATGATAGGACCTAGAGGCTTAAAGAAAATAAGTATCTCAAAATTGCTCTGAATTACTTGTTCTCCAGAAGGGAGATGGAGAACAGGATAGAGAGCAGACTCAGCTGCAATAAACAGCATGAACAACGCAACAACAGCAGATGCCACTGATGTGATGAATGGGGAGGGAACACGTGGTGAGGTCAGGAAGAGTACTTAAAGAAAATGGAATGAAGGCAAGGAAAATGAAGGACAAGGCCAAATAAGAAGAGGATAGAGGGGCAGGTGTAATTAAGGAGAAAAAGAAAGGAGAGATGTGTCAAGCTGGTCACTTTCTTATTGTTCCTGAGGGGTCCTACTTGCACTTTTGCAGCCATTCTCCATAGACCTCTCTCCAGGGTGAGTTTCCTAAATCCAGTGGCATCTCTCCAAAATATTAAGGGTTCTAGGGTGGAAGCTGAACCTTGTATTGACTGCTTCTCATTCATTCTTTTTTTCTCCCTAATTTTGCTGCTGCTTCTTTTAACTAGTCACCTTATCTAATCATGAGTCTCAGTTTCTCCAGGTGTGAAAGCAGCTATCATCTGAAGATGAAAAGTGCTATAAAAATACTCAATCATTCTTGTTCATGTCAGGCTTTGCAATGAAACTTGTTTCTCACTTGTCACCTGTCTGTGCTTGTGTTTCATAATCTTTTTAATGAATCTGCTATCATCAAACTGAGCTCTGAAGTATATATTATCAGCTTTAAAGAACTGAAGGTGGGGATGACTCTATCAGTTGAACATTTTTTAACGTTTATTGTTTTGAAGGGCCTTCTACGGCTACTGGTTGTAAGCTTTTGGCTAGACTAATTAGTATGCAGCTGCTGTTCCACTATCTAACTTTATCTGAAACTACAATACAATTCAGATAAAAAAGACTTGGTAATTCTGAGATGGGTGAACAGCCTCTTAAGTTCTTTAAATTTTTTAGTCAAATACTCAGTTTAAAACTTCCTCAGTCTTCTGGCACAAAAATAAAATGGTAAAAGTTTTCTACATAAAAACTTGTGTCAAAACCTTTCTATCTACAGGAAATAAATATACAGTCACCATACTAAACATGCCTATGATAAGCTGACACTTAAAAATTAATGAAATATGTCATTAATTACACAGCTTTGAAGAAACCTACATGTAAAGGCTTATACCTGGAAATATTTGAAAAAGTGTCCTGGTTAGGACACAAAAAAGTCCTGATTAGACACAGACACCAACGTTCAGGTTGAAGGTCAAAGCTGATCTTATTTATTGGACAACATGGTGGGTTTATAAGGGGCAGAAGAGGGGCAGTCTGGGACAGGGGGACACCTGGATCTGGGATTGGTCAGGTAACATGACCCACAGGGGAAGAGGAGGGTGGTTCAGAGCCCGGACATGGGGGGATTGGCCAGGGCGGCGATTTCCCAGGTAACCTGCTCTGCAGGGGTGTGCCAGCATCTCTCCAGAGAGAGAGAGATGTCCTTGACCACAGGGGAAAGGTCACAACACAGTCTTTCAGGCAGAGGATTCAAGCAGGATGTCTTTAGTTTCTTTCCACTCTCTGAAATCTTCCACAGTCCTGAGCCTATCCCCAACAACATGCCTTTCTCCTTTTCTGACTGAGCTCTACCAAAAATCTAGCATAAAGTTCCTCAGAAAACTACTTATGGAACCTTTAAAATGAAGCCAAATCGGGAGCCTACATAACTAAGTAGTGTTTTCCTCACTGCTGTTGTAAATTATTGCCTTCCTTGCTCTATCCCTGTTGTGTTTCCAGACTAGAAACTATTGAGGTGAAAAAGAAAGCCATTTTTGTTGTTGCTGCTGTTGTCTGGAAAAAAAAAAATCAAAAAAATCCCCACTGTGATTCCAGATTTCAGAAGACTGGCATTATACTATATTGAAATCTTTCCAGTCATTTAATTTGTAGGATAACACGCGGGTTAGTAAAAGTATTATCCTTATTGCATTGAAGCCAGTTCACACTCTCAGTGACTGCTGAACAGGATCAGCTTTTATGCCTGCAAAAAGGTGCAACTCCTACAGTGCCTTTTTTTTTTGTCTTTTTTTTTTTTTTTTTAAAAAAAAAGTTTACTTCTCTGATAAAACCAAAATCAAATTAATTCTCATGGTTCTTTTCTGAGACAGTAGTGGTGATAAGTCATAACTGTTACCGAACATCTATCTAAAAGCCAATGACTGCCAGCACTTTAGTATCTCAGTTATCAGAGTATTTTTAGGTTCATAAAGCAGCAAACACTACATTCTGCTCTCCTTGAGTCAGTGAGAACTTTGCATTGATTCTGAGGGAAGAAAGATGAAGGCCCAAGTGCAATATCTTGGATTGTACATTTTGGTTAGCAATAATAAATATTGACTTCTTTCATGGAAGGTACTAAAGATTATTTTCCCCGTTTTACAAGTGACAAAAATCAAAGTTGAGAGGTTAAATGCCTTGTGTTCAGCCACAGGTAGAGAACATGGAAGAACTAAGAGGCTCAGGGAGATCTTGACAATCAGCTCTGAACTTAATCTTCCAGAAATTTGGCAGTTATAGAAGGCAAAATATGAGACAATAGGCATATACTGACTGAAGGGCCTGGGAAATGCACAGAAATCCTTAGTAGATTAAGTGAAGCATTGGCTAAAAAGAGGCTAAGAAAAGTTTTCAGGCATAGATATTGCAGTTTATGCTATTTCTAATAGAGGCATGGGCGAGCCCCTTTGAAGTCAGGACTTTAGGAGTGTGGGACCCCGATCTTCGTGCTTGGTATTTGATGAGGTTTGTCAAGGTTGCACATTGTTTCATGGGCACAGTGGAAAGTAAAATTGCAATGTGCAGATGCAGGAGCGCTAAGTCTGCTATACTGTGTTCAGGGTGGCTGAGATTGATTTAGCCAGGTTTCTTTAGATGGCAAAGTAAGAGAAGGAGCTGAATGAGAAGGCTAGTGGCCCTTTTAACCCTAGACCATGAAACCTTTTGCACTGATCAGCTTTACCAAAAGGCCTTCCAATGAAAAAGAAAATATCTTTAGTATTAAATTCTGTAACCAGCAGGATAGGCAGCACAAGGAAGAGGATTGTGTAAGTTTTTTGCCTAGAAGATCCAGACAGCTTTTTGCTGTCTGGAGTTTCTGCAGAAGAGAAAAGAGGAAGAAAGTAATGGCTATAGGAGATGAATGTTGCAGAACCTAAATTGCTATCTTATGTTTCAGATTTCTGCTTTCATTTCATGAGAGTCCTAGTTTACAGTAAAACTTATCTCTCACATTAAAATAAGTGGTAAGGATTACTTATACAGAGCTAGAAAGAACATATGCCTTTGTCTGGTAATCCCCTTGACACATGTAGCATCCCTGTTACCTAGGAGAGGAAGGACTGTATGTTAGGTATAGAAATTAGAAGGAGATAGGAAATGTCTATAATTGATCCCTAACGGTCTGCAGAAAGAGGTGTTTGAAGTAAGAAAAATGATCCTGTTCAGCAATGGGTTTGCATCTTCATTAATAGAGCAAAGGAGAAAAAAATCCAGAGAAATTACAATTATTTTGGAAAAAAAAAATCTGAATGGACAGTCAACAGCCATAAAGTGTAATGTGCATTTCATATATATACTTATATATGTACCCATGCATATATGTTTATAAATTCTCAATATATAGCTGAGAGTTACTGAGTTGCTGAGGACTTATGTTAAAAAGATAGACTTGCATTTAAATGCTGATCTCAACTTTCCACTAGGGACCACTAAAAAGTCTTTCAGTAGAAAAGGCTGGGATCAGCAAAACATAAAATCATTATAGCTGCAGACTTTCTAGACCTGCCTTGTATTAAGGTTTTGAAAGGGACAATTGTTTGAGGATAAGATAGTTTTATCTTGCCTTGAATGCTTAATCTTATTCTATGGCAGAACTCCCATATTCTCACAGTAAGGTCACCAAACAAGGGCTGGAGCACATACCTGCCTACCCTCTCCAAACTGACATCCACGAAGTGCTGCTGCAATCTGACTCTTAAGGATGTCTACACTAGGAAACCTGGAAGTATTTGTCTTGATTCCATCATTCTTGACATCATCATTTATAAAATCATACCTGCCTTATGACAGATTTAACACAGGTGAGGTGTCAGCCAGGTAAGAATTTGGGTGAGTGCCCTAAAGGACATACTAATTTTTTCCTTCTTCAGTTCCTTTACAACAAGGAAGGTTAAGGTGGTAACTCCACTGTCATGGAGTGAGTAGGATTTTTTCAGCCTGTCAGGTTCTTTAATTATTCTGTCAGAAATTTGGTCATACAGTGATGCTGTCATTTCCCTGCAGCAGAAGAGTGAGGAGCTAGCATGAGGTGACCTGCAGCACCGGGGTGACCTGCTATCAAATATCCATGTACATAGCTCCAGAGAGAAAGGAATGTTGGCCACTCTTAGATTCAATTATGGAAAAAAAATAAGGTACCCATGTTTATGGTGGATTTGATTTTTTTTTTTCCCCACAATCTGAAGTGTCACTGAGGAATTACACGGGAACATAAAAGGATTCCATAACAATGTAATTCTGTGGAAATTTGGATGAAGAATTGTGGATCATCTGGCCTATACCTGTGAGCTGATTTATCCTTCGGCTGCACTCAGGTCATTAGGATGATTTCAAACCTGGGTAGTCCCTATAATCTGCAACCTATAGAAGACTGAGATAATGCTATAAAGAAAGAGTTTGTAAAGTGATTTGCGTTAGGATTTTCAGAGGTAAAAAACATTCAGAAAGTCAATACTGTTTAGAATAAACTTCTTTTTTTTTTCCCGCAGCATATATTTTTGGAGTTAAAGAAATCCTTTGTCCTGACTTCTTGCTGCACCCACTTTCTCTTGCTATCATCTGACAAGAGATAACTCCTCATTCTTTTCTCACCTCTTCATGATTCTTGAAGAGATAGTACCTTCCAAGGCACTTTTTTATACATCCTTTCTGTATCCTTTCATGGCAGTTTTTTACTTAGGTATTAAGGTGTTTAAAATGGGGATTTTCTCTGGGTAGCTTACTAAATCCACCTATTCACTGCTCAAAAAAAATTTACATAAAAACCATAGTAATCACTGTGACTTCACAAGAAAGCTGATTCTTGCTCCATTCTTCTGAAATATGAGTGAACGGATGTCAT
The DNA here is from genome assembly GCA_035584735.1 of Pseudotriccus pelzelni. Taxonomy (NCBI): domain Eukaryota; kingdom Metazoa; phylum Chordata; class Aves; order Passeriformes; family Tyrannidae; genus Pseudotriccus; species Pseudotriccus pelzelni. The sequence goes on along the minus strand of JAWMRA010000001.1, from coordinate 62,365,219 downwards.
CTGAAGTAAAAACTATGAATAAGAATGATAGATATAATAGAGGGATGCTATAAAAAGTCGTTGCATGCACGTGGTAAGCACAGACCTCAAAGAAAGAATCAGTCATCTCATAATAGGCATAGGTGTTTGATCTGTTCATATACAAAACAAAACTAGGAATTTAACATGTTGAGAGGGTCAGAGCTGAACTTAAGTGCCATTGCCTGTTTAGTATCTGCATGTATTAAAAATAGCAGCATAGAAGTTGACTGTTTAAGCTCCTCAGTAATTCATGTCATGTATCTGAGTCTATAATTTGGCATCTGGGATATAGAAACTGTTCTCACTAGAAAATTTGCTTATAATCCGATGATAAAGTGGCAAAAAGAGTCTTTTCCTAGAAATGAAAGATGGTCAAGGAAACAAACAAGCTTTAAAATCCTTATTCGCTTCCCCTTTTTTACAATGAGTCAATTGAAGTATTCATATACCTGATGAATGACAAACAGGAACACTGTGACAGAAAGTGCTCTGCTTGGTAATCCAAATGCTTAGAGCTAGATCACATCTCCCAAGCTGCTGAATTTTAGCTATATGTAGGTGGAATGTAGCCAAACAATGTCCACATAGTTTGTGCACTAGTGTATAATTAGCCTCAAGCTTTCCTTTTTGTTTTTGATCTTTCACATGTGATAGCTAATGTTCTGTACATGAAAATGAGACAAAATGCTCTCTACAATTCTTTCAGAGTATTTCCATTTATAGAGATGTCAGAGAGCTTTTTTGTTATAATTCTGAGGAACATGAATATCTGAGCCTCTGAACTGTTTAACATCTTGTGCATGCAAATCTAACACAAAAGAATCTATTTACAGCTTGACTTCACAGCAGATTGCTACCGTATTAGCAAACACCTTAAAGTTGTTTGAAAAAGTGATGATTTGTTATTTCCTTTATGCTGTGTATCACTCTCACTTATATATGGCTGCTTTTTTCGCGTTTTTAATGATACTCCCATCATCAGCACTACCGCCACCCAAAAGAAAAAAAAAAAAAAGCCTTTCATAGTTGCTCCCTAAGTTGGTGGATCATATACACAAAAATAATTTAAGGTGAGACATGGAAACTTCCTCCTTTAGAGTCTGTCTGTGGTTGTCTTCAAGTTTTTACAGATGGCTGGAAGATAATCCACAAAATCTTAATGCAAATTAGAATTTCAATATGAATATGACTGAGTATGAATAGAGTGTGCGACCAAATACATTAGAATAAATTAGTAAAGAAATCTGGTTTTAAAATATCAGTTTAGTATTTGAGCAATTCAATTTCTGCTTTAGAGGTAAGACTGATGTGTCGTAATTAGCTTACAGACAAAAATAAAAGGAAAACTAAATGAGCATTGAGACTATTTTACAATATCATGCCTAGGAGTGGTTATTTTGGGTCAAGGATATTGTGAAGGAGAGGGCAAGCAAGGACAAACAAGAAAGCTTGTTCACTGCTCCTATGTGGTGCCTGTTCTAAATTTGGATGTTTTCAGGGAATTCAATCCTAGAGTGTTCAAAAGCAGTGCTGAATGAACAAAAGCACGTCTGGGAAAAGGGGACCAGATTCTTAGTTGATGTGAGTTATCATGGCTGCACTGACATCAATTAGGCTAGAAGTAGCTATATACAGTAGTCTAGAAAACACACACACACGTGTATATTAAATATACATACATCTACATATTAAGACATCTATATTAATGAGGAGGAACACAGAATCAGATGTTTACATTTTTAATGGGAATGGAAAGTAAATCTATTAAAAAATAACACAAATATATTTGTATAGTTAAATATAGCCTAAATAAAGAAATGTGAAAATAATGACTGCTAAATGTTACAACTTAGTAGAAATTTCAAAGTACAAAACTCACACAGAAGGAAGATTAATTTTAGGACTCCACTCATAAATTTTAGGAGCCTTAGTTTTGGAAATGGATTCAGTTGCATTAGATATTATCCAAGCACTGTTAAGGCCACACCTGAAGTACTGTGTCAAGTACAGACTCCCCAGTACAACAGAGTCATGGACTTAAATCCAGTGAAGGGCCACTAAGATTTTTTGAGAACTAGAGCATCTCTCCAGTGATGAAAAGGCAGAGAGAGATGGAGTTGTTCAGCCTGAAGAAAAGAAGGCTCTTAGGAACCATACCACTGTGTATAAACACCTAAAGTGAGGGGGCAAAGAAGAGGAATACACTCTTTTCAGTGGTGCCCAGTGACACAGAAAGAGTTAATGGGCACAAACTGAAACACAGGAGGTTCCTCCTGGACACAGGGAAACAATTTTTAACTGCGAGCATGACCAAGCACAGGCACAGGTTGCCCAAGGAGATTGGGCATCTCCATCCTTGAGATCTTCAGAAGCCATCAGGACATGGTCCGAGGCATCCAGCTTTAGATGTCTCTACTTGAGCATGGGGGGTTGGATGAAATGGCCTCCAGAAGCCCCTTCCAACCTTGACCATTCTGTGCTGCTGCGAGACAGGGCTGCTAACTGGTAAATTTTTGAAGGTTTGAAACTTGCTTTATGGTGCTGGACTCTTGCCACAGTATGAAACCAGAGGGCTATTTTAGGCATCCATCTGAATTTATCTATTAGAAGACTTTAAAACTTAAGGCAAATAAATATCTTATGCTAATGTGAGAATTAGTCTTACACTTTAAGTGTAATGGAAATCATACTTGTGCAAATAGAGTGTAAAGGATATAGCTGTGCTAACTAACATGCTAATTCCTCTTCTGGTAGAAGAAACAAAACCAATTAAAATGCTAAAATTAGAGACTTCACATGAATGTAAAACATTGCAAGACTGGGGAGGAGCCAGTGTTCCTAAGAGGGAAGTGAAATAGCTGAAACTGAAGCTAGTGCTTGGGTGTGAACTTTACCATTCCTCTTTAATAAGTGGTCTATTTTCAGTAGATTATGATGTTGAGAGCATTCTGGGCTAATAAGAACATATAAAAGCATTGTGTCTAAACACACACACACACACACACACACACACACACACACACACACACACACACATACACACACACACACTCCCACGCACGCACCCCCCACTGTTACCAGTGGAGTATCTTAAAGTACAAAATGCGAAGAGTATTTTGGAAAGAGCAATCAAAGGGAGAAAAGCTTGTGTGAGAGGCTGACATCACAGCTTTTTCAGGTAGCTCTTGAAGAGACTGAATATGGAAGGGAAGAGCAGGTGTTCATCTGAAATAAGGTCACCAACGAATAGAATACCAGACACAGTTTGCTAAAATTGGGTCTGACTCATTTTGGAACAGTATGAAACATTTTTTTCTAAAAAGGACCAGTTTTCAATAGGATTTTTTTCTCTGAAGAACTGGTTAGTCAGTCTGCTTTTAGAACATCATGTGAAGGGCTGAGTTGTTGAGAAGTGCTGTCATTAAGCCATTCAAGTTTTCACTATAAAACCTTTGCTCTTCCTGTCTTCATGAGATTAGTGAAGGATTGCTAACATAATAAAATGATGCTCAAGTATTTTGTCTTTTCAGCTCTATTATATTCTGTTCTGCCACTCTTCAATCTATTGTATGCCTACAGAACATTATAAATGTATCAGAATATCATTTGCAGTTTATCATTGTCAAAATATAATGCAGCCGTGATTAGCGAAAGCACTGAAACCCAGTAAATAATACCAAATCTTCAAGAAAATTTCAATTTAAGACTTCCTAGTTGTTTACAAAGTGTAACCCTGTGTTTATTGTCATAAACAAGCACAATGCTAAACAAATTTTAACATGAACAGACCTTAGTGATCAGAGATTTAACAAAGAAGAATATATTAGGCTGCCTTTTAAAAGACAATTTCTTCTCTATGACTCTCTGAAAAGTGTGGCTATTAATCAGTCAGACATTGTGTGTAATCTAGACATTGAATTAAGTCAATTAACAGAGAAAAGTCACTAGAATAGGGGAGGTAAAAGAGTTTGGACAGCTTGTGATACAGAGAAAATTGATTAGGGAGGTTTGGGGGTTCCAACTAAGCAAACAGTTTCCTGTGTGGTCCTTCTTCTGAATTCTTACCTCTCATGTCTGCTGATGTCCTTTGCCCATCTCTCATTCTTAACCCTTCCTCTGACTAAAGTCCCTCAAGATGCTTAGTTTCGTTTTCTCAATTTATTAAGCCTTGTTAAGCTCAAATAGCTGTTTCTTATGTTGACCTGGCCCATTATTTAGTTCTTGTACTTCCAGTTTTAATTTTTGAGATTTCTCTTTTCTTTTAGAAGAATAGACTAATGCTTTTTTTAGCAAAACAAAATGTAATGGAGCATTTTGAAACAAGGGAGATAGCCTTTGTTTTTTTGCTCCTATGTGGCAATACCAGATGATGTATTAAACAGATCTTTAAAAAGCTTGATGATATGGCTGATATCACCTTCATTGATATTACTGCTAGCTATTCAGATTTTATTACTTCTTTCAAAATGGAAGAAGACCTTTTTTGGAGGACTTCAAAACTGGAAAAGTAAAAATGAAGGGGAACCCATGTGTCTGCATTATTCTGTATATCCTAAATAAAATTTAAAAAAAAAAAAAGCAGCAAACTACTAACTTTTCTGACATCTTGTAATATTTTACATTGAGTTCATTTTTACGTTTCAATTTTACATTGATTTACATTTCACTCGCAATTTTGATTGTTTTTAAAGCATGTAAATTAGCTACTAATACACTTATGCTATGTCCATGAATATTTTCAGTTCTGTTGTTGCATGTTTAGTTACTGATAAATTACAGAAAGAATCACCCCAAGTATGATGTCTTTTACGTCTGATTAGAGAATGTGGCTGTATGGTTCACACTCAGATGAGATTCATATCTCTAGACTCTGTTAGGGAATATTCCTTCTAGCATACCATTGAGTTTATGTTAACGTAATTCATAAAACTGGTGATGAGATTACTGATGATACCCATACTTAAGATTAAATTGTCTGACAAAATACTAGGAATTGTTCTTATTAAGAATGACAGTCCATTTCTAGCTGTTTAAATACTCAAAGTGTTCTGTCTGGATTAAAATTCTTAACCTATTAATACCTTAACTGATAATTAGTAAAATTCTTTAACAGTTCCACTATCTATGTGAACCAACAAATGGCAAAACAACAAGTAATGAATTTTCTTTTAAAATACATTTTAAAATTTATATCTTTTTAAATATGGGAAAAGTGGGATGGTATAAATTTGACTCTTTGCATTTGTCTTTGAGAAGGTTGACTCAGGGGATGAACTTGGATTTGTCAGGAATCTTTTGTCTCTCATGGAATTCACTTAGAGTATAAAAATATGCTAACTTCAGCCGAGGGTAAAATGCTAACCCATTGCAAAAAATTATAAGGCTGCTTTGGCTTCAGAGGTGACCACTAATTTATCCTCGTTGCCTCAGAAAAAGGCAATTTATCCTGGTTACCTGGTTGTTCTCAGAAAAAAATTCTGAGAACCCTGAATGTAAATGCTACTAATTCATTTACATTGTGATGACAGCTTAATCTAAGTAATCTTGTAATTTTTATTATTTTCTTCACATACGTATTTTGTACTTTGGCATTTCCCTTAAATATCTTTATTTTTAGGAATGGATCTTGATGGTTTTGGATATGTGAGACTGAACAGTCTCAGATTGAACAGGAACTTTATTACCAATGTGCTATAAAATTTCAAGCATGGTTTAGGGTCTTCAATTCTTCTGTTTATCTTTGTTTCTGTATTTTTGTCAGTCATGTCCTCATCCTGGATTCTCTGAAAAGTCTGTGGACATTGGTTTCTATCAGGAGATATGGTCAGTTTAGTTAGAAAAAGCATGTAGCTGTATGCCAAAAGCTTCAGTTATTATTTAGGACCAACAATGTTGAAAATGCAGGGCTTGGTTTTTGGTTGGTTTTGGTTTTTTTTTTTCAGTACTTATTTTGGATCAGTTTGAAGGCACTGGGCCAAAATCACGAACAATATGAAAAGCTATAATTCTGTTGATCTCGGTGTATTCAGTCCTCTAGCTCTGAGCCTAGACTGGCCCATTGCCTATGCATTTTAACTTTTAGAGAATCTGATACCAGAGCAATGGACATAGAATGCATTTGCCTGTCAGTCTTTTTCAATTACTTGAGAGTCAGTATGGTATATTCCTCTACAGCTGTAATTATAGTTCTCAAGGGATAGTCAAGACACAGAGCTTTCATTTCAGACAATGCTTGTTGCCTCAGGGGGGAACAATAAACATGCAGATATTCTTAGACAGCCACTGGCACTCACAATAGCTATTCCTAAATATATAGGATCATAATGCTGAAGAATTGTATGGTTTGTTGTACATTTTTTTATGTAGTTGCCAGCAGTATGAAGTGGCAAACTAGTCCAAAGACTGAATTCATTTAATAAACTTCATCTAGTATCAATAGCCCATTGAAATGGTAAAGAGAGTTGCAGAATAAGTTTACAAATATGCATACATGACACAATTAATTTCAAATTTATCCTTACCTGCCTGGCATTTCTCCTTAAATGAATCCTTCTAGATTGGTAGATCTAAACTGCAAGTGAGAGATGGAGTCTGCTGAGGGTCCCCTTCTTTTGGGTCAGAACTTGCCCATACACTAGGAAGACGGTAGGCACCAAAACAGTCCTCTGGCGCCTTCCTACATTCTCCGTGAGAATCAGCCAAATTGTGCACAATTGACTAGGAGTGAATGCTGGAACATCTTAGCAAAAAGAACCATGGGCTCTGTTCTCATCAAATACAGCTAAGTGCAGAAACAAAAGACTCTGCTATTAATGGAATCACTTTGTTATACGATGCTCGCATAGAGGAAAGATGGGCCTGGATTCTCGGTCTTGGGTGCCAATCCATCAGCTCACTGGCTACTGCAGATAAAACCTGGGTACCAGAATGAGCTGCCCTTTCCCTCTCGCTCTGCATATGACAGTATGACCTGGCTACAGGAATCAGAGATAGAAGTGGAAATGGTGTGTCATTCCTTGTCATAAACAACAGCTATTCAGAAAGAATTTGAAAAGGTTCTAAAGTGGAGGCAAAAGTGCATTCCTATTAAAAATGTCATTTATTTAAATACCAGGATCACTGAAAGGGTATTTTATTCATTTTCTTGCTTTTGAAAAATTGAAGGAATATGTCTGAGATTTTCACCTCAGTGATTGCAGTACAGAAAATGAAGAAACAAGAGGTCAGCTGTTAGTTGTCAGTTTTCTCATTACATTTTGCATCAGAAAATTAAGCTCTCTGTGATTTACCATTTGTGTTTATTGCTTTCGTCCAGTCTGGGAAATTCCACTTTAAAAAAAATTAGTATTAAATCTGCAGAATCCTTAATTCAGTCAGAATGTAAGTAAATTAGGATAATTCATGTTTAAATTGTTATGCCTTCTGGTTCTGGAGATACCTTGAGTACTGTTGCTAAGCCATTCTTTCAGGCAGTATAATGGTTATCAATGCAATAGATCATATATTTTGTTTAAAAGCCTTGTTCTTTTAATAAAGATAAGAATCTGAGGGGTGATTGCTTGTGTTGTCTTAGGTAGAGATTATTAAATGAATTAAAACATTTTTCAGAGTTGTATTTTAATAGGTGTGGACACCTTTTACAGAAGCCTCTATGTTTTCCATTCACAGAATTTCCATGGAAGAAGTGATCCTAGTAACTTCAACACCTTAAAAATACTTGAATTACTTTGTTTTCAGATTTTACTGTGATCAGCCAAGTTTCTGTGCGACTAGATTGAAGGAAGAGTGAAAGGTCTCTTGCATCTTTTTTTTGAAGCAGTACATCTTCATCTTCATGTGACTTTATTTGTATATTTTTGTGGTCAGGGCAGAAATGCTTTTAGGATGCATGCGTACTGGAAAAGTAAAGAGGGATTGGCTGGAGGCCCCATGTGACCCACATTTATAAAAACAATGACAAAAATGAGGACTGATAAGAAAAAAAGATTCAGGTATTTTTAGGGACATATATTCAATCCACTCACTCCTACTGTAGTTATCTATGAATGGAAAGGTGGAGGACTAGATTTTGAATATTCACTATTGCAATTCTTCCAAAGCAAACTTTCATCTGTGAGGTGTCCACTGTTCTTCCACTCAGGCAAGAGAGAAAAAGGAAGGAGAAAACATTAGAGGTCTGCTTTGAAAAATAATGAACATAATATAGTTATTCTCTAAATCTAGATGTGGAGTGCTGCATTAAACATCCTTGTTTCGAAGATGAGCCTTGTAACAGGAGAGGTTGTTGTAGTCCACAGCTGAAAGACAAGGGAGATCAAATTAGGGGTTATGAAAAGAAATATAAATACCTGTCATCAGAATTCATCTGCCTTGTCTAAACCCAAAAGATAAAAGTAACTTAGTCCTGCCTATCAGAAACACAGAGAGTGGATTTAAGGTGAATTATCCTTAATTTGTGACATACTTTTAAACACTGCGAGCGGGTTTTTAGTTAATAAGAGCATGATAACTTTGCTTCCCAAAATCTCAGCTGCACATCAGGGTAAGTCACAAGAGGATAGGATTATTACACTAATTGTTTGTGAATTGATCAGAGTAACCGGATGAACATCTTATGTTCTTTAAAAGAAGAAGACTGACAATGTTTTTTTTTAAAATGTTTAAGAGTCAAATAATGAAATAATGAAATAATGGAATAAATTATGTCTTTCTCCCAATTTTATTGTCAGCCAGCACTCATCTGCCTCTGATAAAAAAAAGAGTTGAAGGATGTAACTTCTGTTATGGGACTTAAACTATGTACAATTGATAATGTGCCTGCAAGGTTCGGAAACCTTATTGATCATATGTAGTTTAAGTTTCATTTCAGAAGTTTCTTGGAATTACTTTGTGAAGTATTAATGAACTCCAATGAAACTAAAATACATAGACCTTGAATTAAATACATCCTTTATTTTTTAATATCAATTTAAAATACTTGGTAAGAAAAATTTAAAAAATCTTTTTAATTCAACAGAATTTATCAGTTTTGATTACGAATGTCATCAAATGTATTAAATATCTTTGAAAGTTAAATCAAATTTTGAGATTATGATAATTTAGATAACACCAGTCCCTTGGCTTTGTAGGGAAGTTTGTGTTTGTTGCATTCATTTTCAGCTCTCCTTCCCAGATTACTGACTGTTTCTGTGCTATAAAGCTGTCTTTTCCCCCACCTCTATCCTCTCTCAGCTGTGCTCTTGGGCCAGTTTCAAGGAGTGTGCATAACTAACTTCCTTCACATTGGTGCAAATAAAATAAACTGCTGGAGTCTTTCTTCCCCCAAGTCAATAGCTGGGTAACTGCACGCCTTCTTATATTTATCTGATCGCACATATTGCTTTACTAGAAAACACCTGCTTTATATGCTTATCTTCTCAATATATTTTTTGCTTTGTCCTCCTGAGTCTTAAGCCATGTATAATTTTCTTTCTTAGGAACCATCTTCCAAAGAGAACTAGCTTTCAAGGTGACCCACTGTAGACAGGCTCAGCGACTTTAATTTGCCTTTACCTTCCTCCAGCAAAACAGAGATCACAATTTAGTAGTCTACTGGCAAGAAAAACAAACAGTGACAACCTCGAGCACTCCAGACTTCTCAGAGAACATTTGGAGTACAAAAATAACTGAGTTCATATTTATGTAGTTCACCTTTTGGTTTTAGAACAGTTTAAGTCCACCTGGGTGATATTTTCAAACTCTTCCCTGCAACTAGGGAGCTGCATGTATATTTTATTTACAAGCCACATGGCTTTCTTCTTCAAAATGCTCATGTATTGCTATGAGTAAGAGCCTAAAAGCATGGAAGAGGCTACAAAATATGTGATAAATCCTGGTAACAAATATGAAATAGGCAACTTCCCTTGGACTGACTATTCCTTCCTTTTATTGAGGAGGGAGTTAAAAAAAGAGGAGGGAATATTTGCAATTCTTTACTCAGTCATTTTATTCTCACTCCTGCTGCAGCAAAGGTGAAACAAAGGACAGTTTATCACAACAAATAATCTGTTGCTACAACAGGAATCTTCACTTAGGTCAATCAGTCTCATATACAAAATGGAAATTGAAGTTCCCCTGTGAAGATTTTGTTTATCCTTATTGTATGAGTCTTTTTTTCACTTACGTGACTTCAGTATTGAGCCTGAAATAAAGTCAGTGTGAGTGAGGATAGTATTTTAGAGGACTACAGTATGCTTATTTTAAATGGAAGAAAATTCTGGAAAAAAACCCCCTTACTTTCCCATTGCAAGTGGAATTGAAGCTGAGAGGCAGCAGTAATGCTACCTTTGCCATTGCAGAATGGGAGCCAAGGGGGAGCAACACTACAGGAAAGCAAAATTTGAAATCTGTTTAGACAGCAGAGACCATGAAAGCCAGCTTGCATAACAGGATAGAACTGTAAAGACATTTCAAGGTGTGTAGCCCTCTAGTGTTTTAAGATCAAATACTGTGAACAGTGGGATCCAACAGCTTTTCTCCAGCTAAGAGAGCTTTCTGCTGTGCCAAACAACTTTTGCATTTTCATTCCCAGCTGAAGTGTAGCAGTGAAGAGACCAGATTCAAGTAAATTACTCATGTATCAGCTGCTTGCATGTATATTACTGATACGGAACAAGTTACAAGTTCTAGCAGCTTCTATAATCAAGGCAGCACCTCGCTGAAGAAGACATACTTTGCACGGACAGATTTTATTATTTATTCTATCAGTTCCATACTTGCCAGATACGGTATATCACATAAGATCTCTTTACATTATGGTGCTTTACTAAAATCTTGAATTTAATTGAATTGCATTGAAAGAAATAGAATCATGCTCTTTTACTTTCAAAATGAATTTGACCCATTGATCTAATTTGGTTCATTCTATTTTATCAGTCACTAAATGCCCCAGCTTTCTGAGGGAAAATGTTTCCGTAGAGGTGCCTGCTCGCCTCTTGTGGAAATTGTAAAAAAAATCTCCCCTCCCCTACAAAAAAAGCCCCCAAACACAAACAAGCACCACAGCAAACCCCACCGTGGCAGGAATATGTCACACATGCACAGAGCCCTGCCGATTGATGTGTGGCCACCGCCAGCCTTTCATGCCCTTATTTTTGTGTCTTAACAGCACCACACCACACTGGCTGTGGCAGTGCACTGATTTTGGCTGGAGAAGAGTTAATTTTCTTCAGAGTAGCTGGTATGAGGATGTGTTCTGGATTTGTGCTGAAAGTGGTGTTGATAATATGGAGATGTTTTAGCTATTGCTGAGCAGTTCTTACACAGGGTCCAGGCCTTTTTGCAGCCAGCTGGGGGTGCAAAAGAATCTGGGAGGGGACACACTCAGGACAGCTGACCTCAGCTGACCAAATGAATATTCTAGACCATATGGCATCCTGCTCAGCATATAAAGCTGGAGGAAGAAGGAGGAAGGGGGGGATGTTCAGAGTGATGCCGTTTGTCTTCCCAAGTCACCATTATCTGTGATGGAGCCCTGCTCTCCTGGACCTGTCCATCCATGGGAAGTAGTGAATAAATTTCTTGTTTTGCTCTGCTTTTGCTTTATCTGTTAAACTTTATTTATCTCATCCTGATTTCAAACATTTATCTCAAAGTCTCTTACTTTTACCCTTCCAGTTCTCTCACCCATCCTGTCAGAACAGAGTGAGCCCGCATCTGCGTGGGTCTGAGCTGATGGCCAGGGTTAAACCACAATAGGCAGATGCACCACAACTCACGACACCACACCAAATGGGGGCAGTGAGAACAGTGAAACCCCTTGGCCAGCAAACAGGGCCCCCAGCCAAGGAGAGTCCTCAGTCCAGAGACCAGGCCTGGACCATGACCGTGTACGGTCATGAGCCCTACCTGACCAGCCCACAAAAGGTTCCCTGGAGGCAGCAGGTCTATGAGGTGAAGCCTTGCCCTGGAAGCTGGGGCACTACCCACAGAGACTTCCCAGTACAGGTGCCCTCACATCACCCCCAGGTGAGTGGCTGTTTTTCCACTGAATGTCTCTGAGTGATCCTTTGGCCCTTTGGGTGGAGCGACTTGATCTGCTGGTCTGACTCTGCATGTGTCAGTGCATGAGTGCACACCTTGGGTCATCATCCTTGTCCATGTAAAAACAATATCCCCAATAAGCTCAGTTAGTCCATAACCTGCTAAACACCATGAGAGCACTGCCATAGTCACCTTTGTTGTGTGTTAGTTTTGGTCACTCTCTTTAGCTGCCAATTAAAATGTTTGTCTGATTTTGTTACCTGAGTGAACCTGTTTTCACATACCTCCGTGACACCCACACAACTCAGCACTTCACTAACATAAAAAACACAAGGTGAAAACAGTAAAACGTTAAGGAGACTGACATGACACATTTTCTTTATTGCCTTAGAGTGGAAAGGACACTTTCTTAGTGCAGAGCCTCTGGCTGGGAATGCAGTACTTAAGGCATCGTATACAGTTATGGTATTATGTGCTTTAAATAAACCTGAACTCTAAAAAAAAAAAAGGAAAAAAAGCCACAAAGAGATGTTTATAGGTAGCAAACTAAAGAATTATAATTTTTATAATTTAATGCAAATTTACGAGTAACAAAAAATGAGTGTAATTACCTAAATACACACACAAAGATAATAGTTTCCTGTGTGAAAAAAAAATTTCTTTGGAAGCTTTGACTATTAACTATGGTATTTGTAGAACAAATGACTTGGTAGAACAACCTTGACTACCTAATTTTTTTAAGGATTTTTTTTTAAACTTAAAGTACCAAAATGGCACATCCATAGCCAGCGTGTTAGTCTTACATACCACAGTAATGGGATATTTAAGAAGGTATGTATAAAAAAGATTTGATAAACTAATACACTAGGACTGATTTGTTTCTAAGGTTTATTTATAAATATTTTTCTGAAAAACATTTTATGTATCGTATTACTGTGAGTAAAAAAGAGGTGCTAAAGATGCCAGGAAGAGAAAAATAAATCCACTTCAATTTTTCTCTAAGTTGAGAAAAGAAATCAGTGCTCAAGTTCCTGAGTGTATCTCTGTGTTAGCTCTCTGTGTGGGGTGTTTTATCTGTGGTGTTGGTAACCTAATGGCAAACATCATAAAAGCTGTACAAAAAAAATAACAATAAAATTGTTGGCAGAGCATATGCAGTCACCCAGAGCAGCAGAGGGGATTGTTCTAGGACAAGTGACAAAGTTTCTCCTGGTATATACTGATTTGTCACTTCCCTTGGGAAATAAATACGTCAATGCGTTCACTGCCTTATGTGTAATAAAATACCCTTCCAGTCAAAGAAACAAATAAATACTTCCCTCCTCCTTCCCTTTCCACATAATAAGAAAAACTGAAGTTATACTTTTTGTCTCCGAGCAATCTCTCAAATAAGAAGCAGTGTCCTGTAATTTGATTCAGTTAAGGACTAACCTCCATTCCATTATTCAGGAATGTCAAATCTAAGCTTACGGGAGAAAGATTTTGAGTGAGAGTGGTTTTAGTGGGCACAGTTTATCTTGATTTCACATGCAAAGTAAGAAAAAATGAGGTACAGTGAATCTGAAGTCAGTGTATAACCAGTGTACAGGTTTCCACTTGTTCGCAGTGAGCGTGGTCCACACAACAGGGTGAAGTCACATGCTAGCAAAGAGCTCGTTCATTGACTACTCACTGCAGAGAGTATTCCTTGAGTGTCCAGCAAATCTACGAATTCAGCTTTATATTCCAACATGTTCCTCTGTGCTGGAGACTAGTATGAATTCAGTATAGTTGGACTGAGAGTGCTCTTTGCTTGATTTATGCCATTCATTTCTTGGACTTCAGTATTCATGACATGGAGGAATTTCAGTCAAGATGGTTTGTGACTTTCTTAGTATTGCCACGTAGAGTTTCCATCTGCTTTATTCCTGTAAAAGAACATGTATTGCTGCTATCCCAATGAATATAGCTAACTGTCAGTTTAGCCTGATTCTTCCGGTGTGCCTTATAGGAAGAGTCCAACTGGGCTGGAGTACTGTAGGTTACCTCTGTTAGATTGTTTCCATATTGCTCTATTTAAGGAAACTTCTGGTGGAACTTGGTGCATGTGGGTTGAGTAAAAAACATTTTTTTAAATTTTAGTTTCTGGGGGGGTTTTTTGCAGTCTTTGGCAGTGCTAAAAAAAGTATGTAATAAAAATTGGTTTCAAAAATTGTGTTCTCTAGAAGATGTTTGTTATGAAGCTGAGCTCCAAAGCTTTTTATTTTAAAAGACAATCATGTATTGATCAGAAAAATGTAACTAGCAGCCATTTTCTTGTATGCTTAGATTAAAAATCAAAAAGCTGGAAGGGAGTAGAGCTGTTCTGTTTAGTGCCAGTCATTAATTCTAATATTTCTTTTTGTTTTTCTGGTTTTGTGAGGGTTTTTTATGAATTAGTTCTATTCCTTTTTGGAAATTTATTTCAGTAAATTTGTGGAAGTAAAGATAGAGGTAAAGTAATTGCAAGTATTGTATTCAAGAGATAAATTTTGCCTTTCCAGTTTATTACTTGTTACTTGACTGTGTCTTAGTTCAAAGTGTCACATCTTGAAAGCTCTACAGTCATTTTAGGCCTCTGAAATGTCCTCATGAATACTTAATTCTGCATTTGTAGGAGAAGAGTCTGTGCTGGAGAGATCTGTAATACCGTTCAATCTGTGGCCTCTAGCTCTCACTGCAGATCGTGCAAGGTTGCAGAATAAATTAGTATTATTTTGAAACACCGTTTGTCCACTGGAATGTCACCCCTTTAGATCCTTGCACGGAGCATATAAAACAGCCCCAGATGCAGACAGTGATGTATGTTCCACTGTGGTTCTCCCAGTTATTGCCATGAAGCTCTCTTGCCTGCATTGATGTTTTGTGAGAACAACAGAGAACACCACTGGTTCCAGGATGTATGTGTGTGATGAATGTCATTTATTTTCATTTCTTTGTTCCTCTTTAAAGGGAGGGGCTATGTAGAAGTGAGGTAGATTTATTTTCTTGTACAGGGGAGGTACCAGAGCACATGGTAGCTAACCAGGAGCTGTAGCATAGGCAGAGGGCAGGGAGCTGATGGTAAGTGCAGAGAGCAGATGTGATGCAGAAGTAAAAACTTCTGAGGGACCTAGAGGGTACTGCACAGAGTGTGCTGCAACCCAGATTGAGTCATTTGGTCTGAAATAAAGCCTGAGGAGAAGGAATTGCTTTCAAATATATGACTTGGGATATAGCAAATGGGACATTCTTTATAATCCTGTTTTATTTCTGTTTTATCTAACCAACTCTGATATTTCTCTGTTAAAAATATTTAGTCGAGTGTTAGTTCAAATACAAATTGCTTTAATGATTACGAACCTGTTGGAGTATTTTGGGTACCCCTTATCCTGAAAGGGAGTATCATTTCAGTAAAAGTAAATGGAGTACTTCAAAGGTCTGTATGCCTTTGGCTCTTGTCATAACAGATTGAATTTCTCAGATTAGAAATGCATATTTATTTTTTAAGCAACCTCCATGAATTACTTGCTCTAAAAATGAATTCTGTAATCACTGAGCTATCAGAATCAGGCAGATGTAAATCAAGAATGGCATAGCCTCTGCCCAAGATTTTTTCTTTTTTTCCCCTTCCCTTTTGTTTTTAACCATTTAGACTTTTTTTCCAAAAAGGGAAAAAAACCCAAAGAACAAGACAAAAAAAACACAAACAAAAAAACCCCAAACCACCTAGTTTGCATGCATGGTGCTGGTCTTTATGAATGTTAGAAGCAGTGTCTTGAAGACCCAAATGTGCTTCTGGAAAATGTGAAAATAAGCAGTAAGAAAAAAAAAGTATTATTTTTTTTCTCACTTTTTAATACCTTCCAACAGAATTAACTTCTTTTTGCTACTCATGTATGCCATCCTTAATGTCAGTACTGAATGCCATGCTGTTCAGACAAACCAGAACCTGTAATAAAAACAATTCAATTAGACAAGACACTTAACCACTTCACCCTTAAATGTAAATTGATACGTGAACTGAGCTCAGTGGAATTTTCCCACTGAGCTCAGTTGTGCTGGAATAGATAAATGTTACTGGTTTGTGTACATGTCTTAAAAGTGAGGGGTTTTGGCACATGCTTCAGCAATTCTGGAAAACATTCCTCTTGCCCTCTTTTTTGCTTTTGAATTTCCTGAGGGTTCTAATTAATAAACTTAGTAAGAAAAACAGTCACAGTCTATCGGCATCCCTAATGGACTTTTATTAGAAGGGAGGCCAAATTCTTGCCTGTTTCTGATCCTCAGTTTATTGGCTGCAATATCTGATTTAGATCTAAAACATTTTTTTTCCAGATTTCTGTAATTATAAATTCCTTGCCAGACAAATCCATTTTTTAAATTTCATAGTGAATTAGTGTCTCTACAGTGATATCCCTCTTATGTGGAAAAGTTAGGGGCTTTTGCAGTTACAAATACTATCTTGGATTACAACCAAACATCCAGCTTCAGAACACCTGGGACACATAGAAACCAATATACTTACACAAGGTATTGGCTATACATACCTATGAAATAGAAGTTTCAGAGCCGAAGTATAACCTTGGAGTTGTCTCTGTAAGAATGGCTTGTTTAAAACCTCTCAGTGTTTTAAAAAAAGGAAAAAAACTTAGTGCTTACTTTGGCATTTGTTTGCATAGATTTAAAAGGATTTTGTAGGAGATAACCTTGACTAATCTTGTTTTACTGATGGGAAGAGAAGGATACAGCTCTCCTAACTTCATTGAACAAATCAATAGCAAACTTACACTTAGAAATTCAGGCCTCCAGGCTGCCTGTCAGGGCTGTCTATGCTAGGTCCCACTTATGGGCAATGATATAAAATGAAAGTTGTCTCAGTGACTATTCTGGATGGACTGTTACTAGTGCTGTGTATTTACAGAGGTTTGTGTCCTTTGACATTTATGCATAGCTGTCACAGTTCTTACTAAGTGCATAATGTAACTGCATAATATAAACCAAATGCAAAGTGGCTAGAAGTTAATGGGCTTTATGGTCAAGACACTTGCTTGGCAGACTTTGGCTCTTGTTCTTGCTTCATTACCATTGAAAAAGCTGAGAGGACTGGGCCTGTTCAGTCTCAAAAAGAGATGACTGAGAAGGGATCTCATCAATGTCTATAAGTATCTGAAGGGAGGTTGTCAACAGGATGGAGCCAGGCTCTTCTTGTGGTGCCAGTCACAAGACTCAAAGAAAATTCCACCTGAATATGAGGAAGAACTTCCTCACTGTGCTCATGACCATCCACTGGGAACAGATTTCCCAGGGTGGTTGTGGAGTCTCCCTCACTGCAGACATTAAAGAACCGCCCGGATACAGTCCTGTGCAATGTGCTCTAGGATTACCCTGATTGATCAGGGAGGTTGGACCAGATGACCCACTGTGGTCTCTTCCAACCTGACCCATTCTGTGATTCTGTGAAAAAGGGAAAAAATCCCAATGTGGAAGAAGGTGGAAGATTGGCAGTAATTGATAAGGACAAAGACTTATCACCAGATATTCTGGAAGAGTATGAACAGAGGTCTGGGAAGAAGTAAAACATTTAAGTGGTCATAGGGAGAGGGGAAGGTAATTTACACAGCAGCATTATCTAAGTGAAAGAAGGAGGTCAGAATGCAGTGGTGACATGGACAGTAGATCAAATGAAACTGAGAAACAAAAAGCTGAATCAGCAACTAATATTTTCCTGGTAAGGCTGTGTGACAGTCCTGAATAATTTTAATGTGAACCAGAGTATATTCCATGGTCAAGGTTCTCCATGTGAATTCTCACTAAATCAGTGATAAATTTAAGTTCAGTTATGATAATTTTTTTCCATACAGAACAACAAGTACGTACATGAGGGCATTCCTGCTCCAAAATCAGGTGGTGAGGAAGTGGCTGCTAACAAATGGGACAAGAAAGTGGATTTTAATATTGTAGTCAGTCTGGGGTCTGAATGTGAATTGAACAAGTCAGATCTAAGAGTATTGGATGTAACACAGCATGCAGCCAATTGCTGGCAGCACCCTGGGCTGCATCTCTCCAGAGAAATATCAAGCACTCAGCAGTGGAAGGGAAAGACAATTTAGTAAGGGAGGCTTAAAAGTGTGTTCAGTCTGGGCTCTGTTTAACCTCCAGGACCTTTGTGAAGACAAGAGGCACATAAAGTAGGGAGTGAACAAAGGGAATGGGAAAGGAAGGATAACTGAGTCAAAAGTGGATACAGGAGAGAAATGACAAGGATGTGGGTGAGGATGAAGTTGAAGAAGGATGGCTGGCACAAGGGAGAGAGGGAACCATTGTGCATTGAAAGAAATGTGGAAGAAGTTTCCTTTTAGAATTTTCCGCTCAGCAATATCTAAGGCCCACAATAAACATTTCATTATTTGTCCTACTTCTGGTAGTATATATTAAAAAGTACACATTTGAGCATCTGGGCTTGAGCCTGCCCAGCTGTATTGTTTATGTGATGGGTAGGGGGGTGAAGGTGGGTGCCCTCATCATCTGGCCTCTTCCTGGTGCAAGATAGTTTGTTTCGGCTACAGGCACAGCATGGAGATGCAGTCATGAGTGAGGCAGGGCTGCGAACCTTATGGGTATTGAGACTCAGAGTGGGCTCTGTGATGGAGTGACAGTGAATCGGGGCTCTTATGGCAGTGTGATACCAGGGCACTTCTGAGAGGTACCGCTCAGAAGTGTAGAAGCAGCTCAGAAGGTAGAGGAAATGGCTGCTAGGTGAGTGGCTCAGAGAGGCCATTCAGACCTCTACTCCATCCTTGCTCCTGGCTCAGCAGCTGTCATATATTTAATCATCTTCATTATTTTGCTGCTTTCCTCTGGATGGACTTTTTTTTTAAATTCTGCTTTTTGAGGCAAGGCAAGAACATAGACTATTTAAGGTCACTGTATTTAAAGGTCTTATTTTCATTATTGTTATGTCTTTTAGTACTCTGAATCCTTCAGACCTTAATAATACTGCCGGGCTTTTTGACTACTGCTGTACACAGAACAAATGGTTTTATTGAACTGTCCAAAGTACTTTCTACATCTTTCTCTCTGAATAGGTGCACTTAATTTAGAACCCATTTGTACACAGGGAAAATTCACATTATTTCATTCAGTGTATATTGGCTCTTGTCTACACTGAATTTTATCTGTTGAGTTTCTTAAATGCATAACTTTATTCAGCTTTTCTGAAGTTCTTCCTGGTCTTCTCTAATCTTGAGTAACCTATGTCACTTTGATTGTGAGTTTCAAAGGTTCCATTAATACTTTAAATGGTTTTTAATTTTTTGTTTTGTTTTGGGATTGGCAAGGAAGTATCAGAATTTGTACATTGAGAATACCTTTGTTCAGCAGAGCTGCAGTAATTGCTTCTGTCTCTTGTAGTTTGAAGAAAGTGAAATAAAGTGAAAATACCCATTCATAACAAGAAAATGTAAAGTCAAGTAGGCACAAAGTTTTTAATATTTAATTTTCCACATTATAAAGCAGACTCTTCTTCTCCGCCTTCCCATAAATGCAGAAATGGATAGGATTAATTAAACATTAAGCCATTATTCTTCCTAAAAGAAAAGTCCTTGCTGGTCATGTTTGATATAATATATTCCCAAGGTGATCTTTCCCCCATCTGAAGTTTCTTCAGAATTGGTTTAAAAAACATTAATAATAAAGGAATAAATATTTTGTTATCATATTGCTCTTATCTTTTTTTACTGGGGAAAGGGATATTATTTGGAAATCTTCCTTAATTAAATAATTGACTGGAGGACTTATCCCATAATGAAAATGTTATGTGACATTCAGTGCAGCAGTGATTTAGAAATGAGACAGAGAGTCTGTGAAAGGAAAAAGATTTGTAGGTCCTTAGGCTCTAAGGAAAAAAGCATATTTACTTTCTAGACTATTTGCCTTCTAGAAAAGGAGAAGGAGCAGGGAATGAAACCAACAGAACAGGGCCACTAGCATTTTTAGCTAATGATATGCAGTGTCAAGAAGGTGCTATTTGTATCTGTGAGATATTGCTATGGGCTGACAGAATAAGAAAACAAGAAACATATGAAGTAAACTCAAGAAAGGAAAAAAGATGCCATTCAGGAAGCAAATAAACCAATAATTCCATATATATATATATATATATATACATAATTTTGTAACCATGAGCAAGCATATCAACATAACTACTGCATTGGCTATATCCTGTATTCTTTAGCGTCTCTGTATTACTAGCTTTGTTTCTTTGCAGAGTGCAGTTAGATTAATGGATAATTCTGGTCTACATTTTAACCGTGATAGCACTGATTAAAGATGATAGTTACTGACATATTTACAGAAACTAATGGGAAATGGAAATTGTCTCTACGGAGCTAAAAAATAAGGTGGTGGGTGGGGTGGTGAGAGGAGGAGATAGGTCCATGTTATGTATTTACTGATGGGATACTGGTAAATAATGAATTGTTAGGACCTCTTCAGATGTAGGGAGATAGGAATTTTAAAAAACAGTCTGAGCATTTACCTACTCCCTTTATTGCTCAATGGAAGCTCAGATGAATTCTGTTGATACTCTAACTTAGACTTTATCTACTCTCTTATGAGCTATAACTCTACAATTTGTAGTGCTGTATTTTAATCTCCCAATGGTATATTTACTATCTTAGATCATATGTTAACAGCACAGTGAGTCCCAGAGGAAGAAAAGGGAAACCCATCATTGCTCAGATGTATAAAACTTTCTCACAGGCAATATCACCAGTGCCTTTCTAAAATGAAACAAAAAAAAAGAGTGGACAAATGATACAAACTTGGGGTGCAAATGTCAGTGAGAGAGGACATGAAAATGAGATAGTGGCCCAATCATTAATGTGACTACGAGAATTCGGTCTAAGGTAGGGCCTTTCCAACTCCCAACTGCCATAACTTTGATTAACCTTGCAGTGTTTCAGCACAGGGTCATGCTATCCTGTTGACACTTTTCCTTTGAGATGTCAGTCACATTTCAATAACTTTCCAGTGTGGGATTGTAAGTCCTGTCTCTTCATTGACTTTGAATGAGGCAGGTTGCTTATGAATGCAGCTTGAAGTGTCACTCAGATATTCTTGCATTGTGTTACCTTTGATTGACTTGTCTGGAGTGGTGAAAAATTCGGGGTATCTAACTGCCCCTATTTTGACAGTGAGGACTCTCCATGTGGTTTTTTTTTTCTCTATTTTTATTTTTAATTCCTGAAACTCTCTTGCCCTTCTGATGATAATGAGATTCAGTGTTTGCTTTTTTCTTTATCCTGTTAACAAGCACAGGAAAGTCCTATCCTGCACATGTAGCATCTTAGCATTTCTGTCTGGAGTTTAGGTTCTCACAGCATGAAAAGCGTAAGCTCCACTAATGGAAGATAATACGTTAATGACAGCAGAGAAAGCACCATTTCAGAAGAGGGCATAAAAGAAATTCTGATTGGTTTAGCCTTCAAGATAGCTTTTAGTTTGTCTGGCTTGTGTAATTCCTAAGGGTTAGGCCCAAAGCCATTTAAAAAGGGCCAGCAAGAAGAAAGGAAAAGCATTTCTGGTTTTTAATGTTTATTCTTAGCAACATCAACTGTAGGTGGTTTTGTGAAACTTCCACTACGTAGTAGAAAGCTGTGTCCCAGGACAGTGATTGTTCCAAGGCTGTGTTATTCAATAAAGTGATTTATAACATATGACTCCAATTATAATCCAAGAGTTTCTCCATTTATTTTAAACAAAATAAATATTTCCCTGCTGTAGCCACTTGAGATTTATAATCTTGTTTTCAGGAGTGCCCTGGCTCACATAAAGAGACTTAGTCCCCTTCCAGTGGCAAAAGAAAATGCAGGGCTAGTGGTGAAGGGGGGGAGGAAATTCTTTAATATAAAATAGTTAATATCTGTTTCATAAATCTGGTTCCCAGGCAGTAGAGGAGAATGAATAAGAAGCATTTTTTTCAAGCTGCTGCTATAGCTGTTCTTGCTTGACTGAATGGAAAGAAGTGTATAAAAACAGCTTGTGCTGGAAACTAGATGTAAAACAATAGCAAACAAAAAACCCTTTAACAAGTGTAATCTGTTGTCAGTGAAAGGCAAAGACATCATTAAATTCTCAACAGTGCTTATTTTTCTAATTTAAGTTGTAGAGGAAGCAGTCATGCTGAGATGTGAAAAAGGAAGCAGCGTCTGTAGCCCGAGCATGACCGTGCCGAACTCTTGCATGCGTGTCCAAGGCTGAACCTTGGCTAGATCTGTAGCCCCCATGTGGTGCACAGGGAGAGTGCTGTGACTGGGGTGGAACCCGCAAAATTTACTGCCACGAGTAGAGAGCAATTTAATCAAGCTAATAGAAGGGAGAAGGCAGAGTCTTATGAATCATCATGCATGATTTCAGCAGCACAAATTAAAAATACCCCAGTATAGCTCATAGTCTGATGGCTATGACACTTTTGCTTGGCAGTAGGAGTTGGAATGCTCTTGAAAAAGAATTGAACTCATTGTGTATTTTCTCACGTTACATCAGTTCTTGAACTACTAGGTAATTGGGACCAATGGTTCTTCCTGCAGCCAGGTTTTATTTTATAAGTGGTGCTTACACTGGCACTCTGTATAGACCTCCATCTTCTACAGGTGCTTGAGAGTTTCTGTCAGATCACACCCTCAGAAAAAGGAGGCAGAACATCTAACTTATTGATCCTGATGGGGCTACAGTCTGCTCTGGGAGTGCAACTGTTGAACTCTGTTGAAACAGAGACTCTTCCCCATGTCTTCAGAAGCAGGACCTTAAGTGTGTGAAAATTTTTAGTATATCGAAGTGTCGTGGGTAGATCTTGGCCAGAGGCCCAGCCAGTGGCTCTCTCACTACTCCTCCTCAGCAGCACAGACAGGAAATAAGAAGAAAAAGCTCATGGGTCAAGGGAAAGACAGGGAGATCGGTTACCAGTTTACCATCACAGGCAAGACAGACTTGACTGGGAAAAAATGCTTTTGATTTATTGTCAATTAGCATAGTGTTGGATGGTGAAAAAGAAAAATTAAAACAATCAATTCCCCCTCACTAATTTCCCCTTCACCAAGAGATGGAGAAGGATGGGAAATGGGTCTAGGGGTCAGTACATCACAGCTCTTCTGCTGCTCCTCCCTCTAAAAATTTTCCTCTGCTGCAGTGGGGGTAATCCGTGGGGCTACAGAATCCTCCTGGAGAAACATGCTCTGGCATGGGGTCCTCCACAGGCTGCAGGGTGTGTGGAGCTTGTCCTTCTCCTCCTCACCTTAGTGTTGGCAGGGCTGTTTGTCACACTATGTTGTGGGTTTGTCTAGGGACAGTTTTTACCACACCCCCCACAAATTGCTCAAAGGTGAGAGAAGGTTTATGCAGACAAAGAGATCTGATTGGGGAGAAAATAATGTTAGGATTTATTACTAGCAAAAATAAAACTAAACAACTACATCTACAACAATTCTAATTAAACAAAAGCACTATGTATTTACAGAAACATCCCTCCCCCCT
>JAWMRA010000001.1:62316211-62341545 GCA_035584735.1 Pseudotriccus pelzelni | reverse complement strand
CACCCCTGTTTTCTGTGGAGGTCCCTCCCCACGGGGTACAGTCCTTGATAGACTTCTCTGACGTGGGTCCACCCTTCAGACAACAGCTCTTCCATTCTCTGCTGTCCCTTGGGGTCACAAACTCAGCTGCACCAGCATCGATCCTTCTCTAGGATCACACAAGTCTTACCCGGGCCGTCTCGCTCCTGCGTAAGATCTCTCTCCATGGCCACAAATCACTTCGAGGATCTGTTTCATCTCGGCCTCTACCACGGAATCTCAGTTTCCTCATGTACGTCTTTGCTCCAGCATGAGTTCCTCAAACTGTAAAGGGAGTTGTTTCTGCTTCTCAGCAATGTCCCACAAGTAGCAGGGATTTTTAGATCTCAGTCTTTTTCCCTGCTAAAGGGAGAGAAAGAGAGAAGGGGGAGAAGATGCCATCTCCCCCCCCTTTCGCCGTTTCTTTCTCTCTCTGGCTGCCAGCTTTGACCTT
Organism: Pseudotriccus pelzelni; assembly: GCA_035584735.1. Lineage (NCBI taxonomy): Eukaryota > Metazoa > Chordata > Aves > Passeriformes > Tyrannidae > Pseudotriccus > Pseudotriccus pelzelni. The sequence continues at coordinate 62,341,073 of JAWMRA010000001.1, read as the reverse complement.
GAAGGCTCCACTATCTCTCTGGTTGGAATTTCTTCTGCAACAGCTCAAGCTCTCCTTTATAGTTTTTTTTCTTCACTCTGTTACACGTCTGGTCAGGAGGGTTTCAGTTCTACCCCTGCCCCCGGCCCAGGGATGGGGGAGGAGAGAGGCCTGGCCCCCCTTGGGGCCTGACATGTTCTTTTGCATGGCTGCCTAATTTCTTCTGCACCACTCACCTTCTCTTCCATTTTTCTTGAAGATGTAATTGGCAAAGGAGTCACCTAAACTCCTGATTGGCCTTTGTCCGGAAATTTCACCTGGACAAACTATTTCCAATCCCCAAGGAAGGGAGATTTTTGCAAACCCATGACACACTATTTTCCCCTTCATTTCTTGCTGCCTGTGCCCTTTCTTGAAATTTGTTTTCCCTGGGATACCACCTCCTTGGTTGCAGGGCTCAGCCATGCCCTGCCATGGGTTGGCTAAGCTGTCTGTCTGGCAGGGAGCAGCCCCAGCTGCTCCTCATAGACACTGTCCTGCAGCCCTCCAGTATCAAAGCCTTGACACATACACCTAATACACCAAGATATGGCACCTGACAATGGTAGATGGTGTGTAAGTCAACACAGGCAGGGAGCTGGAGTGACCACAAATTCGCAGCTAGAAGGCAAAGAATAAATTTATTTCCATTTCCTTTGTCTCTGTATTTTCTCTAATATTTATCAGCTGAAGTTGATGAATCCTAATGTTTGCAGAAGCTTTGAGAACTTCAGCAAAATAAACAAGTTCAAATTTGTCCAAATGTTAGTGCTTTGACAAGAAATTCTACCTTCTAATACACATTGCAATCAGATATTGTGTTTTATTGTGTGTTACTTAATGGCACCAAGAGATTAACCACACCAGAAAAGGCAAACTGAGCTATGAAAATGTTACAAGTACATATGGACATTAGTCCATCAGATAGCTTGGAATCATGATTTTTCTAAAGTAAAACAGATTTATTTTTTTAATGATGATTTAATTTCCATGAGTAGTTACGGGTGTTTCTTACCACTCTGATACTTCTTCAAGCATTTTGGAAAATAATGTTAGCATGTTTTCCTTGCAAGTAGCTTCTTTAAATTTTTTTGTTTGTTTATTCTTAAATAACATTGCATCAGTGCAAGAAATGTGTCCATATGCATACATATGTATTCGATGTGTGCAGTATAATATGAGTTATATAATGAAAGAATTCTTTCTACACCAACATTATAACCATCCCAGTGGTAAGGAGCTAATATGCTCAAGAACAGTTCTTTCTAAAACACACTGAAGCTCTGTATGATACAAACTTCATTATTCATTCACCTGTCTTGAAATGTGGCAGAGAAATAAGAAAAAAAAGTATTTCCCGGTGGAAATGGGAGAGCCATGAGCAAAAAGACAGGAAGCTGACATGACTTGAGATATCACGCTGCGGGCCTTTGTCTAACTGCTGAGGTCTGTGTGTTATCACAATAAATGGCTGTAGAAAGTTGTGTTGGTTATCTTTTTGAAAGTGCTCAGGAGCAATTTCCTAATGTTGCCGTCTAATTTTTGCTTTAATATCTGTTGCCTACTGAACTATTTCTCCTGACCTAGATGGATGTATTTTGATGCAGTTACTGAAGAGATAGAGCAGGTAGGATCTCTCTGGAAGCCTTTGAAGGTGGGTAGCTTCTCTTCATGGCTAAGCTTAGTTGCTTGTAGAAGAAACTTATCATACTTCAGGAAGTTGAATTTGCCAGATACTCCTGATGTAGGTGTAAATGAGTGAATAGGATCACATTTAGCTAGCACAGTCAAATATCTAGCAAATACTAAGTAGAGGAAAAACGAAGGAAGGGACTAGATTTTTATATTAATCTCTGAGTGGGAACATAAATTTGCATATCCATTTACTAGCCAGATTTTTTTCCCCTAACCCTTTAGAATTGTGCAATTTCACCAGGAGCTTTACCTCATTTCAGGATGAACAGAAGATGTTAGAAAGCACCTGTGTCTGTATCCAGAACTTTTTTCTCTTTGCAGCTCTTTGTGTGCAAAGTGTGTTGAAGCCATTTTTGTTGGGACATCATTTTCAAGTCTAGCAGACTTGTGCTATCATTAGACACTCTTCCCTGGTACTTTGCCAGAAGGGCTCTACTGAGGTTTGTAGGGTAGTGCTGCAGCTACAGGACTGCAGGACTGTGCCGTGCAGCAGTAGCAAGGTGATAAGCATTTTTGGGATAATGACAACAAATTCATCCTAATCACTTTGGAAATGAGTGAAATTTTTTTTTTTTTTTTTTTTTTTAAATTTTTGGTCTAGTAACTCTACCTAACTATATGTGAGTACTCTTTGACCAATGGCTGTTATCTCTTGAGTTGATAAGTCTGGATCATTAGCCTGCTTTTCTAACCACTTCTCATTGTCCCTGAAAGCAGCAATGATGTAGTGGTGAAATGCTACTATTAAGTTAATTTTTTCTTAGTTTTATCTTCACTGCATAGGTCATGTAAATTGTGCATGAAGGTGTCCCTGTGGGAGTGGGAAACATCATTTTCATTCCCATCAAGAAAAACGGCTTCAGCCCAATTCAGAATATGTGCCCTAGCCTGTCAGATAAAACAGCAACCACTGCTTGAAACTTCGTGTGTGGTGCCAGACTTTTAGATGGGATCCAAGAGTGCTTACTATGGAAACTAATCTAGCAAGCCTTTTTCATGGATTTGAATGGACTGGAGAAGGAGGTACTCAGTCCTGAGAAGGCAAGGAAATTGATTTCATGGCTGCATCAGGTATATGACTGAGTTAGAGAAGCTTCATGGTGATTGCACAACCTCTGAGCTTCAGCAACAGATTTTGTGAGTACTCTTAGCCAATGTTAATTAACATGTAATTAGATATGATCTGTTGGTGTGGCTCAGCTGTGATATGTCTCTATACTAGGGTCACTTGAGAGTGTGAGTAAGCCAACTTAGATAAGCAAAAAATAGTGATTTTTAAATAGAAGGAAGTTTTTTCAGGTTAAATGTTCAGAAAAGCTTTTCAGTGGCTAAGATGATTAAGCACAACTGTTTTGTGATATTGCTGTCACTGCGGATCTGGAAGACATGGACTTGTAAACATAGTAAGAATTATTTTTGTATTGGTAGAGCTGACTTGCAGCTCTAGGTGTGAAAAGCCCACAAAAGAAGTTGCTTCCCCTGAGCCATTTAGGAGAAGTAGCATGATAAACCTGTTGTAGAAGAGGGAAACTAACTGTGGTTTCCCAAACCCTGCCCTTCATTTGAACAGAATCCTGGGTCCACAGCTTCTGTTCACTATCTTCTAGATTTTATTTTTTTTTTCCAATCTGTGTGAGAGAATTTGTATTTCTATCCCATATACACATACTTCTTTCTGGCTTCTATTTGTTATTTAGATGTTTTCCATCCAATTCTGAGCTAGGATGGTTTTGCTTAAAATTGTTGTTACTGGAAGAACTGGCAGGACAAGATACCTATTTTGTTTGAGTTCTTTCATTTAATCTTGAGGGGAAATAAAATTATTTCCCTTTGATGTTTAAAAATGTTCAGTATTTTAAGCAGCAGCTATCATTCGTGGCTCTGTATGCTTCTGTGCCTCTGGAGAGAATAGCTGTGAAGTCCTGGGGATGATTCTAGCTGGAGCTTCAGTGCCATACCCACTCCTGGCTTTATTCTCACCATGCATTCGCCCTGGGGCAAATACGGTTTTAATTTCAATAGTATTTGCTTTTTATTAATTTTACTTCATTGTATAGTTTCATTTTAATTTCACTCGGGCTTTCTTTTCCTAAAGAAAAGTTGTGCTGAAACTAGAAAATAAATTAAAAAGAATCACTGACACACTAGGAGATACACAGCTCAATAACTCATTAAGGTTTAGAGATGCTTATTACATATATTCTCAATTTTCGTTCACAACATGCGAAGTGCAAATTCCATCTCTCTTTTGACTGTGCACGGTTGGTAAAATGAGTTACATTTTTTCCTTGCACAGGATGTATTGCCTATTGAGATCCATGAAAATAAACACAATAAAAATTCCGATGAAATGTTATTGTATAGAATAAGTGGCTGCTTTAAAAGTCGCACTATTTCAGCTGCATTAATTGTAAAAGCTAGCGAATTTATTATTTTTTGAGGAAAAAATTAGGAACTTATTTGAATTATTCATGTTTTAAAAATGGCCTTTATGACAGTTATTTTCATAACTCATTTTTACTGCAAGTTTAGCACATACCAAAACTCCCACTGAACTGAGAAATTAGGATAGTTACTAATTTACGTATTTTCATGCTTTCTTTTAAAGAAATAGCCTTCCTTATGCTAATATGCTGCACATGGTAAAGAAAGGGTGTCGTGGGTTTGTCTAGGGACAGTTTTTTCCACACCCCCCACAAATTGCTTTAAGGTGAGAGAAGGTTTATGCAGATAAGAGATCTGATTGGGGAGAAAATAATATAAGGATTTATTACTAGCAAAATAAAACTAAACAACTACATCTATAACAATTCTAATTAAACAAAAGCACTACGTATTTACAGAAACATCCCTCCCGCCTTTGTATCAGTCCAGGAGGAGAAGAAGGTGTTTTCCACTTTTAAAGCTTCAGGTCTTCTAAGCAGCTCTGCAGCACCTTGCAATGTCTTCTCTGTTATCTCTGGGACGACACCTCCGACTCGTTGCAGCTGGAACTGTTTCTCTCTCTGTCTCTTTCTCTCTTCTGTGTCGACCTCAGGGCTGGGCTTACCTCCCTCATGGGATAAGGCTGGTAGAGTCATAATACGTGGTGAGGAAACTAGTAACAAGATGAAAAATATTAAGCCTGAGATACTTTTGGTTTTGGTCTGTAGAGTGGGAGAGTCAGAAACTGAAAGCTTTCTTACTATCCTGTCTCTGTGTTCCCTTCTTGGACCATATGGAAATAATTTGATAAAGCGTGTCAAGTGCCTTGGATGCAAAGAGGGAGTAAGAACCAGAGGACAGGGTTTTTCTCAGGTTGCCTGATGCATGCGGATTAGTCTGGATCTTTGTCCATACTTCTCACAGTCTGAGTCCAAACACTTATATTTAGCAGATAAAATCCTACTATCTTCCTTGGAATAGTGACTCTAGATCTGTATTTATTCAACATCTTTTTAAGAATCTCATTTATGTTATGAAAAGGGTACTTCCAGCTTTCTGCTCCTCTGTTACAGTAGTTATATCTTTGTCCCTGAGTACAGACAAATTAATTTCTTGATATATGCCAGGTTATATTGCTCTTTCCTGACCAAATAAACTGATTTAAGTATGTTGCTTGTAGTACACTTGGATGCTGACCCTAGTAAATTGTGGTGACATCCAGAAAATTACTCATTAAGAAGAGGTATTTAGAATAAATGTGCTGTAGATTGAAGAAGAAAATGTGCTATAAATCTCATTTTTTAATGTGTTTGATTTAATTTACAGTTCTGATTCTGGTCCGTCTTCATCTGAATATTGCTTTCTTCTTCAGCATTTGGAACAAAATATGTGTCAGTCTAGCAATATATTGTGAATATGTGCTTACCTTTGACAAGCTCTTGGGCTTTAGAGGAAAGTAAGAAAAGATGTTTGCCCGAATAAAGGGACTTTTTGAAACAGAAGAAAACACTATTTTCCAATGAAAAACTGCTAAACATTAAAAAAAAAAGAAAATAATATGCCATATGGCAATTATGCCAAAAGATAGAATTTATTACCAAATAAAACTGTTGGCTTGTGCATTTCACAGTTTCCTCCATTCCCAACCAGTGTGTTTTGAGAGGCTTTCTGTAGGGTTAGTTGCCCAGACTTCTGCAAAAACAACAGTTTGTCCTTATTGCAGGAGGTGTTAGGAAATCAAATCCAACTGGAGCACCGAATAAAATTACAGACTCATTTTGTCCCAGCTGTGTGACACATGCCAAGAGCTGATTTTTCAGTGCAGACATTTAAAGAAATGAATACAGAATTCTACTTGTTTTCCTACTGAATGAATTATCCTTATTGTGTTTTTCATAATTCTACGGTCTATTTAATACTTCAGCAAAGTCACTTTTTCCTTTCACCTCAGTGACAATGCTATTCCACGTCCTGTTTTATTTTAATAACTAGTCTTATCAGAATAAAAAAAATGTAACACCCTATATAAAACTTGAGTTTGATTACTAAATAATGTTTATGTGTGACAGATTTAGCTGTGTGTGACTGATTTATCAGTGATACCCATAATGACTTAAAACAACTTCATACATGACATGTTTTATTGTTGCTGTTGTTTTATCAAATGACATTTTTTCTGAGATTTCAAAATTATTCAGTCATTGGCATTACAGAAAATTCTTGTGAAATTTCTTCTAAAGTTCTCACGTCTCATAAAGCCTGATATTGAATACCCACATCCCAACATGATTTTGAATCTTTAAAAAAATGTATGTTTAATATTTGAGCCTTTATGCTATCAATTTCCTTTATAATCTACAGTTTTAATTCGGTCACCTTGTGGAAAGTTTTTCCCGTCTCCCCCCCCCCCCACCTACTGCAGCTGTTCATCTATGGAAGTGGATGTTTGCACTATCACCTCAGATAAGATTGGTGCTCTGAAACTGTGAGGCTGAGGTGCAGTTAGCATGCAGTTAGCATGCATTTTTGAATGGCATGCGTGTAGCTTGCATACAAATTGTAGCGTGGCGGTATTTATTTTTTTTGTGTGTAAACACCTGCTGAATGAACTTTCTCAGTGTGTTCAGCAATGTTTACTGCATTCAAAGTGTATTGCCAAAATGAGGGTGAAGGGATAAATCTGAAGACGTGATATTCCGTCACTTCCACTCGGGCATACAACAACTAAGTTGGCAGAGATCCTTGAGACATGAAAGGGGATTCTTCAGAAAGGACAATGGTGTTTTTATTTGGCAGTAGGGAAAGATGCAAGGGAACACAATTAAGCTCCATACGCCTGTGCTGAATGGCATGATTTGGCTGTGTTTGTTCACTGATACTTCACTCCTGTTCCTCTGATTGGCATGGGGAGGAATACAGGAGAACGAGTCCATAGAAGGTCCCTTCACAAGGACAACTTCCTTATCTATAACCTGTCAAATTCGCTAAAAGCTACTGTCAGTGTATTAAACCCTTTCTGAATGTACTTTGGTTCTGTGAACAGAATGCATCCTTGAATGTCTTCCATCTCTCAGGCCTCTCCTAATTTGCCATCTTTAGCATTTAATGTCAAGGAAATAGTATAATGTGAATTTGTGAAAAATATTTTCAGCAAGTTCATGCTGATACGGAATTTCCCTGAGAGGCAACATTAATAATGGGTTGGCACAACACATTTGCTGGAGTGGGTTTGATGCCTTGATTGAGTTTCCGTGGTGCGTTTGTTGTTGCTTTGGGGAACATGTGGATATTGGGTTCAACAGACCATAGAATTTTGAATTAACCTCTCTTTTTCTCTCCATGAATATAATGGCATCACAATCTGTTCTTGCTTGGGCCTTTTATGTAAGAGAAGTGAAGCTTTGATTTAAAAAAAAAAAAAAGATCTGCCACTTTTCAGAGCATTGTGAGGAAAAATAAATATGCATAAGGAAACACTGATTCATAAGAATCTCTTAGACTACTTTCCCCGAAGAGTTTCCTACACTGATACTCCAGAAAATATTTATTGTAGCCATAAAGTGCAAAAGATGAAAACCATTAACACTAAATTCAGAATATGGCAGATCCAGTCCCACCCTTTGTTTAGGATAAGCCTATGATGATTTTCAAAAGTTCTGTAACACTGTCAGAAATCTCATTTTAGGTAATTTCTCCTTTTCTGGGAGTTGTTATTGGATAATGTAACTTTATAAGATGAAGATTGAAAAATAATAGATACCTTTTTTTTTTCCCCCTAATTATACTCTGTTGCTGTGCTCAGAGTATATTCTTCTTGCTTTTCAGTCAAGGAATTTTCTTTGAGGGTCTCAAAATACCAGAGCAACAGTCTGATATATGCATTATTTCCAAAACCTGAGAAGTTCCTTTAGTGTGTGTGTGTGTGTGTGCTTGTCTGACAGATCTATACACTTGAATGGGAGAGAGGATAGCTGCTAATAGAAGATAGTGGTTGGAGGTTGTGGCTGCATTTCAAGGTGACAAATATGCTCAAGGTTAACTTAAGGGAAAATTTGTATAATACCTACTAATGTGGTGATTTGTATACTGAAGTACAGGGTGAGTATGAAATTTGTGTTATTTAAATATGACATAATTGCCAAAGTACATAACCTTAGCATATTAATTTTACTCCTTAGACTGAAATATTACATAGAGGGTAAAGATTAAATATATTCTCCAATATTTCACTATGTTTAATCCCTTTTTGCTTATCAAGAAAAGTTAGTTTAATTTACTATCTTCCTACTGTAGCTCAACTTCACAGTATTTTGGTTGTTGCTCTCACAAGTTTAGATCTCAAATGTTTATATCTAAGCTTTGAAACCAAAATAATAATTAAGAAAAAGTAGTCTGCGATAATGTTATATTTTTTGTTTTGTTTTAAAGAAAACCTGGTAGGAACAGTTTTCCAAGTTTTTTAGTTTAATTCTTCATTAACAACAAGCCATTGACATATTCATGAATGTTCTTTCTACCTAAGTACTGGGTGTGATGACAAAGAATTAGTAAAGCTCTTCAATACTTTAGTGATTTGTTTCCCCATATCCTTGTGGAAATTTATGTGAGTTTTAGAAAACGTGTTAAATTGGGAAAAATAAAATTAACCTTTGGGACAACCTCTCTGTATTCCAGACCAGTAATAAATGATTTGGGTGAAATTAATTTGCTCTAGGAATTAGCCAAAATGGTGCTGACCATAGTTTTAACTGTTCAGAAAATGGTGTTTAAGACTTGTACCATGCTTTTTTTCTTACTGACAAAAAGGTCCAAAAGTGGCAGTTTCCTGCCTTTATTTATAAAACACTGTATCAAGCATAATAAGGCTTTTCACTGGTTATTGGATACATCAGGATTTTTCCCCCCAATTTTCTTGTTCTCACTGTATTAGCTTTATTTTTTGTAGCATCGAGGAGAGGAAGAAACTGATAAATTGGTCTTTGCAGCAAGACAAGGTTGAAGTAGCATAAGCATAGGGTGACGCTGGAGGAGTGGGGGGCACTGTTGTTTTATTATCAACTGGCTTGACATTCGTGCTCTTTTTGCTCTTCTCTTTGCATGTACCAGCTTCACAGGCAGGAAACTGAATTGGTGGACCTGATTTTCTGAATGGTCAGCAGCTGTTACTCTAAGCAGAGCACACAGAAATGAGAATTTCAACAATCGTGTAAAAATCTAAGAAACTTTTATTTGATAGCGTCTTTTCCACTATTTTTATCTCCAATAGTGACAAAGGAAAATTTTAGCAAAAGTTGTCATGATGTTGCCCACACAACTGTACTTGATTTGGTAATCCAGCTTCTTGCTTGACACAAAATGTGGGCAGTTGTGGTATCAGAAAATCACGCTGCTTTTTTGCATGCAAATAGAAGGCACTTAACTTGTCACCATATGGAACAAAAGCAATTACCAAGGATGAAAGATAATGCAAGACAATTAACATGCTTGTTGTTTGTCAAGAAGCAACCTTCTATGTCTCAGAATACTGTAATTCAGGTTTCATGGTGAGGGTTTTTGGGAATGAACCATAAGTAGTGATTTAAAAGATATATTCATTTATTGCAGTGACAAATGCAATGGCAGCATGTTCAGAGGCTTGCTTTATAGTCAATTGCTTCTTGTAACTGATTAATTTATCAGGTATTTGACTAGAAGGAACTCAGTATAACACTATATTGATGTAGATCAGTACAGAACAAAATATGTTCAATTTCATAGGCTGGACTATACCGCAGAGCTGATTATCACTGTGTCTTAAATATCAGGTATTTTCTGTGATAGGATTTGCCACTGGTTGAACGTGATCTTTCTGTCATTGTCTTACAGCATGTTAATTTATAATGATGAATATAAGGAAATTGTAGGCATATAGAAATAATATAAAGAGATTGCTTCTAATATCCTCTCTTCTTTCATGTGATTTTGGTCAAGGATACAATAAAGGCTATCCTTTGAGGCAGAATATTAAAAAGGCAGTGTTTTAGAGCATATCTTCACATTTTCTCTGATCTAGACTAAGCAAGACCAGTTCATCAACATACAGCTGTATGTTATTTTACTTGTTTTATTCTCAGGGAAAAATCAGCTCTTAAAGTCATTAAGAAAATGCTCTTAACAAAAGACCCAGCAAGAGTTTGTAACTGGTCACAAAGAATTAGTTTGCAGTCTGCAGTCCTCATGGTCCATACTAGGTGCTTTGATTCAACTCTGAGAATTAGGGATGCCATTAAACCCTTTACTACTACAGGATTTTAAATCTTGAGTGAAAGAAATCCTTAATGTGGCATGAAACTTTCTTTTACCTGGGTTAAAGACTATCCATTTTGTCCCATTCAGGAAATGCCCTGGCATTTTCTCCACCCCTGGTGGTACATCGCGTCCTCTTCATGGCTTAATGTATTGTGTAGGGAATCTAGGGACAGTGATAGATCTGGAATCCAGCATAGGTTCCTATCTATGCTGGAAGTCTCTGTGTCACATTCATAGGATTTATAGTTAGTTTTTTTTCTGAATAGTACTTTCTAATTTTGGAGTCATGAATATTCAAGCCATGTGTTTAGATATGGCAATGCTATTTTATAGTATCCCTTTTCTTGCCACAATTTTTCTTTAATGTAAAATTTGCATGGTACTCCACTCTGAATGTTTCAAATATGTAAAACAAGAAGATCGAAAATTAGAAAACATAAATTGACTTTCTTAAGCCTTTCTTATCAAGGAGAATATTGTAATAAAAATGGAGCATATATACTGCTGTAAAATGATTGAAATATTCTGAAAACAGATACTATGCATTAAATTTAAAAAATAAGAATGTGTTGATAATCCAGAATAAAAAATACCAAAATTGATTGGAAAAGAAAAAAAAAAGACCAGAAATGTTGTTGTTTGCAACAGTTAATGTTATGAAATGGTGTGCTGTACCACACATTTATATGCCTGTGTATGTATATATCCATTACTTATGCAGTTATTATAATACTGGACTAATGATGAGAAGGTGAAGCTAGAGAGGATCGGTTACACACACAAAAAAGGTTATTTTGTAGTTGACCATGGTGGTGTAACTGTTGACTTACTAGTTGCCAACAATAGCAGCAACTTGTCCACGGGTTGAGATTTTGTTTTCTTTTTGTGTGTCAGAGAAAGTGGCCTTAATTAAGATTTGTGTGGTGACTGTAGCTGAATTTTTCTTCATTTAGTCAAAGTCTTTAAATTTCTTAATAGTGCTGTTTATAGTATGCTAATTTGAGTTAATTGTACTGCACTAGATGAGACACTGATTTAGAAATGCTTGTAATACTCCAATTTTGAGTGGAAGGAGACCCTTTCTTGTTTTGTTCTTGGAAGCAAGTATTGTGTGCTCTGACCTGGAATTCATGTAATAAATAATTTGGAACATTGTCACAGGTGTCCATTTGAGTTAAAATATGTTTTCATTTCATGTTGTCTGCTCTAATTTTTTTTTTGTATGGTTCATTATCACATCATTCTGTGTGCAAGTATTTTTATAGCATCAGGTTTTGCAGACATTTCTAGTTTCAGTCTTGAGTTTTGTATTCAAACTGTATGCATGAGCTTTAAAATACCATATTCGAATCACTCTTGCAATTTTTCAGTGGAATTTGAATCTGTCTGAACCTGATTTATTCTCCAGTCTTGAAACAAATGGTCTGATGAAGTAATGGTTGAGAAAGTAGCAAAGAATTCCAAAGTTCTCTATAATTTCAGATATTGATAGGTACCTATGGCATTACAGAGGTGAGGGCTTGACACTGCAGAAATGATTTATAGTAGTTCTTAAACATACAGATAGTATTTGTGACAGACTGTGTGTGTAAAGGAATACAGGAACTTATCTTTAAAAAAATTTTTTTTCCTCCAGTTTGCACTGAAAAAAAGGTTGGGAAAAATAATATGGTTGATGATCCAGAGCCTTCTAAAGCAGGATTAACTATACCTAGGTCATTCCTGACATATGTTTGTTTCCTAAAGATGCCCAACAGTGGGAACTCCAAAGCTTGCTTAACAATCTGTTTTAGTGTTTCAGTAATTTTTCTTACTGTTAGATAGCATTTTAGCATTTTAGTGCAATTTAATTTGACTAGTTCTTTATCATGGGCAAGATATTCCTCTTTACGTCTACCTTAATGTCTATACATTAAAAGATTGCGATCATCTTTATCTTCAGCGTCCTCTTCTTTAAGCCTCCTCTTCTTTGTTAGCTTTAACAATCTCAGGGGGTTAAATCTCAAAATTTTTCCTTGTTAGTCAGACTCATGATAGTTCTTCTTTTGATTTTTTTCTGTTGGTTTGTGTCTTTGAGGCGCCCCAAACAGGACAGAAGCAATCCATCTCAATCATCCCAAAAATGGAGCACAGCATAAGGTTTATCTTTTGTATCCTACAGGTGCTTTGCAGTTTTACATATTCAAGGTGTGTTTCTTGAAACAGAATGACACGATTTATTTCCAAATTGGATTGAGATTCGATCCTTCCCTGAAAAACCTGTACCCATGCAATTGTGCTATATCTAGATTTGTTCCTGCCTTTCAGAAATTTGAATTCTCACTGATCTTCCATTCTGACTGTCCCTAACTGGGCCACTGGCAGGCCCAGTTATATGTAGTCTTTAAATGCAATAAGCACTTGCTCCATGACTCTTATTATTGAAACTTCAAGCAGGCCTGCTAGAGGGAAAAAAAAAGTAAAAAACAATTTTTAGCAATAGTGTAGGCATGATTACAGTATATGTAATCAGTTCTGTGTTCACACTGTATTAGTAACACTGAGACAAACTTTCCTTTTTTATGTTTGAGGATTTTCTCAGGGGGAAGGGGTACACACATAAATGACCTTGCTCATGACTCACCTCCCCACGAGGTTACCATTTTGTGGAGATATTGAATTCTGTTGACTTGTTGTGTTCTTAAAGGACTGACCAATTCTTAACTAATTGATTTTTGTCTTTTCTTACATCCTTTTCATATTTCCAGCTAGTTAAAAATCATGTTGTTCATTTGTTCCAGGACTTTTCTGGGACTTAATAGGTGACAGAAAAATTTGTTATTTCTAAGTTTCTGCTTCCTTACTTTTTTTGAGGATGAATATTATGTTTTAACTTTTTCTGTTTTATTGATACTTCATGTGTCCTTCACAGACTTCTTTTCTTATGGCAACATGGTTCTGAGACAGCTTTATCAGTTCTCTAAGTACCCTAGGAGGAAGTTCATCAGGCACATATGTTCTGAAAACTAATTTACTTAAGTACTCTGTAACCTTGTCTGCCTATATTTTTTAATTGAAATCATTCTTTTGTTGTTTGTATTAATTTTGCTAGTCACCTTCTCACTGTTGACCTTTTTAATTAAAACTAGTGCAAAGAAGACATTAAATGCTTCACATCTGTCAGTAACTTTTTTTTCTCTATTGGATAGAACAGCTCTTTCCTTTGTACTCCTCTTAGTCAGTTTGAACAGATTCAGTTTGATTAGTGCAGGATGCAGATATTTTAATTATGTTTTGTCCTCCCAGTAGACCAGTTTAATATGTCCACAGAAGGGATTTTTGTTTCATTGACCTTCCTGTATTCATGTTCATGCCAAAAGTCAAATTGCTGATATTCCTGGGAAGTCTTATACCAGTAAATACACATAATTTAAAAAAAAAAGAAAAAAAAAGGCATTCAAGCCTAAGCCAGGAAAAGTTAAATTCAAGAAATTTGACAGTTTTGTTTTTGCTGAGTGACACATTCAGCCCCTCATTATTCACACACAGTGAAAGAGAACATTTCAGCAATTGGAAATCACTTTGGCATGATCAGTCAGTCAGAGGATTTGATGGTGTGAGTGTTCCTGATCCTCTAGTCTGTTACAAGAGGACCTTTTATATTCTGGAATAGTTTTATTACATTTAAACATTTTTCAGTCTTAACTGTTCTATCGCAAGTGGAGAGTATCATGAAGAATAGTATTAATATGGATGTGTTAAAATGAATCAAACAAGAGTAACAATAACACCACAGTCTTACCTATTTCAGAATTTGCTTGGACTGATTCTCCTTGATGTGTTTAAATTTCATAATTTTTTAAATATAATTCCTTTTGATATATTGTTTGGTACTGTTTTAAAAAATAAATACTTAGCAGATATTCTCGCCAGCAGAGGACTCATGGGAATGTTTCAAAGCTGCACCAGGGAGGTTTAGAATGGACATTAGAAAGCACTTCTTTGAGAGGCTGGTCAAACACTGGAACAGGCTCCCTAGAGAGGTGGTTGATGCCCCAGGCTGGTCAGTGCTGAAAAGGCATTTGGACAATGCCCTTCACAACATGCTTTTACTTTGGTCAGCCCTGAGTGGGTCAGGCAATTGGACAGTGTGATTGTTGTAGGTCCCTTCCAAATGAAATAGTTCCATTCCATTCCATTCTCTCCTCTCAGCATGTAAACTGGCCACGATGCCGCTCCTGCAATTGAATCAATACAGGTCTTTACTAAAGAGTATGTTACTGCAAATACATTTCTCTTTCTCCCGTTGTCACTTGAGCAGCATGATCTCTGAATGATTTTTTACATGAAAATTGCATTAGTAGAATTAAAAATAAATTAAAAAATAAAAATTGTATTTGATGATACCTGTGGAAGTAACATCACTGTAAGACAGATGAAGATGCTTTAAAGCAGTTAAGAGCGGACATGGAATTTTCATTGAGTCCTTTAAAAATTTCTCTGACATCCGAAGCGGAATAAGGTTTTACCATTGTATGTGCAAATTGCAGGCTACCTATGAGCTGAAGAATGGGAATGTTGACAATCAAGAGAATATACGCCTGGATCCTTTTGTCTTCAGGTGGGACAAGAGTGTTAAACGTGATGATAAAGACTTTGTAAATGCTTATATTTACTGTTAGTCACTGGAAAGAGGAACTTTCTCGCTAGAGGAGACTGAAATTTACAGTGCTGAAAATCTGCCCTAGGGAACTTAAAGGAAGACTCCAAAGCTGGAGGAGAGATTTGTCTTTTGGTGTGTATATAGGAGGGAAATGACAGTGGAAGAATCACAGCTTACAATATATGTTCTTCAGGATGAATATATCAAGGCTTTTTTTTTATTGTAACTAGACAACTTGGAAGAAACACTTACTTGTTTTAATAACACAGATTGTCAATGATGCCAAGGCTGCTAGTGTACCATAAGCACTTGCAGACTAAACCTGTGATAACTAAATTTTATGGCAAAGATATATAAATTATTTGTGAGATTTTAATAAATCTACCTAAAATGTAGCTACAGTATTTTTTAAGGACTAGAAAACATAATATTTTACAGTGACTTTAGTCCAAGAGTTGAAAAATATCTTAAGTCAGCAAAATCTAAATTAAGGTTACTGCAGCAGGTGGAGCTTCTTTTTTTCTTTTTTTTTTTTTTTAATTTTGTTGGTTGGATCCCATTAACTGCTTGCTGTTGCTTGGTTAGGTATGTCAGGTGCTAACTTGCTGTAGGCAGCACAGCAAGTGAAATGAGTCAAATGCTGTTACACCCTTGGGCACCTAGCATCCATGCTGTTTGTTAGCATCATCAGACAGGTAATTCTGAGCATAGATAATGGTAACTTATCAAAGCCCCACATAACACAAGGGTGAAATCAGTCTCCCCAAGCTAAACTTGAAAGAGTTGACAACGTATGCTAGAATATATATGCTGTAGCTTTCATCATTCTATTCATTAAATATTGTTTTGGCTGGCTTACAATTAGAAACCAATGAAGCAAAAACCAAAACTGAAGCAACTAACGGTAAACTATTTCATTTTATGTCTTTGCATGAGATGCTATAAAACAGTGCCATGGAAAGGGCCCTGGGAGTCCTGGTTAATGGCAAATTGAATCTGAGTCAGCAGTGCCCTGGTAGCCAGGAGGGCCAACTGTGTCCTGGGGGCATCAGGCACAGCATTGCCAGCCAGTCAAGAGCGACAATGTCCCACTCTGCATTGGGGCAGCCTCACCTTGAACACTGTGTGCAGTTCTGAGCACTGCAATATAAGAATGGTATTAAGCTATTAGAGAGCATCCAAAGGAGGGAAACAAAGAAGGGCCTTGAGGAGAAGCCGTATGAGGAGCAGCTGAGGTCACTTGGTTTGTTCAGCCTGGAGAAGAGGAGACTGAGGGGAGACCTCATTGCAGTCTAAAACTTCCTTGTGAGGGGAAGAGGAGGGGCAGGCACTGATCTCTTTAGTGACCAGTGACAGGACCCAAGGGAACGGCCTGAAGTTGTGTCAGGGAAGGTTTAGGTTGGATATCAGAAAGAGGTTCTTCACCCAGAGGGTGGTTGGATACTGGAACTGGCTCCCCAGTGAAGTGGTCACAGCACCAAGTCTGACAGAGTTCAGGAAGTGCTTGGACAGTGCTCTCGGGCACATGGTGTGACTCTTGGGGATGGTCCTGTGCAGGGCCAGGAGTTGGATCAGTGATCTTTGGGGCTCCCTTCCAACTTGGCATATTCTGGGATTCTGTGAAAACATACTGTGTTAATCCCTCCATTGGTGTCATATTTACAGAATTCTTTTACCATCTTCCAGAAAATATATAAACTTTCCACTAAATATTAGAACTGACTGGAGGCAGGAGTCCCATCAGCCTCCCAATAACTGAAAACAATCTATCTAAACAAGGTCACAAATTTCATTGTTTAGTTGGGAGCAGTGTAGCATAAGAAGACTTTGTGCAAGTCCTACATTATTCTTTAAACCTTACAAGTGAAACTCTTTTGCATTTATCTGTTGATTAAATTGCAGGTTTGTGCAAATGCTGAGTAAAATTTAGCTAATGCTGAAACCTGGTGCAGAGAGCTTGCTTTGGAGTCAGTCTAATTGTTGGAGTAGAACTTGATGTTGAAATTACTTGGCAATCAAAATAAAATCTCTGATTTCCAAGGTGTAAGTAACAGTCCAGTATGTACCACAGTACGAGTGTAAACATTGTTCTCTGATTCAAACACATTAATTTTAATAACCAATTTTCCTCTGTAATGGAATCATATTTTCCTGTTTTACTATACCTTTTTATCAGCTTTAAGTTTAGGTATTATTATTAATAATGATTTTTTAATGTACCAATGTATTGAGTAACTTCTAATTTTGAATTTTTCACTTTTAAAAAGGAAAGAGTTGAAGATAAAATTGCAAAACTCCATGAAAAACTCAGACGCAAACCTAATAATGCAGTATCAAGGACAGTTTTTATGGTCAGATTTTTACAACAAAGATTAAATAAACCCCACCAGTTCTTTTGTTCTTTTTGGTTAGGTTAAGAGGTAGCTTAGTCATTTAGCTGGAGTCTGAAAATTAGAAGGCCATAGCATCAGGTCCACAAGATTTGCTCAGTATTTTTGAAAAAGGACTGAAATTATTGCAGTCTTTCTCCACCCACAGTCATAGGGGGTTCATTTAACACTCATCCCCACTGCAATTATTTTCGAATAGATTTTTTTAAAATTTAACAGATTGTTCTCTTTGCATTTAGAAGCTTTTGCATTTCTTTACTCTCAGTTTGATATCGTAATTTTCCAAGGTAATTCTGAGGAAGAAATAAAATAAACAAAACTTTACGTATGATTACGGTAGATATTGAACATGCTCTGTCCAGAATTATCAGTGCATAACTCATCATCTTAAGAAGATTTTTCTTGTCATGGGCTAGAATTCAGTGAAGTAAACCTCAACCCTTTGAATGGTGAAGTGCTAAAACCTGCTACACATATTGAGAAATCCTGCCTCTTATTGATTTTATTTTTCTTGGAGAAAACCAGTAATAAAAATGGATTCTAGAATAAATTTAATTTGCAATTTTTTCTCTACTGCATAAAAGCATAAATTTTTAACTGTTAAAAAGTTATTGGTCTTATTCATTTTACTGAAACAGAACACTGTTCTGTAAAATTGCAGTGAAATCACTGGCATAGCTGTATTTTTAGAGAGGTAAAAAGACAACTAGATGAACTGTAAATGAGAAAACATTTCTTTCTTTTTGTGTTGATACAGAGAACTCATTAAATCTCATATCAGGCTTGCAGGCACTGCAGAAGGACAGACATTTCAGAGATCTCCAACCTCTTAGGAACTTTGGAAGTAAATGAGCCATCCTGCAGTTATTATTTTGTGTTTTATTAGGAGTTTGCCCTGGGCTTTTATTTGATTTTCAGATTGTAGTGTGATCTCCTATGTGTGAGCACTGGATGACATCAACTTTAGAAATGCTATGTTTTCCAGTACTGGTGGGCTATACCAAAATCTTTTAATACTGTTTGAGTCTTTTATGATTCTTCAAGTATCCTAATACCATTAAACATTTCAGACAAGGATCAGTAGGTCTTTGTGGACTTCTTCAGAGACCCAAGAACACTTTGGCCATGGTGAAGTCTGTAGCACTAGGATCTGCCAGGTGTACTAGGATCTCCAAATATTCTATTTTCTAGTCATAGAATAAATAATGTTTCAAGTCCTTCAGATCCCCCAGGCTAACTGTGGTCCCCTGCTTGTCTCAGGAGTGCCCTGTTTGAGGTGTGTTGATGTCAGGATGAAGGGCAACCAGGTAGGAGGAGGAGGAGGAGGACATAAATGCCTCCACCTCCTTCCCTTTGTCTTTGGCAGCCTGGAGAGGCCAGTAGGGGAACACTGCCTCAAATTTAGAGAAGCAAATGGAGAGCAAGAAGAAAGAAAGGAAAAGAGTCCAAAAAACTATATTATTATGTTGCTGAAGAATCAGAATTGAATAATTCTTATGTTGTTTGGGGTCATTCATTGTAGCTTCTCTCATGTTTGTTTCTCCAAGACAGAGGTGTTTAAAAAAAAAAAAAAGATGCTTGTTTTCTAAAACCATAAGAATATTGCTCTAATGAAAGCTTCCATTAAGGAAATATGTCAGAAGACATTTAAACATCTGACAAATATAAAACCACCCCCTCTAAGGGGAACTAAGAACACCACTACAGTCGCTGGTGTTGCACTTTTAATGTAGTTTGATTTATCCAGCATTTTTATGTAGACCCGCAAAGCACAGCAAAAGCATTGCCATTAGAAATGATGATTTACCTTGCTTATATTATGTGTTTGAAATAACAGGTCCATGTCAAGGGAAAAGGAAGTTTATTCCTGGGTTAAACCAGGTCCTTTAGACATAATACTTAGAAGCCAGTAGCAAATTTTCCATCTCCTTCTTTGAGCCTTTGATCAAAAATATAGGGTCAATTTTCTTCAGCTAGAAGCATCATTTTGTCCTTTTCACGTATTCTCTCTCATACTGTGCATATATTTGTC
Organism: Pseudotriccus pelzelni; assembly: GCA_035584735.1. NCBI lineage: Eukaryota > Metazoa > Chordata > Aves > Passeriformes > Tyrannidae > Pseudotriccus > Pseudotriccus pelzelni. The sequence goes on along the minus strand of JAWMRA010000001.1, from coordinate 62,321,584 downwards.
CTTTATTTAGAGACCTGTAATCAAGATTCTCATTTTAGTGTTTTTGATTACTAAAACAAAACCAGAAAAATGAAACAACCATGCTTTTTCTGCAAATATATTTATCTTCCGAGGTAAAATGAATATTGTTGTTCATTATCTTTGGAACCTAAGTAAGAAATTGAACAATTTGAGTCAGTTCAGTGAACGCTTTTATTGTGTAAGAGAGGGGGTGGAGGAGGTAAGGAACTAAAAAAACATTTGTTTTAGAGCAATCAGGCCTTCTTGTGCTGACGTGCAGTGTTTTTCCACTCCAGTAGACATGGTTAGACATCGTCCGACACTCCTGGGGGATGTAAATCAGAGACTGAGCATTTTAGACTTTTTACTCTCTGGAGAAATGTACTAGTATTTTAATGATTATTTATCTTTCCCAACTGTACATTTGCTTAGATGCATGCAGGTTTAAATATATTTAAATCTATATCCCCACTCAATTCTTCCGAAGACAAAAAACTTTAGTCCGTATGGCTTGTTAACATTTCCCTATACATTTTCCAGAGGTGTACTAGGAACAGCCTGCTGTACAGCTGTTCTCCTCCAGCTGAACAGGTTCATAGGAAATGAAGAGCTTAGAGCAATTTGTAGGCAATGAAGCAAAAAGAAAAATCCACAAAGAAGCAGCTGATGTTAGCAGCTTTTAAAGGGAAGGAAAAGAAAGGGAAAGAATAGGGAGACGAATGTAGAACAGAGAGAGAACACCATTTTGGAAGAAATCTGAATTACTGTTTTTCAAAACCAAGGAGAAGCTACAGTGCTTACCTTATAAGCCATTCTTTATCGTTTCATGCTTTTTACTGCTTGCTGAACAATATCTGCGCTCAGCATACACAGACGTTAAGCCAGTGCTTTACCTTGGCTGCACAAATGGCTGGGAGCTCGAGGCTGGCAGCCAAAGTTTTGTGTTACAGCTTTGTCACTGAAGCACACCCAGGACTCAGGCAGGAAAGTGTTTAGGGCATGTTAAATTTTAAGGACATTTTTAAATCCTGCTACTTGTCATAATGCCTTTCTGGAATGAAATCTGCATGTTAAACACTATAAACCAATCCTGCAGTGCCTGTTTTCTTACTTGTAAGATGGGAATAATAATAATTCTTATGTGTGTTTTGTATTTTAATTCAGGGCATTTATACACCACTTCAAGCAAAACTCTTAACATGCCAGAATGGTGGCTTATTATTATGTTTCATTAGCCTTAATAGGAACTGTTGTATGTGTAGCTCATAGGGATATACATTAAATTTTCATGGTATTACACAATTGAAAATTTTAAAGGGATGACTTTCAGTATTAATTGTCATTAAATCAATATCACAGAGTCAAGTTTAGCTCCTTAGCTCAAAAATCACATGGTGTTTACTTTCAAGAGGTCCTTTAGTGCCTATTTATTTATTTATTTATTTACTCTCATACAAAGTGACTGTGAGACATTAATGGTCAAAGCTCTATGTCAATATACAGTTTATTTACTTTCCAGAGGGACCTGTGAACTAAGGAAAACAGTGATGAGGTGTGAAATACCTATGATCAAGGTGTAAGAGCAGCTGTGAGAATACTAGATACTTTTATTTAGATGTTTTCATACAGGCATTATTTAGAAAGAAAATAAATACTTCTTGATGTACTTCTTGATCTAATAAATCATTAAAGAAAAAAAATGTGAGAGAGAATAAATAAAACCACTTAAAAATGTTGTGGCTGCTGCATTTTTTAAAACTCATGTTAGTGATTTTAAATTGCCCATAAGAGTACATCTGATATTCCTGAGGTATGTAATAGATGTGATGCAGCGTCATGGCTCAGAGGGACCCATTATTATATTTCATTGGTTCATTTATTACCTGAGGGTGAGCACAGACAATAGAACAAGGTGTCAAACTTACTTTTAACCCTTGGTCTTATAAGAACCTAAATGAATGGTTTAAGTGTATTTTAAGTTATTATCCTTAGACTTGTCTCTGTCCTTCTCTGTTTGCAACTGGCGAACATGAATGTTATCCAGTTTTCAGTGTCAGCCCCTTATACTGTGTTCCACTTAGACCTGTTGTTTTCACCACAGGTCCCTTCAAGCTTTTTCCTCTGCTTTGTGTGACAAGCTGTAGGTTGTCAGATAACTTCAACAATCCCTGCTTAGGGGAAAAAAATGTAAAAAAAAAAAAATTCACTTTTGAGTGGCAGTAAAAAAGTGCAAGACTGGCATATTTTTTTGAAATGTACACAGGTCATAGACCAGAGAAAAGAGTGGCACCCATGCTTAGAAAGACGAATAGGCTCTTTTGAAATACCGAAGGAGAAAATGACAGAATATTCTTCTATTTCAGAAATATTATTGGTATATGTCAGTACTTGCAATTCTGCTAAACCTTGTTCCTTACTGAGCTTCAGATATAAACCATTTGTGTAGCTCAGACAGAGGGTAAACCAGGCCAAATCATGGCTTTGCTTTAGAGAAGGCATGTGGACTCTGGGCCAGGAGAGCAGGGAAATTAATTTTACTATAAATTTGGAATGAAACCAGAACTATGTATTTTCTCCCACTTTCCTACCTGCATCCCATGCCACAAAAAGTCTTCAGTCATCAAATAATGTGAAAAGTAATGATGGAGGCTGATGGAGCAAGGACTGTGATGCTAATAGCCTTTCCTTTTTCCCTGAGAAATTTGTGTTTCGCGGTAAGATACTAATGTGAAGATGTCTCTCTTAAAAATAAAATAAAAAAAATAAAATAAAAAAAAGAGGGAATAATAAGGCAAAATAATGAGGAAAAATAATGTGGGAAACATTTTTTTAGCAGCTTTAAGGTTTGAATAAGCAGCTCCAAAAATGTATTATTTAAGCCAAGGAGTCCTCTGCTGTATTGGGTTAAAAAACCCCACAAACAACCACTTATGACTTTGACATTAGAAAACACTGAAAGTGCTCATAGCACTAAGCTATGACACACACATATATATATATATGTGATAATACATATTGTACTAGTGCTAACTGCTTAATTCAAGGTTGTATTCTAGTGTTCAGATTCATTGTTTCATTTTCCTTGTCTGACAGTTGTTTTGGGGTGGCAAAGGATGGAAAATGTTTAACTCTGTCCTCACTGAAGCTGATGTCATTAAGTGCCCTAGCCTTTACCCCATACACATAATTCTGCCTGTAGTTGGGTTTGAGTAAAGCCAGCTCAGCAACAAAGAGAATTATTTGAAAGAACTTTTATGTTACAGTTCTTTATTTTACTACTGAGGGTTTTCTGTGTTTAGTGACTCTGTCTTGGGAATCCACCTCATTTCTTGACTGCAATGACCTTTGTGTTCATAATGTTTCACCATTTTCCAAGCAGTCAATTGGAGGTGAATGCTGTAGTATTAATATATTTATCATCAATTCATATGAACTGAACATAATTTCCTTAATCCCCTCTGGTCCATTTCCCTTTTAAGCTTTGCTGTAATGCATTTTGTTGAAATCTAGAAGTATTAGGTTCATTACTTTTTAGAGGCTTTATGATTTTAGTCTTCTATTGCAAATAGATCAGTTTGCACTTTTTATCGTTGTGCACGACTTTTTCCGTGCTAGAAGTTTGAACATATATCTGTTGGTTATGTCAGTGTCAGTTGTTTCATCCTTAATACTAAAACAGTAATACAGTATTCTCTTCTTCTTACATGTTTTCAGCCATATATCTGAGAGCACTTTGTAGAGGAATTCAGTATTGATAGCCACTGTTTACATGTTGGGAAAGTGAGGTACAGGAAAGAAAATTAATTGCCCCAAATTAAACTAAGAAAGCTAAGATAGAACTGAGCATAGAGACCACATTCTTTACCCTCTCCTGCTTCCCAAACATTGAGGTTACTATGTTCCCATGAAGAGAAAGGAATAAACTTTTCTTAAATATACAAGGAACCTTTTAAACTACATCTCATTCCTTTGGGGTTTTTTTGCTCTGTAGGATACATTATCCTTGCTTATTTCTAAGGAAATTAACTGTGGATTTGTCTTTTTCTTAAAGATATTTGTATGGATTTCTCCAAATATTAATTAAAATTAAATCTTTATGTTCAAAATGCCTGTACTGGAGAATAACCAGTTTCAACGTTGTTTTTAATTTGGGTCTGGCTGTTTTGCTACTTAATGAGGTAAAGATGAGCTGCAATAAGGCCTTTGGTAAGCAGGGCTGTCTGATAATATTTGTTTATTGTCCAAATAGGATTTTACAGCACAAAAAAAAGGAAAAATTGAGGACAGTTACAAAAACTGACACACCTCCTTTTGTCATCACAGTGCTGGTAAAACATTACTTTAAATAACCAATCTTTTTAAAAGAAATTACTATTTCATTAAAAATAAAAAAAACCCAGTCAGTTTACTAGTGACATTTAAATGGATTAGTGCCATGTTGTCTCTCTCATATATTCTGATAGTCAGAGTTTAATAGGAGAATACATACCAAAACACAATCCATGTTTGAAACAGAATGAAAATACATAGCTCACTGAAAGCTTATTTACGTGGAAATGTTCAGGAGAATTAATCTGTAAAAACAAATTTAAAGTGGATTAGTTAAACCTAATTAAGTCCTTGTATAGATGTTCATTCAGAATAAAAAATGTCGTGATTTGGTTTAACTTAACTCTCTTCCAAATGAATTACAGCTACCTGATACTTAATATAGTTTAAATAATCCACTTTAAGAATTTAAAACAGAATAATTTTACTGCATGCTTCTGTGTAGACAAGGTCTCTGGGAGAAATCTGTCTGTCTGACCCTTTCCCAGCTCTTAACATCTAGGTGTAGACAATAACTTAGTTTCAGAGGTAGTCTGAAGTCTTGCAAAAGGTATTAAATCACATTTCATTTGGTAGTGATCTTTTAGGAAAGGACAGGATATGATATATAAGCTCTTTACAGAATCACAGAATCAACTAGGTTGGAAAAGACTTCTAAGATCGAGTCCAACCGATGACCCAACACCACTTTGTCAACTAGAACATGGCACTAAGTGCTACATCCAGTCTTTTCTTAACACCTCCAGGGACAGTGACTCCACTGCTTCCCTAGGCAGCCCATTACAATGTCTCTGATTACTCTGTGTAAAGAATTTCTTCCTAATGTTCAACCTAAACCTCTCTGGCATGGCTTAAGATTGTGCCCTCCTGTCCTACTGCTGGTTGCCTGGGAGAAGAGACTGACACCCACCTCCCTCCAACCTCCTTTCAGGTAGTTGTAGAGAGCCTCCCCTGAGGCTCCTCTTCTCCAGGCTAAACAGCCCCAGCTCCCTCAGCCTCTCCTCATAGGACTTGTGCTCAAGTCCCTTCACCAGCCTTGTTGCT
>JAWMRA010000001.1:62159956-62316111 GCA_035584735.1 Pseudotriccus pelzelni | reverse complement strand
GCTCTCCAGCCACTCTGTGCCCAGCCTGGAGCGCTGCAGGGGGTTGTTGTGGCCAAAGTGCAGGACCCAGCACTTGGCCTTGTTGAACCTCATACTGTTGGATTTGGCCCATCTATCCATCCTATTCAGGTCCCTCTGCAGAGCCCTCCTGCCTTTCAACAGATTAGCACTCCATCCCAACTTGGTTAACAGGTATGAATTTAGGATTGGAAGGACTGAATATCTTCAGATGGTAACTGCTGCCATCAACTGTGGGAAAAATCTAGTCTTTAACTTTCAGGCTAACTTTTGTTGAGGTGAACATGACCCCCTCCCCTGGAAAGGAATAAATTGGATAGGGTCATTCTCTGTGGGTGATAGGAAGTTGGAACTTGGATGGTAATTATAATTATCTGTCTTCTCTTCAGAATATGATAACTTCTTTATTCTGAAATTCCTGTTTGCATACATTCTGGGAATAATCCTGAATTAACAATAAAGTATTTAGAAGGTTCTTTGACTGTGTGTTTTTTAAAAGGATGGCATTTTTTTTCAAAAATGTGGAGTGTCAACACATACCACAATTTTTGAGAGACAAAAGACTTCAAGCAGACATAGGAACAGACAGATTCCTAAAGAAAAATACCTGTTTCTGCCATAGCTGTGCTGTACTTGAATGAACATGGTAGCTTGCAGGAAACTAGAGGCATAGTAAAAAAATTTTGAAGAGACTACTCCCATGAGTGAGCTTCTTAGTATTTAAAAATGAAGTCTCTCTTATGGGCAGGAGAGGCTTGCATTGCAGATGATGGCAGTTATTAAGGGGATCGTAGGTAACTTACTTCCTGTCCTAATTTTTCTCTGCTGGTTTTGCAAGATGTTGCATGATTCCAATACTTTCCCTTCAGTTGTAGTGAATTGTATTTTTTCATAAGACACTTAGGAACCAGCATTATTTGAGGCTAAAATATTTTGAGTGATAGATTATATCCCCTTACTTAAAGCAACATAAAGAATGATGTTTCTGTAACACCTCAACTTGACAAATTTCCCAGTCCATTGAGGATGTTATCAGAACACTGTAAGGTGAAAATGCTGTAAGGCATAGAGAGGGCAAAATTATTGAAACTTAAGAGAAAGACTGATAATTCTGTGTGTACAGTAAGTACACAGTAATTCCAGATATAGGTGCTTTCATTTTCAAAATGTTAGCAGCATTATAGTCTTCTTTAATTGATTTTTACATGGCACAGTTTAAAAGACAGGTTTATTTCTCTTTGCTTGCTTGGTAGCAAACATCAGTGGAGAGAAAACTTCCAATCACTAAAATGAGATACATCACAGAAATGTTTATTTCAGCAATACTAACTTTACACACTGATTATACTATTAGATTTTGAAAGAAGAGAAGGGAAAGAAACTGTGAAATAGTAATAGAAGGAAACAACAGAACGATTTTGAGAACTGAGAACTGTCCTTCACATTTCACCTTTATGTGAAATAAATTACAGAACCGTAATGAATGCCATTAATGGTGCACAAATGTACTTCACATATATGGATCAACTCTGGAGTAACTGAAAAAAAATATAATGGGAAAAAAACAGATTTAAACTCTGCAACTGCAGCATTGCAAATATACACTTGATGCTTACAGAAAAAAGTCCTCTCTGCTGAGGATCCCTGGCAGTATGAACCAGCAAAATCTGCCTTGCAGTGTCTCCTCTGTCCCCTTCAGGTCCAACTCCCCATCCTCTGCTCTGTTGCACGTCTGTGAGCTGTTGCTGCTTGCCATGTCCACAGATAACAAACCATACCAAAAAATAGTAAGTTCTTTTCTTGTGGTTTCCTGTGGGGTGAGATGAACACTGGTACCTGCAAGTCAGGAGTGGGAACTGAGCCCTGAGTGAAAGAGGAAGGGGAGAAGGGCAGTTTAATCTGTTTTTGCTTACACTTGAGTTCAAGTACAAATATGATAATGTTTGTTGTCTGTATAGGTACATATTTGTACCATTCCTATGCAATCAAGCAGTACATCTGAAGTGATATATCTGTTTACTTCCCATTCATATCTTTGGAGCTGAAAATGCTTCTTCCCTTGTTTTTTTATGGGAGTTTGTGGTTTTTTATTTTTTAGTTCTGCATCTGCAGTAAATATTGCTTTGGTAAATATCTTCTGAAACCTCTGAATTATTAAAGTATAAATTAGATGATTTAAGAGCAGAACATTGTTTATAGAAGTGCACTTGTCAGTGTTAGGGAGGTAAAAAGAAATAATCCTATCATGCCAGTAGTCCCTCGGGAAGACGTTACCTTCCTGATATCATCCATGTTTCTTGTAGTTCAGAACACTTGTTAAGCTGAAAAGGGGAAAGAGAAGTGCATGACATTTATACTTGTTGTAACATAAACCATTTCTTATCTCTCCCCTCAATCCCTCTCCTCTGGCTCCCTTCTGTCTCCATTTACAACTTCACTATCCCTCATGCCTACTGGGACCATAACCTTAGTTGTAAACTTTGTTCTTGTTGCTTCTCTCTGCATATCTAAGACAAACTGTTTCTTCTTTTTTCTTTTTCAGTAGTCTAAAAAAACCCAACCAAACCCATTTCTTTCAATGTTTTAGCTTCCTCATGTTTTTGTTGTTTCTTCTCCTTTTTTTAGGCTCAATCTTCTCCTGTCTCATCTCTCTGTCTCACAATTCCCATATTAGCCAGCCCTTGGTGCTAAAATTGCCGAGGACACTACCAATTTTATCTGCTAGTTCTAGAGGATGTTTTTGTCATAAAGTGGGTATTTTTCCATTGTGTTGTAGAACTGAACACCTTATTTCTTTTCTTTCCCCCAAAAGACAATCTGAGACATATTTAATTATGCCAGAATGCACTGTTCTTTCAACCTGGACTGGCTTTCAGTAAGCCTGGAAAACGTCTCTATGCCATTATCAACTTCTCAACTACTCACCAGCCATTTTACTCACACTTGGTAGCATATTTCATGGTTTTCATCTAGTTAGACTCTTGGTGGTGTGAGTTTTTGTTTTTCCAATTCCCAAATGAGTCTGAAGAACTTTGTCAGGATTTTTTCAGTAGTGGTGCAATCTTGGAAGAGCAATCCAACTTGCACTTTACCCTATTTAAATTTACAAAGTAAACATCCTTAGGCCTAAATTCCACGGGTATCTGATCTGGACAGGTGTTCTGCAAAGGAGCTAAACACACACACACAGGCAGCAGTGAGTTTAGCTGCAAATAATCATGACCACAGCCAGTTTCATTCAAAACACATTTGGAATATAAAGTGATGCTGTCTTTGTTTTGGAGCATTTGCCCAGGAAGTGATAAACTTGGGAAGATCTATGAAGTTCCTTTATAGGTTTAACCCTCAATTGTGTTGCTTCACTTCAGAAGAATAGGAACAACAATATTTGCATATTTTGCAGAATGTTTTGAGATTTTCTATTGAAGAGAACTGTTTAAAAAAGTTGCACAGATTTTAAAATGAAGCTTTGAAGTGTCCATAATTTTGCATTAATATTTCTGTATTAATAGTTTTGAGGTTGAAATTAATGCTGTTATAAATGGCAGCACTTAAATATGCCTTCTATGTTCCTAACTGTGCAATCACCAAGCAAATGTGGTAGTTAGATATCTTATGGCAATTGTACGTGGGAGAACAACTAAAAGTATGAAGTTAATGCAGCAAAATTAAGGACCATTAAGCATCTATATGGAAACTTATTGAAAAGCGAAGTGCTTAAGGGAAGATTAAACTACAAAAAAATAAAGGCATTTTAATTTAGAATAAGTGCATCTACCTATAGCTTCATGTATCTTAATTTCTCTGCATTAACTTCATAGTTTTACTTGATTCATTTTAACTTTCTAACTTGCAGGCAGTCCCAAGTCATACTACTTTTTCAAAAAAGTATATCTTTGGAAGCTTTCTCTTCGTAGTTTTATATCCTTCTACCCCATTCATTGCAAGTAACCCAAGAAAAAAATCATGTTTAAAAAATAAACAAAAGAAGAATAGTAATATGAATTCTGTTGTCAACTGATTATGACAGCAGACATGACCATCAGAATGAGAAATTTCCATAATAAAGACATGTATAAGATGAAAGAAAACTCATATTTTGCAGGTGGAGATTAAAAGCTTGAGGGGAATTTAAAAGTTCGTGAATGATGGACACAGTGGAAAATCATGGAGAACAGAAAATGAAGACCAAGATAATAGTAAAAGACATCACATACCTGCCCACTGAAATTGAATATTCAAACCTGACTATTTATGGTTGAAATGAAAAATACAGATGTTTGTGTGTTTGACACAGCTTATTTTAAAGTACATGAAGCTGTGCCAAAGCTGGCATTTATCACATTACTCTATTCAGCTCGTTCCCAGAACAGTCTTTATCTTCTTTATTTCTATGGTGTCTTTTCAGGCTTTGCTGACTTTGAAGAGATTCAGCTTCATTTTATGGTTATCATTTTATCATCCCTTAACCAAAATTACCAACTCTGTGCAAAGAAATACACAGAACTGGCAGATAAACACTCCCACATGTTATACTCTATAGTCAATAGAAATTTCTTCTCAGTCATTACTATAGAAGCTCTGCCATCTTTTCCCCATTACTAAGGTTACATCACGGACATGAGCAGTACTGTGTTGGTCCGCTGGAATCGGCACTCATGTTTGTGTTAAGCTGTTTCACACAATTAAATAAATGTGTAAACAGCCACAATGGTGACAGACTACAGTAAGAAACAGAGGTATAAATATCTCACATAGAAAGGTAGCAGAGTATTTACTAATTCTAAGAGTTACCACTTTTCTGAAGGATAAAAGTTCTGCTGGTTATTGCTGGTTTTAGATTTTAAAGGACCTTGCTAGTGTCACTTTAATGTATTAGAATGCTATTGATTTATTTTTTAAATAATAGCCTATACAATTAAGAAGATTAAAAAATTCAAGTCTTCTGTTGTTACTAGAGGGTTTTCTTATCATGTAGTACTGCTACAGTTGATGGTAAGTAAATTTATTATATAATTTGGTCTTTTTTTTTTTAATGTTTAATTAAACAGTAACAGTAGACAATGGGAAATAACAGCTGAAAGCAAAGCAGCACTTCAGTTTAGGGTCACCTAACTAAACTTCAGTGCAGATCTTTGCAAAGGTGTCCTGCTACAAGGGCAAAAGCACAACAGTCTTCATAGATAGATGCCAAATCCCATGCATTTACTTTATCAGGAGTTACAGTTGACTGCCAGTCCTGGGGCTAGTGCTTTTTCTTGTTTACCCGTGCATTTTGTTGTTAGAGTGTGTAGACTTGTATTCTCCATTTAGAGAAATCAATGCTTCCGTCCATCCCCCCTTTTTTTCCCCCCTGCCAACCATTTTTCTTGTCAGTTTGCTTTCCCCATTGCTGGGTGAGCAGCTTATGAGAAATAAACCACTGAGGCACATCAAACTTTATAAGAAGACGGCCAGGGCAGCAATTCAGTAGCTGAGTTTTTCCAATCCATTCTCTTTCAAGTGGCTTGTTTAAAGACAAACAACAGAAACAAAACCTTAGGGTGTCTCTTGTTAATATTTAACAAAACTATAGAAAGACCTTTTGCCTTAATAATGCCAGTGACATGCATTTTGTTTATCTTTCTAATTATATATTTATAGTTGACATGAAAATTCTTCCCACTAGACATAGCTAACTGCACAAAACCCAGTTGTGTATTGCTTTTGTGAGACTTGTTATTATAACACGATTAAAATAGTACATTAATTATGCATCCTGCTATAAAACTGCATACAGAAGAGGAAATAAATATGTATTAATAATACATTAGTTATTAATCTGTGTACTTGTCATTTGAATGAGATGTAAACTCCTGTATTGTCAGTTTGTGAGGACCACTCTACCTGCTTTTTAAGTCCACTTACATCTCACTACCATGGAAGGACAGGTTTTTGTTAAAAGTCACCATATGTTACAAATGAGTAGTCTCAAGCCAAAATTGCTATATTACAAACCTAAAATTTTACCTGATTGTGATATACAGCGGTAGCATAATAAAACAGATTTACCACTAGGCTGGGCCATGTACATACAGTCAAGTTACAATCATTAAGAGTGGTAGACGCCTTTCTGAAGCAACAGGAGTGATTCTGAGTTTTTATTTGTGAGTTTGCTTGCACAGCTAGAAAAAGAATTTTTATACTAAAAGGGAGCCAGCTGCAGCTTATATACTTGATAAAAAATATTGCAGACGTGAGTATTTTAAAACAAAAAAAAAAGTTGGTCTTGTAAAGTACATCATTTGATTGGATTGACTTAACAGGAGATTGTAAGGTTGTGCGCGTTTATCTCAAATGTGAGGATGTTACACCTACTTTGTATTAACCAAGGGGTTCATAAATCTTTGCACATTAAACTGTCATTTAGTTAGAGGACAGAGTCAGTAGATTAAGAACTAAAATTGGAGCAAATTAACTGCAGCAAACTTTTATTAAATGAAACCATTTGCTTTCTTTTTGGCTTAAGCTAGAATAAAAATTAGTTTATTTAATGTAAGAGCTGTTTGGCAAGATTTTCACTAGGAAATTAAATGTGCCTGGGACTATTGATGCCAGTGAGGTCAACTGTCATGGAGTGACCCATGTCTACATTATTAAAATTTGCTAATTTACGAAAGAAGGTGAGTGCAGGAAAATTTCCTAGGCAGAATACTTTTAACTCCTAAACTTTGTTTATAATATAGTTTGGAAGAGCCTAGTCCTGGTTGTCCAGGAATAAAACTGTTTAAGGGAATATTTGTGAAACTTCACAAGTGCTTGACTTTTAGTCTCTGGGTATGTTTGCTGGCACTGATTATTTTCCTGGTAGTGCTAGTGTTGTTGAGTGAATGCCCAGAAGATGGAGTTGTCCAAAGACGTATTTCCATTGAAGATTCTAGTTTCATCATTAAATGCGTATGCATGACTTCTGTATTACTCAGAGTTTTTAAATTTAAAATGGACAAATGCATGTGAAGAGAAAATGAAGACACTTCTGCTGAAGCTAAGTTAAAAACAGACACCAAATCCTTAAACTGACAGCTACATTATGGCTATGTTTTCACATTGTCTTGATATTGAACAATGACAAGTAGAAACCTTCATGTTGAACAATGACAAGTAGAAACCTTCATCACAGGTGTGCAGTTTTAAAAGTTTGATTATCCTTATTTAAAAGTTGTGCCAGCCAAGACAGGTTCAAATAATTACTGTTAATATTAGTGATAGCAATGCAACAACAGTAATAATATAAGAATATGTATCTCTGACTTGGGATTTGCACCAGGAGACCTAGAATTACATGACAAAAATGTGAATATTATTTTATGTACTGTGAAAGTGAGTCAGGGTAAAGTGGAGTGTCATGACCAGAATCTCCTTTTAGGTCATGGACAGCATAACACTATAGGTCTGTTCTCTGTAATGGCATCTATGATTTGGCACTTAAGTTTAAATTTTTCACGCATTCCGAAGAAGGTTCTGAGTCATGTATCATGGACGAGTCATCTTTAAGAGTAGTGACTCCAAACCACATGTGAATGTTTATAAATAAACTAAAAGAGCTTTCTCTCTTGTCTCTCTTTTTTTTGTATTGTCATATCTTGTTGGTTTTCTCTGACAGAAGACAGAAAAGATCACCCAGTCAAGAAAGCTGTCTGCCAAAAAGCAGATTCACCTGTCTATAAACACTACCTGATAAATATTTTATATACATTAAAAAAAAGCAAAACAAACTTTTAGTGGTGGGAAAAGTGGTCTCTTTTTATGTAATCTTGTCAGTCCATCATTATCCTTACTCTTGGAAAGCTGTTTTTTTCTTAGTGTCTAAACTGCATTTCCTTTTATTTAAGTCAATAGTGTCCTCTTCACTTTCCCTTTTACAGAAACTGTCGATATATTGAAAAATTGGTCATGATCTTATGTATGCAAAATCTTGACTATAGAGTATACCAAGGAGTGGATCTATTCCTTCTTTCATCACTATGTGGAAACCTTTCAATCCCTTTCATTAGAACACTCAGAAAATATTTTAGTATTTTTCCTTGAAAATGTGGTTATCTATCTTCTTCCTTTCTAAAACCACTCTGTTCGTTACAGTGCACATCCCTCTAGTAAGAGAGATGAAAACACACGAGTACTAGTGAATAGTAGCTTGAAAAAAAGAAAAAAGCAAGCTGAAAAAAAGGTTAAAAAAGATGTTATAACCATTCAGCTGTTGTGCCATTGAATTTCCTTAATTTAAAACAATGTTGCACAATTATTTATTCACTGTTTGCTTTGCTTTGTAAAAACCCTGGAGTGATTTTTGTGAAAGAAAATGAAAAGATCTGGCTGGCTGCTGTACACGTTGGGTGCTTTAGGGCACTTCAGTAGAAGTGGACTTGCATTACCTGTTTGGATTTTTCCCCTTTGTTTATTCTCTTCCTTTATTTTTGGAAGAGCAATTATATTCCGATACTGTGATACTGTATCATTTCTATAAGAATCACATCCTGCTGTTTACTAACCTTATACAGCAACAGTGCATTCATTCCATTAATTTGCAGGGATACTTTGGCAGTGCTGTATTTTCATAAATGCATGCAAATCCTTCTGTTTAAAGCATGAGGTCTTCTTAAGTTCTGCAAATACACTAATGGTGTTATAGTTGACAGACCACAAAATACTAAACAATATCAGAAGGGTTATCCCTTAATCCCCTGCATTGCTACATAGATGGTTTCTATGTTTAAACTAACCTTTTACTTTTGCTTACTTTGATAATGTTCATATTTGTAATTAAACCCCCTCCTATTTTTTTCTGGCAGTTGTTGGTTGCGCTGCTCTCATTCATCAAGGTTGGTGAGACATAAAGACCCTGACACTCCTAGTGGATTTATTGATGGGGTAGAGGATGTTCGAGTAATTTCCCTGGGGCTTTATAACTTCTTTAATTGCAGGAATACATAAATTTTGTTCATTTAGACCATTTCTCTGGCTACCGCCAAGAATTACTCTCTATATGTACATGCATTTTAAAGTGTGGGGAAATGAGCAGTGGAAAACAATACATGCCTAAAGCAAACTTGAAACCTGTCTCTAATTCCAGATAGAAGGTGTTGCAGTTGTATCTCTAGACAGCACAACTTTGATAAATCTTTTCAAAATCCACTTTTGATAGGCTCTGTGGCATCTCTTAAAATTTTGTTCAGATGACAGCTGAAAAGAAGTCTGCAAAGTAATCTGTAGGATCTGAATAGACTAACTAAAAATTCCTTGTGAAGTTAAAGAGAGGTGAATTGGAATTGGACAGGCTTCCTACCATATACATTGTCTAAATTATATGATACTTGTTTTATAATATAAAGCTGAATCATAAACTCCAGGAGTTAAAGGTTAGGTGGTAAATATATATGGGATATGAGCTTCAGGAATATGGTTTCATGAGCATTTGGGATGGTTCTTGCCTTCCCTCCCTGCCTTTGCAGCCAAGAAAGCCTTAGTTTTCTTTTCCTATAACATCTACGGCTTCTAGGTTTTATGGGGCTGGTAAGGTATAGATATTTTTGGCTGAGCATCATCATTACATGTACATACACATATGTGCAGACACATGCATACAACTGCTTTCTCTGATGAGCAACCATAAAAGAGATGTCCAAATGCTACCATGATAAAATAAAAATGCTATACTGTATCAGAGCTACTGATTTGGGATTTCTTCATCCTAATGCTTTAATACTATATCAGAGCATTGCAACTCATGCCCTAGATACAAAGGAAGTCTCTAGTTAAAAAGAAAGGGGGGTAAAAAATGACAGTGTAATACTGAAGTGAGCCCAATGTTATTCTGAGGGGTGTTAGCGGCTGAGAAAGGAAACAACAGTGTAAAATTGCTCTTTCATTTTCTGTTCTTGCTTGTTACCTTTCATGTTTGCTTGGAACCACTTTTATGAGTGAGGTAGGCTCTGATAAAGGAAGTGGTGACACATGAAGTAGCACTGTGACAAAGCATAAAGTGATCATTGTCCTTACTTATCCTCATGACACTGTCACACCATTAATGGTGTAACTAATAAGACTTAGGATGTCACCTCTGTGCTTTCTGTGGTAGTGTCCTACTTGAAAAGTGTCAGCCTCTGCTAAAGCATCACAAAATATATTAGGTTATTCTCATCATTCTAAACAGACACATCTTATTATTTGGCATTGTAAGGAATGTTAAGTGACTTGTTTCAGCTCAAACAAGAACTCAGTGATTATGAGTGGGAATTCATATACTTTTTGGTACTTAGTTTACTTGAAATAGCATTATAACATTAACGAACGTGAAAAATAACTGAGCATATTTGGCACTGAGGCAAATTACCAGACTGTGATAACTAATTTTAGAATTATTTACATAAGCAGTTCACTTATCTGTACAAAAGTTGTAATTCTCTTTCTGCTGATACTGAGATTTCTTTTTCTGGTTCCTTCTCTTCATTCCCTTTAGCCCGTTTTTTCCCTCTCAAAGTTCTTTCATCCCATTAGCCAGGATCTGCTCCTAAGTACTTTGCTTTCAACAAGACAATGTCATTTTGTAGCAGATGCCAGTTCCAGTCGGTGGGACTGTAAACAAAGTACCCATGACAACTGATTCATCCTCCACTGAGACCAAACATAGTACCTAGGAAATATCTGCACTTACGAAGAGTGGATCCTTTCCCTAGCTCAGGTTTGCAGCACAAAGTGCCAGAACAGGTGCCAAGAGAATTCATTTTGGCTTGAACTTTCTGAATAAACTAATGTATGGTGAGGAATGCAGTCTCCATTGACGTTGCTGCCTGCGTTCTTGCTATTTAAAGAACAGAGGAACAAGCTCCAGTCCACAAAGTGTGATCATTTCCCCCAACACCTGATTTAATAGGAGTAATTTCTACTTACACAGTGTCTTTCTATTGAGAAACTCACACTCTACAAACATGAATTAATTAAGCTTTATACTCCCTCTGTGCAGCATACGTAGACTCAGGAATAGAGTGGTTTAACATTATGCTAGTGTGCCAGTTGGGAAATACCAGAAATCTGGTTTTCTTAATTTGCACATGCCCTGGGGCAGATTCAGTGCATGCCTTAAATGCAAGGACTGAAAAAGACCATAAGGAGTATGGTATTAATACTATCTGTAGGTTTACAGTTTGAGGTAAGGACCCCTACTTGGGAGAACTGGAGTGCATGTGGCAGTGACGCAAAGGCTGCTCCCTTGTGAAAAGGTGCATGGCAGAGACTGCTAAGGTACAAGGTACACAGCCTTCCCAGTGGGCCTTGAAGAGAGTGGCTGTTGCAGTGACCTGTACAGTTTTGCCTTGTTGCCTTCTCTCAACTCAAACCAAGTGAATTAGAGATACATCATTATAATGATTTCCTTAAGATCCAGGTGGTTGCTGTGTGCAGGTATGGATTTCCTGGTGGGGCTGAAACGGTACGAGCATTTCTATTTGGCATCACCTGCTATGACATATACTCCTGAGGTATGTGACAGCTATAAATACTTTGGTGTGTCAGACTGGTTCTGTGTATAACCCCTGGTATTGGACACAGAACAATCGGTTGAGCTTAGGAATCACATCTCCTGGTTTCGTTACTATAAAAGTTGTCTAATAGATACTTCTTTTTCTCTTTGACGCACTATTTTTTAATATGCAGTAACTTTTGATTTTGTTTTCCAAAGTAGCAGCTTTGCACTGTATAAATTATTACCTTAGATACTAGGACACCACTGCTAAGAAAGCAACCAGAGGGACTATAAATGGACGTTAAAAAGAAGGAGCTTCTGCACTTTAAGAGTAATGGCTAGAAGACAATTAAGGCCTAGCTGTTAAATCATAGGGCCAGGCCAATGCACATGGGAACTGCAAATTGGAAATGTTGCATTATTTTTAAATGGTTAAATATCTGCTACAGCATCCATAACACTTGTTAGTTCTCTAAACCTGCATAACTTACTGCAGTGAAAAAAAAAGGAATGTAATTTAATCTACCTAAAGAGAAAATATCTTGATATTTACCCACTGTTAACTATATGTCCTAATTCCATGGTGTCCCTATACTTTGGTTTACGAAAAATGAGTCAATGTCTCTTAAAGCCTTCTGGGAGGGAGAGTGGGGGACATGAGGTGCTTGAGCACTGCCTGCTGAAGGCATTTTAATCACTTAAGCTTAGAATAGAGATAATATCCCAGTGTGGAGAGTCTTTATGCCCTGGTAGAACTTTCTCTTCTCCTTGTGGAAGTTTGCATGCTTTTGCAGTATTTCAGACTATTTGCTAGTCTCCAGGGGTAGACCATGGGGATGCAGTCGTCCAAGGAGGTACAAGCTCCTCAGGTCACCCAATACTTAGGAAAACATGAGGTGTTAGTCTCCCTCTTCCTTTTGTGCTTACTCGGTAAACCTGTACAAATATATCTTTCCTCTAGTGTGTAAGGGGACAGAGAAGACTTTTTTTTTAATAATAAAAACTGGATAAAATAACATTATTCTATGTTTTAACCATTAAGAGTCACTGGGGGTTTAATTCCTGTAGTATTGGTTCCCAGCTAGAGTTTCAGAGCTGAAAGCCATGGAAATGGGTTCCAATCCTACCTTCTCTAGAGTCCCATTACTCAATATGAGTCAGATTATGTCTAAATTCTGTTTGCACTTCAGGGTCAAGCCAGAACTTCATGACAGAATTATGGAGAGAAAAAAAATTGAGTCTTTCTACCATCAGAGTTTGTCCATCCAACGTTACAATAAAAGTAATTTGGACTTGCCATGTCATTTTGTAGAAGTTCTGTGACTAGCATATGCTGCCTTGTCCCTAAATGGAGACAACTGGCCTAAATCAGGGTATGTTAGGTTATATTTAACTATTACTTCTGGCAAAGAGTGAATCCTCCAAGTGAAGTAGAATTCAGAAAGGAAAGAAATACCTTTGAAGTCCTCTGACTGCACTCGTAACCACTGAAGAACTCCTTGAACAGTACAACAGGAACCTTTGCAGAACCTTTTGCAAATTCTAGTTGGGGTTTTACTAAAACAACTTCTTCACACTTCCAGAGCTCTTGAGTATAGGTGCTGGAGTGTCGCCAAAGAAGGGCAGTAAAGCAGGTGAAAGGATTAGAGAGCAAGTGTTACAAGGAGTGGCTGAGGGTGCTGTGGCTGTTTAGCCTGGAGAAAAGGAGGCCCAGGGCAGACCTTACCACCCTCTACAACTACCTAAAAGGAGGTGTGGTGAGGTGTATGTGAGTCTCTTCTCTCAGATAATTAAGTAATAGGAGAAGACAAAATTACCTCAAGTTGCACCAGGAGGTGTTTAGCTTAGGTATTACGAAAAAATTATTCGCTGAAGGGGTAGTCATGCGTTGGAACAAGCTGCCCAGGTGAGTAGTGGAAACACCATCCCCGGAAGTGTTCAAAAATATGTGGATGGCACTTGGGGATATGGTTTAGTGGTGAACGTGACAGTGCTAGGTTAACAGTTGGACTCCATGATCTTGGAGGTTTTTTCTAAACTTGACGACTGCTTTTTAGTATGTGGAACTTCACTGACACAGATTGTTGGTAGCTGAAAAAGGGAAGAAGAATGTCTTTCAGTTTGATTCACTGAGGTTTCTTCTAAGTTAAAGTTGCTACAGTCTGGGCATCTATGTTCAGTTTAGTTTTCTGTTTTGGTAAGCAGTAGTGCTAGGAGAAAATGTTTGCATTGTGTCAGAAAGTAAAATTGTAACTGTGCCACAGTGAGACAGACTGAAGCAGTACAAAATGAAAGGGAAAAAGCAGAAAAATTAGATTGTGATGTTAAATTCCCCAATTAATTTTGAATTAGAAGCAGAAATATGCTTTGGTTTATAATCATGATTCAGTTCTACCACCCAGGTCCCCATTCCAAAGAAGACCACATTCAGTCTGTTGAAATATGGAAAACTGAAAATCTATTTTGATATTGTAAGAGGAAATAAAAAGGGCTGAAAGATTAATAATAGAATGCCAGTGTGTACATGTAATTCAGCTTGAACCCAAGGGCAGTCCTTTCAAGGAGTTGAATGACATCTGTGTGTAATTTAATAAATGACTGTTGTAACACAATTGGAGAAGCTCTCAAACACATTGTGTTTGTGTTGATTGCTCAGTTCAATTACTGTAAACAATGTAACGTTATAATAGTCACTGAAATAAATCTAGACTAAAAGGGTTGGAAAAAGGTTGGAAATATCAAAGCTACGTTTATTCATAATTCAATGATTTGTTGCTAGACTCACCTAAAAATAAAAGGTCACCCTTCTATGAGTATATCTGTAGCAAGGTTACCAATTTCAAGAGCTTAATGACAACTTTTAGCTGATGGTTAGAATAGATTTTCTTTCCCAGCAGAAATATTCGCAAGTTACTGTACACATAGAAATACTTAGCAACAGGTAGAGGTTAAATACATTAATTTGCAGACTTTTATTTCTATTTACAGACACTCCTATCTGAACAGGGCTCTGAGTAACCTGGTCTAGTGGAATGTTCCCTGCCCACTACAGGGGGATTGAAACTACATGGTCCCTTCCAACCCAAACCGTTCTATGATACCTATAAAGAGATGGATTTAAGAAGAATAGATAGCTGAACTGAAATGCAATTTCAAATGAAGAATATTTATTTTACCACTTGGAATAACCAGGTAGTTCATTAGATAATAAGCCAAGTTCTTCTGGAAAGTCCAATTTTGAGATATAACACGGTGTTCCAAATAATTTTTCCCATTCTGATTTTTCCATATACTGCAGCTGGTTTCTTCTATTAAAAATGTTTTGTTTGCTCAGTAGATCTTCATGATCTCTGAATTTTCATGCTCCTTGACCCCATATTTTTCCTAAGTTCTTGTGTAATTTAGTTACTTTGTATGCCCAGCTTTTTCAGCAGCAGTGGTAGGCTTTCCTCCTTCCCACGAGCTAACCCTACCTGAAGCAATGCCTTAAGGCTGAGAGGACAGGATGCAGCTGCCTCTAAAAGCCTGTCAATGATGCTTCTTTTTAAGCCACTAAGAACAGCTGCACAGTGAGGTGGATTTACACTTTATACTTTTTTTCCCCCTATATGAGGAATTACTCAAAAGCTGTATAGAATAATGAACTAGCTACTGATGCATGAAGGCAAACGAAGACACTGCCTTATGCTTAATGGCATCCTAAAGACAACTCTGCATTTTAGAGCCAGTTTTTCTGGGGAGACACTGTCTAGGTCAGATGCTGGGGTTACTCTTTACAGGGAATTTGAGGAGATTCATGTCTTGATGTGACAGTCCTGGAGTAGGAACAAGTTTGAGTTAGCATTAAATCTACAGCTAGTGTCTTACATCCTTTGAGCACATAATTCTTTCAGTCTTGACGACTCACACAGTACCTGTAGGCTGCAGCAAAGCAGTAAATTTGGAGCTGTAATTTATAAATTACTATGCATTTTAACTTCAGTGGGGTATTTTTTTTATACAGAGCAGTGTCTGGTGACCAGTGTGCACCCCCTTTCCCAGCACTCCTCTTTTGTCGCCAGGCTCCATTAGTTACTAGCTTTATCCAGTCTGAGGAAAGCAAAAGGCAAAGGAGCAAGCCTGGCAAGGCTGTAAGGTGATATTTCTTTGCCTGCTTGCTTCCATTTTCCCTTCTCTTGTTTATTAATGTTGTAACTGTCATCCACATGGCAGCTGTGCCTGGTTGGAGGAGGGCAGTGAGGACAGTGAAGACCCAAGCAGTAACATAGCAAAGCTGGATGCTGCTGGATGTTTGTTGCTGTGGTTAAAAATGCCATGTTCAAAACGTATCTTAACATTGCAAATGAAAAGCTATTGTGGCCTTTCTGCGATTTCCAGCTAGGCTGATCACAAAAGAATCAAACATATATTTGATGGGATAAAGAAATTCTGTCCAAACGATGGTCAGAAAGAGTGGATGAATAGTTTGGTAATGACTGATCTGATAACTCAGATGCTATCTAAAACCAGATATATGGGAAGAGGCCTGAGTTGCCCCTGCCCACATTGCTTCAAAACTGAAGTCAGGTCTTCAAAACTGAGTCCTCATCTTGAAAAAGAAAACTCATGGCCGTGTAAGTGAGTTTTGGAAGGAATTGAATGCAAAGGATTGTACAGAATTCTCCGAATACCCCAACATTATTACTGTAAAAGAATCTATTTGGATTTCTGTTTATAAATTTATTTTTAATATAGTTCACAGAATCATAGAATGGATAAGGTTGGAAGGGATAACAGTGGGTCATCTGCTCCAATCTTCCTGCTCAAGCAGAGTCATCGTAGACCATTTATATTTTTCCGTATGCATCATGCTAAATCTTTTGTGATTTTGTGACAGATAAATCTGCCACTTTTAAATGGGATAACAATTTCATTAAATTCATCAATTTTATTAAATCTCCTATTGCAGAGATCAAAACCTTTGCCTGGTAAACAGGCTGGAGAAAACATTTTTAAAATGATTAAAGGTTCTTTGAAAATGTAATTCTGACAATTAAAAACAAATTAACTACCAGTGAACATGATTATGTGCACTAGAAAGTGAAACCAGCAGCTTCATGTGATGTAAGTTTATAAAAATGAGACATCAAAGAAACTCAAAGCTATAAAATGGTAAGAAAATATTTGGAAAATTAACTTAAAGTTGTACTGCAGGTGATTAGAATTAATTTGAAAAATCTTTAAAAGATATGTTCTGACTAGATTTTAATGAAAACACTTGCTTTGGTGCCTTTAATAAATTTGAATTAATTGGTAAGAAAACATGAAATGTCAGATGTTTCAATGTGATACACCACCTTTCAAACACCCAGCAGAATTCAGAGTAGCTACCAATATGTTACTTTGCCAGTGCTGGGAAATGATTGCTGTATTTCCAAATGTCATCAGAGTAGTTGATTCATGTCATACACAAGTGAGTTCCTGAATATTCTTATGAGTTTTTCCAAACAACTGAGTTCCTCAAGCTTTGGCAGTTACCTAAGACGTAGCTAAATAACCCACA
This sequence comes from Pseudotriccus pelzelni, assembly GCA_035584735.1. Lineage (NCBI taxonomy): Eukaryota > Metazoa > Chordata > Aves > Passeriformes > Tyrannidae > Pseudotriccus > Pseudotriccus pelzelni. The sequence continues at coordinate 62,299,054 of JAWMRA010000001.1, read as the reverse complement.
AATGGGCTATAAGTCTTTAATCACTTAAATTTTAAGGCTTTAATCACTTAAATAATCACCAGATTATGTGGTTATGTTCAGCACTTAGATGGGAATGAAATCTGGAAAACTCTTGATAGATACTGTTGTGTTGAAGTTCCCATGTGCCAAAATATCTGCTGATAAAACCTCCAACACTGCTGCATTAACATATGCATATAGCTGTTCATATACTGAAGCTTCTGGTTTGTTAAAAGCCCTTCATTTTGAATCTGGTATTTTTAAATCAGGTGTTTTTTCTTTTGGGACCTCTTATTGTCAAAGCTTATTGTCTTATTGTCAAAGCTTTCTCTCACTTGTGCAGAGAGCCTGTCAATTAAGAATCATGACCAGGACACAGTATGCATGCTTGCATGGAGAAGGAAAAGTAGCAAGGACAGATGAAATTTCTTGTTCTTTAGTTTTGCTTCAGCATTAAAGGAATTGCATGACTTCCTGCTCCTTTCGGAGCACTTGACTGAAGAAGGGGAGGCAATGTGCTAGGAGGCTCCACAACCTGAAGTTGGATGACGTACTATTCACAAGGTGGGATATATACATCCTCTTCTTCCGCTGATTACTTTCTGCAACTCTTTGTTCAGGCTGCTGGCTTTTGTAGAGCTATTCTTAAGCACTTTAAAGTGCAAGGGGAACCTGACAACGTAACGCAGATCTACCCAGTCTGCAATTGGGTGCCAGACAGATATGTCACCACTGAGTATTGCAAAGGCTTACTCCTTCTTTCTGTTATCCTGAGCTAATTGGCACTATGATTAGAAGAGTGGCTGCAGGCCATGACATGCACTGCTGTTACCAGCAGTGGAGTTAGACCAGTACAACAAGAGAAAGTATATCCTTCACCATTAAGCTTTAAGCCTCCTGTGGAAAAGGCAGCTTTTGCTGGCATGTGATAAAATAAACAGTGTCCCTTTTCATGGAACATCACTGTGTGTTGTTCTGGCAATGTTAGATCAGACAGTGCACCTGCTGAGAAAACGTTGAGTGAGATTTGTTGGGGCAGCTGCCTTATACAACGACCCGGGTATAAGGGAAATGGTTAAACCTTTCAGGTTTGGTATGCTGGATTCCCAGAAGACGACAACACTGGGAAAAAGGGTCAAGTTTCATCTAAAACAATGTTAATTTTGGATTGCTCCTTTTATTAATAAATTAGGTGCTCAATGGGGTGAAGGTTTTTCTTCTTTCCAGGAGTTGGCATGTACTTTTCTTTGGAACAGATTAGAAATAAGATTTCACTGAGGAAATGTAATATCATCTTAAATATTTACAGTATGCTAATTTTATGCTTTTACATTGGCAGAAAAACAGGATAGCATTAATTAGTTTGACTTATTTTCTAACAGAAACATGTTCTCTCCCTTTGGCTAGGACTATGTATTAGTAAAACAAAACACATTCAGGTCCATTATCTGGCCCTCAGATAATGCAACACAGTTTGCATCCATATGGCTAAATTTTCCCGTGTTCTTTAACCCTCCTCTGGAAGAGGATTGACTGCTTTGTACTACAAGATGGAAATTGCTACTGGTTCCTCCTATTTCGCGTGCAATAAATAAGCACAACTTGGGGACACCATTTGGCACCACTAAAGGACGGTATTGATAATTGTGTGACAGTGCTTGACCCCATGTGTTTTATATTGTAACTATACAGAGAGCCTGTGGCAGATGTCACATGACCACCACCAGGGTTAATACTAAAGGAATAGCTAAGTACTTGTGCTGAACACAGAACTTAATTCACTGGTTGCCTACATAGATATTAGACAAAATATGACATAATACTGTATTTTTAACTAAAAAGACTCCACAAGGATTGAGACAGGTTATGTAGGAGACTGTGAAATGCCTTTTTCTGCAAGTCTTTAAGGCAGATATCTACTGGGCATACTTAATCCTGCGTTACATTAGGAAGATGGTCAAGCTGTTGTCCTGAAATTCTAACAGTGGTTATTTCTGTAATGTTAGGATGCTTCCTTTCTGGCCCTTATGGCATGTGTGGAAAAAAAAATAAATTGGAAGTCTCTCTTGTACTTATTAAACAGTACCTGGGGTTCTTTTTGCTCACTGGAATGGAAGTCCAAAGTAGTGATTTTATTTTTTTTTCATCTCAGAAATACTTCTATTACAAAAGATTCCTTCAGGTATTTTGATACTGAGACTTTCTCTATATCTATAAACTAATCTATAGCCATGGATGCAGATTAATTTTTAAATATAAAAAAAGAAAATTATAAATACTTGGATGCATTTTTCTTTGATGATTTAAGAATGCCTAAAGGATTATTTCCTACTCATATAAAATACTTAAAAAGATAAAATGGTTGAAGAATTCTTTACAAGAAAAAGCCACATAAACATTTGAGTTCATAAGTGTTCAGTGTAACTGTTTGTGATCCATAAATTGAAATCTCTTAGTGTTAATCTCTGACATCCTCCTCCAGCTTCTCCCTCTCCACACACTCATTGCCTTGGGATACCCAGTGCTAGAAATTAACAGTGTTGTTCTCCCCTGTAAAATTACCAGTATCTTGGGATATGACTAACATGACGTGAAGTCATACTTTTTGCTTAACCATCCTGATTTATGTTTTCTTTTTTTTTTTTTTTTAAGAAAGATTGCTTGAAAACTCAGTTGTAAACTCAGTGAAAAAAAAATGTGTCCTTGGAATTCTAAGCACCAAAATCTTATCCCAAATCATCATTAAAAAAGAACTTTAATTTTTGTGTTAGTTAAACATCTGACACATACTATTGCAGTTTTGAGCATAAAAAGTTAGAAGCTTCTTAGATGGTGTTTAGTGTTTATAATGCATTTGTCTGAGCAGATGTTCTTGTAAAATTACCAAACCATTCCAAATTATAAACATAGTTCAAATAAAGCTTGTTTCAACTCCGTGAAGAAGACTGATTCCTTCTCTCCATAATTCCTAGAATACAAACATTATTGATGCAGCTTATGTTGTATGTGGATTGTGACTGCTGGTTCTCTCTCCTTTTTGTTTTTTATTTCTTTGTATGTTTATTTATAGAGGAGTTATGAGACTGTGATTGAAGGTGGAAAAGACTGTTCCCTTGGGCTTGAAAAGTGACTGACCCCAATCAGAAGGGCTTGTTGTCAGTGATGCTGGAATCTCTTCATGAATGAGTGAAAAGTAGTTTCCTGTCAAGTTTAGTTAGGATTGGGTTTTTTATCTTCCTTTTTTCTTTTTCTTTTTTCCCCCTCCAGCATAGGCAATCTTTGTTTTTATGTACAGTGTGATTCCTGCGCTGTCTTAAAGATATGAAGAAGAAAGCGTGTGTTTGAAATAGAGAGACTATTACAGTCTGGTTACCTTTGTCTTCTGTCTCTGCTGTTTGAAACTAAGCTTGATTGTGTCTTCACGCAAGTATGTTGTACTTGGTAAGGTATATATGAGGCTACACAGGTAGAGATGTGTCTGATGCGTAGCTGGAGGAAGGAATAAAGAACATGCCTTTGAAGAAGGAAATTTTCTTCATTCTCTTCTGAATGAGCTGGAGGGAAACAAACATATAAAAAATTCCTTCGGTTTTCCACACCGAACAATAAATATATGTGAGGTTAGGGTTGTAGTTTGCTTTTTATTTGTTGCATTAATTTATAAAGAAACGTATTTCAGTTGAGGGGATTGGATTCATGTTTGACAAGACACCATTAGCCCTTTCTGAGAGTGACTTTCAACATTCCATCTGTAAAAAAAATCCATTTTTCATTGCAGTATTTTTCTCAGTGTGATGGTCTGGCATCGACCCTTTACATTTGGCAGAACCAAGCAGATACAGTTCTCAAGTAGCCATTTTACTTCTGGATGTTTCTGGCTATTATTGCTTTTATTGTTCCAGTAGTGAAAAACTTAAACTCCTGTCATTTTCTCCCTCTAACTTCTGCTTTAGGAGGAGAAAAAAGAAAGGACAGAAGGAAATTACTGAAGGAGAGTGACATTTTTCACACTTACTTTTGATGGTCAGGGAATTTATTGAAGTGCTGTTCTTGACAGGATGGTTTCAACTGCAATTCAAGCCTGGCCTCAGACCTGACTCAGAGCCTGGATCTGACTAGGACAGAGGGGGGGGTTGCCTAAAACCTTCTTGCAGTTTCAGCTACATCAGCTACAATCACAGCTTCCTGTTTTTGTAGGCTATTGTCAGACTTGGTTATTAGACTAAAGTGCTCTGAGACAAATGGTGCTCTGTCATAGAAGTGCCAAGTGTTATTAATTATTAATAAAATATTTAATTAGATACCACCATGCTGGTAGTGATCATCTGCAAATCAAAGGGGTAAGCTCTGAGATGGTTGGTATATAAGTGATTTGAAGCTTTTTTTCAGGATTTTGGCCAATTGTCATGAGGAATTGCATTCCCTTATGAAAAAGCCAAAATGCTACAGTATGTCATAGGATTGCTTTTGTTTCCTATACATCTCGAAACGACCGCTTCTCTCTTCCCTCTCCCTTTGTTTGCTACCTTTTGACATGCTTACAGTGAGGAATGATTGAATATCTGATTAACTTCACAAAAGAAGCATTTTTGCCCAGTTTTCTGACGAGATGCTGAACCAGTCCAAATCCGTTGAGTCTTATGCAGGAGGTAATCCCACGATCCAATGTCAGCATAATCCCCCCAAGACAGCTTAAATATTTGTAGTTCTTTCTTAAATCAAGAAATCCCTTGGGGTTTATACCAATCCCAATTTAAAAAATGACTTGACCTGAAAACCCTGGAGGAATGTTTGAATGAGGTTGTCTTGCCTCTGGCTTCTTGGCCAACTTGCTCTAATAAGATGTGAATAAGATATACAAGGTCCTAATTTATAATATGATATGAAAATTATACATTCAGTGAAAGGCTGGGGGAGAAAATAAAGGATGGCAGTGGTAGTAGAGACAGTATTTATTGTGATTACTAGAAGGGGGCCTTAGTGGGCTGGGATTATTGTACTTTAAGTGAAATTGATTTTGTTCATGATTTGATTTTAATCTAGTTTAGATGAATCAAATTCTACAAGGAACAGATATTTAATTTAGTACATTAGGATGAAAAGGACATCAGTTCAGAGAAGTTTAATGCATATGATGTGATAAAAGCAGGATCTGATTATGAGGGCTTTTTATAGTAATTCCTTGTTATTTCATTACTTCTTGGATATTTTTTTTCTCTCCACATAATTTTTTTATTAAATACAGCCAAGATTCTAGTCTCCTTAATGATATTTAGGCTGCTTGCCTAAACAAAAACAAAAATAATGCTAAAAATTGGACATGGACAGGGAGGAAGACAGAATTCCAGACTTACCACAGTGTTCTACTAGAGATCTACTATTGGACCAAAGTGAATATCCTTGCTTGGCTCCAGGGCATTTGCTACAGGCAAGCTCCTTTGCAGGACAAGCCCTAGCTGTCTTGTTATTGACTGCAGTTGTAAACAAAGAGTCTGTAGAAACCAATCTCCTGCAATTTTCCAGTCTACTGTTTTCTAATCTAGGGGAGCTGGAATGCTTTGTAATTTAGAAGAACTTGGTTGCTGTTGAACAGAGGTCTCCTACACTTTAGCAGTTAGGACCAGATGGATATTTTTTCTTCAGTTAACACCGGAGTTGGGAAAGCCATTCATGTTTAGAATGCAAAGTTCAGCTGATATATATAGGTTTCTTTTTCTCATAGAATAATTTATGTGAAAATATTCCTATTTCATTCTCTGTTGCCTGATATCCAAGGGTATCTAGTACCTCTTGTTGGAAGAAGGAAATACGGTTGATTTGATGGCTTCCTTGCACCTTTTCATCACCGTTCTTTGGGTTGCTGTAGATGAATCAGAAAACCAATTTCTTCACTGAGGAATGTTTTCTGTTTAGGTGTTTAATAAACAGACCTTTTATATGCTTAAGGAAAAGATTTGCTGAGATGGAAGGGACTGCCATCTACACTCACAAAGATCGGCATGGGTCACAGTGATCTGCGTGGAAAAAAAATAAAAAGGAATAATGAAGGAGAATTCTTACATGCGGGGCAGGACTTGGCAGAAAAGCATTTTTATCAGTCTGGGAATGCTTGATTATGTGTCACCTTGTTTGCTTACTTGTGTTAAAACAAATTACGAGTGCTTTTGCCCTCTTTGTATAAAATATAATTAAGATTTTTCATTTGCTGAAGTGCTTTTCAGCAAAAAGCAAAAGAAAAAAATAAAAAAAAGGAGATGAAGGAGAAAAACAAAAAGGCAGCTCTGTGGGCCTGACAGCCAGTGTCCAGAGGATGGGACCTTCCCTTTCAATGCTTAAATCTAATCATGTGTCTCAGGCAAAACTACAGCCTCCTTTAACTCCCCCTTCCACATAACAAGTTGTTCCAATTTAAAACCAATTTAGTTAAACTGGGACACTGGTGGATAATTGTCAGATGCCTCCTATTTGGAGGCAGAATTCACTCTAGAGAAATCTCCAGAGACGGGTTTACATTGACGTAAATGAAATTAAGATTTTAAAAGAGTGCATGCTGTCTGTAGAGAATGCATTGGATTTCCCCCTTATTTTACTCTTTTAAAGGTAGCATCTCTCACCTGTTTTCCTGGTCCAAGAACTGTGGTCACTGTGGTTCCCCATCAGAGGCTGAGAGTCAACATAGGAGGCATTTGAAGGATACATTGAGAATGTGGTCTGGCATGCCAGAGAGATGCTGTTTACATTTCTGGTTTGGAGTCTCGGTTCATTTTTGGAATATCCAGTAAATAACAGTACCTGAGAGCCCGGTGAATTTGCAAAAGTAGATGCTTTATTTGTTAGTATCTTTTACACACAGTGTGCCAACAAAGAATGTGTATTGTTTCTGTCCTTAAATACTTATGTGTTGTAGGCAGCAACTTTAATTTTAGCCTGCTGTTTTGAAGTATAATGCTTTTATTATATCTAAATTGTTTTGTCTCATTAACTAATTGGCATTGGCATATATTTTGGATCACGTGGACGTCACTTGAGGTTTGAATCAAGCAGTGTTAGACATGGCAAGGGATAGAGCATTGAATTTGATCCATGTCTTATCAATAATCTTGAATTTCTACCACCTGCAACAACTATAGTTTCACTGTGTCTCTTGCTTTTTCATTGAAATGCTGACAGTAATGAGAATTTTGTTGTCATTGCAGACTATAAGTCCCGTACTGAGATTGCATCAGTTTATTTAGCAAGAGCTTTTCCGGGACCTTCTGGTAGAATTGATTTCCTTATTTTGGTCCTTACATTTTCTGGATTCAACCTGAAAAGCAGTCTTCAGTGAAAGAGGTTCTACTCTTATATCTATTTAAAAAATTACCAGAACAGATTATGCTAGGGAATCCAATTTTCTTTATAGGTTAACAGTTTTTTAAATTTGCAAAATGCTTTAAAACATTTTATTTCACATGGCAATGCTAACCAGCCTGTCTTTAGGAAGAGAAGGGTAGAAGGGAGCAAAGTAAACATGTCAGTCTGGACATTGCATTGATGAAATTAACTAATACGGTATAATTGAAAGCTTGTGTATATTTGTATTTTTATAGTAATATATTTCCTTGCTCTTACTAGGCCTTTAACTGCCTGAAACTGTGAAAGCCTGTACTCAGTGTCACAGATGTGTGCGGGAGAATGCAAGCGGGTTGACATGTACTTGTCAGTGTCAGCTGAGAAAAGAGCTGGCGTGGATTGCTCGGTGGAACAATGAGGGAGGTGGTGTCTTTAGGACAATAGCATTAGCTGGCAGAGCAGATGGACTGCTAGCTTGGGATGTCTAACTAATCTGCTGTCATAACAAAGAACAAGAGTTTATGCTTTACTTGGCTAAAATCTGCTAAAGTGAAACAGAAATTGGGATGTATCAGGAATCCTTAGTTAGGGCAATCAGGTGCAATAATTTTTCCTGTAAGAGCTGTTTGAAATTTCCAGGGTGAGTGAATGTATCAGCACAGGGTTCATTACTGTTAAGCAAATCCAGAAATTTCAACTATAGAAGTAAACTCTCCTAGGTGAAATGATAATATAATTTCTTGAATAAAAATCCTTTCACTAGGAGACTGTTGTCAGTTCTTTATAACTTTGCCAAAATTAAGTTACCTGACATTTTCCCTTGCCAAGATCTGCCTAGCCTCAAATTTTTGAAAATGTTGAGAAGCAAAATATATTATTAAAATAAAATTTTAAAACCACTTGTAACTGTGTACTAGAGGAAATATAGCCCCTCTGTGCTTTGAAAAATGAACCTGGGATTTATAAGAATGTATCTTTTACTCTTTCTTTTGGAAAACCACCCACAGTCCACTCATTCACATTTTAAAATACTTCAGTTTGCCCTGGCTCAGCAGCAACATTAGAATTTGGCAGCTAAAGTCTGTGATTTGTGTCTGAATTGAGCTTGCTTTATCTCTCAGAAATCACTGGTGTGACCTGACTGCACATGAAACACCCCTAAATAGCTATATCCATGTATATGAGGGTAAGCATCTCTTTTCTTCCAGTGTGGTACTTGCAGAGGGCTTTTGGTCTCCAAAGAGATATTCTCTTCTGTGTTTTCAGTATTTGTCCAGCTGATGTCCAAAAAGAACTGAGAATTGCAGACTGGCTTGGTTGCAATGAGGTGATGAGCAGGTGTGGAGTAGAAAATGGGGGACTTGTACGAAAGGGATACCTCTGTCAGCAGAAGGATGGAGGAAGCTTGAGCTACCTGAGAGGCACAGGGTGGCACATGGGTGGTGCTGACTGCAGTTGCAGCTAGGCAGCAATGTTAAAGCTGGAGGTAAGAGAAAAGGTGGCAAATAGTATTAGTATGGGCTCATAGATCTGAGGGAGCAGGAGCAGAAACTGGATAGGAATGGTGACTGAGTAAAATGTTGATGAGAAGCTCAGAGTGGGACAAGAATTATGAACTAAAAGCTCAGAGTTAGAAAATATTCACTGAAAGGTTGGAAACTTCCATCTGTGGGCTTGCTCTGCTACTGATGGTGAGAAAGCCAGGTCAGCTGTCTATGTCAGATATGCTGTCACTCTCTTCATTGCCTGTAAAGGTATCTGTTCAGAGCCTATGGGAGGCTGTGCAGTGCCAACTGCTGGAAAAATTGAGACCCTGGAGCACTGAAATTTATTTTGCACCTCCCTTTTTTTTCAGTTTCAACAAATGCACATCAGCCTTTTTTGTGAAATATGCCCAGCAATGCTATCACATACTGCACAGTGATGATGTGTGGATAAATCTGTTAATGTTTAGAAATAACTAAAAAGCTCAAGTGAGAGAATCAAGAGCCCTCAAGGAATATCTTGGTATCAAGTTCTGGTTTGAACGGCATACTGGAAGGGTGAATGGTCTATTCACTGAATAGTGAGGATAAAGTAGGAACAGACTAGCTGCTGTTTAACAAGCAGTTATGGTCTGTAAACTCACTGGGAAGAAATTGCAGATGTCATTTGCAACATTTATGTATAGTGAGAGGAAAAGAAAACAGAAATGTACAGAGAGGGGAAAAGAAAACAGAAAATTTGTCATTCTGGCATTCCCTAATTTCTGGTTACCTGATTTTGTGATGTGAACTGTCTGCTGTAAAATTTCAGCTGTGCAGCTTTCAGAAATATTCAGGCTGGGCCTACTCATCTTCCTTACTCCAGAAGGCTGTCTTAAAAACAAACAAAGAAAGAAAAATACAAAAAAATACAAAGAAAAAAACCAAACAAAAAAACTCCCAAAACAAAAAAACAAACAAACCCCCCACAACCCCCCCAAAGCAACAACAAAAACCCCAAACAAACAAACAAAAAAAGAATACAGACACAAAAAAAAACCCCCAAACCAATCAAACAAAAAAAACCCCAAACCAAAAAAAAACAAAAAACAAACACAAAAGCCAACAAAACACAACCAACCAACCAAATAAACAAAAAAACCAAACTATATACCACAAAAATCCATGTTTGCTGGGAAGGGGTTAAATAACAAGCCATTTTTCTGTCTGCTTTGCTAATCTGGACACTGTGTTAGATTCACAGTTGCCTATGAGGTTATCTACCCTGTTAAAGCTCAGAAGAATTTTCAGTGATGCTCATTTGTAGTTATACCTGCTGGGGGAAAGAAAGAGCTTGTGCAATTACAACTTCTCTTATAGCCATTGCTTATCTGAGTCTGCCTCCGAGTCAGGAAGCCTATTCTGGCTTGAGCAGTGCAGTGAAGAATGACTCTGCTGCCAACAGAATGGAAACTCAAAACGAGATTGAGTTTAAATCCACAGCTGGGACTTGAGCACTTGGCACCAGGGATCATAAGGTCATTGCAGTAAGACAGGGAACGTTCATGCGTAGTGTGTAAGAAACACATCAGCTTGCCAGTCCTCACTGCAGATTTTCACTCTCTGGTGTATTTGTGCCGTAGAATAGATATCCATTTTTGAAACCTGCAAGAAAAAACAAGTCTCTATGACTTTTTCATTTTTATGGTCAGACAAAAATATTTACCTGCAGTAAATATTTATTTATGAGAGCTGTCACTTCCAAAAAAGTAGAAAATGGGTTTTTCTATCTTTTTGACAAAAAAAAGATACAAAATGTCCCATGAAATATGATTACATTGCTCAGGATAACAAAACTCACAAAAGTGAAGGCAACTTTTTTTTTTTTTTTAACATTGTTTGGGATTTGTGTATATCTTTTAGTATCTTGCAGATTCAAGATTGCATGGCCACTAAATTTAGTAATAATATTAAATTAAGGAAAAAAACCCACAGATTGTTTGCAAAGGTAAACCTATATTAGTAGATAGTTACGTCTTACAGATTTTCTTTTCACTGTTTATTTCAGCTTAGATATATTACCTTGCATAATTCTTGATAAATGACCAAAAGAAAAAGAGCTTCTTTTTAGAGAGGCAGTGTGGCCTTTGAAACTGGAGGTGCATATTAATCTTACAGCCAATAATCCTGCCTGAAAAATACATAAAATGCATTTTAATAGAATCGGAAGTAATAATTTCTTGCTGTGTAGGAGAGAGGTGAAAGCTTCACTTAAACAGAAAGCAGTCTTGCTTCAAGGACTTAGGATAAAACTTGGTGCTGTACAGGGAAACAGGCAAGGGAGGATATTTGGGAATCTGCAGAAGACTGAATTGACAGGAAGAGAATGGTTTGGTAAGAGAATATATTCAGAAGAAAAAACATTTATTTGCCTTTTACAAGCCCTTTTTAACTCTGATAATTACGAATGTACCAATCTCCTAGACACTGGGCATGTTTTGTCTCTCTTCTGATAAGTACAACAAATTTGTCAGAGATATTCGAAAAGCATGTACTTTATACAGTATATAGACAGTGTATAAACTATACTTTTAGACATCTGAATGCTCACAAGAGAGAGCTGATGAACTCCCTAAGCCTTGAAAAACACTGCTTGCGTGGGATAATTGAAATGCCAGACATAAAGCCATATTAAACTGAGCTTCATCAGTTAAGCCTCTCACAGAGCTGCATGGGCTATATAAAAACTAGCAAACCAACCAACTGGTATTCTAACTTTTGCTTTCAAATTATTGGTTTCTTTTTTTTATGGTAAAAGGGTGATAACTAGTGTCTAATAATGCAAGTAATGCACACCAATGGTGGACTAAATGTATGAAGAAAAGCATAAGAAGTCCAAAAGGTAGAGATGAAAGCTCTATCAATTGGTTTAAACAGCCTGTGACACTGCAGACTGTTAAAACAAAAGGAATCCACATCTGAGAGTCTTATCATTTGAGAAAACATTCAGTATGAGCTGGATGGAAAAAACCCCACAAAAACAAAACCTTTTGTAATTTGAATAAAAAATTAAAAAAAAAAAAAGTTTCAAGAGTGCTGGCACATTTTTTCCTGAGTTTAAATGGGTTCCCTGCAGTTGCTCAGTGAAGCTGGCATTCTTGACAGACCAGCAAGTTCAGTTTAGTGATCAGCTATTTTGAGTTTTAGGATCTCTGGCTCTGATAGCATTTGGGATACTTCAGGCTGTCCCCATTGCAGAATGGGAGACGAATATAGTGAGAATTGGGCATCTCAGCACTTTCAGTCTCCAGGCTCCTTGACAGAACATCCCTGGCATGACTAACTGCCCTGATGGGAGTTCTTAAAACTTTCTTTTGGATTCATTGGCAGTTCATCTATTGCAGCAAGCATAGACCCAAACATTTTTTGGGGTCAATGAATACACAGTCAGAGGAACTCCTCAGGGAAGCTGAATAGAGCTTTCAGTAATGAGGAAAATGCCGTTTTTCAGTGACTTCCCTGTCATTTTTTTAATCTGTTTTGTAGTAGTGTCTTCTTAACTTTGCTTGACAAAGCTTTCCACCTATTCCAACACTATTCAAACTTTAATTTACTGTGAAACAATTTTGACTGCCAAAGCAGAATTTATTCAGTAAAACAATTTTTTTCTGGCTGTAACATGTTGAGGCATCTTTGTATTGTTTTTAATCCTTTTTTGTTTTGTTTTGTTTTCTATTGGCAGGACAGTTTTTCTGGCTGCAACTTTCCGTGCTTCTCAAAATGATGATTAAACTCACAACTCAGATACTGATTTACTGCTCATAGGTCATACTCTCCCTCCTCCCCAATGAAATTGTTTAACCATTTCTTATCACATGATGTCATCATGTTTGTTTAACAGTTTCTTGCCCTTCTTCAACTTAGTTCTCTGTTGCATCGTTTGCTGACAAGTAAGAAACCTGTAAAATAAATAACTTAGTTCAACCTTCACTTTACACAATGTTCTTATTAAACGTGTTTTGTTATTTTAAATCTTGTTCTGCCAAGTGACTAACACCCAGCATCTTCATAAGTAATTACTAAGGTTAGAAGTATGGACCTGTGTTTACTTGGCACTACATTTACCTTTGCAGAATGAATATCAGGCTCTTAAATATGATAGGACAATAACCGTTAAGCTCCCACCTCTTAACCTTTCATTCCGGCTTTCCATTTTTATATATTAACCACAGTGCTGTCTTTCATTCTGATTTATTTTTACTGTACTTTCCCATCAGGCTTTTGGTAATGCTGCTTTCTGTGGCTTCTGTGTGCAAAACACACATTCTTGCAGTAATCGAAATTTTGTTTATTCCATTTCAGGGGCAAGGGGGTTTGAAGAGAAGTACCAAGAGGCATTCTCTTCATAGTTTCTCTTACAGCAGGTTACAAATTATATTTGACTGCTATTGTAGGCAGAAGTATACTGTAATAACAAAAGAGTATTGATAGATGAAGGAATCTATTAACTGTTTGTGGCTGTGATTTTTCTCATCTGTGGTGCGCACATTTCAACATATATTTCGTGAAACAAGTCTGTGGCTCATGCACACTACAAAACAGTTTCAGATGGTTTCACTCATACAGAATACCTTTGTCTGCTAAAGCTATTGTGGAATTATACTGCTGACATTTCAGCCATTGAAAGTGGCCTTTCTTTGTCTAATTAGACAGTTGAGACTGTCAGCTTTTTCTGTGGAGTGAAATTTTTATGAGATTTATGGTGGCTGCTTCTTCAAGAGGAATTAACTGTGAAAGGACACATCCGAGCAGAAAAACTTGCCACTATGCAAACTGTTCAGGTTGTATTTGAGAGTTTGAGGACTGCTGCTAGAAACACACTGGCACAGAATGAGTGGTTGGTGTTGCTCTGCCCAGCTAGTAAAGGTGGGGTGGTTTCACAGAATCTTCTTCAAAAATTAATTGTATGCATCACAGATTTGTCCTGTGAGTACAGCAGTCAGGGGCTGCCTTTGGCCATCACTGTAGAAACTTCCATGGCCATTGGCAGGACACAGTCTGTAGACTGTATTTAGTCATTGGTTGGAATAGGCTTCTTTTTGGTGCTTTTTATTTAAGATTTGAGGGAAAAGGCTCTTCCTTCTTTGGAGCAGTGCATCTGTACACCACATGACAGGATTTGCTACCTCTCAGACTCCTGAATACTGTGAGTTGCTGGACTGTGTGAAGTCAGGAAAATGTTACACTACTGAATTTCCACCAAATACCTCATCTAATATTTGCTTCACTTTGAGTTCAGTGTTCACAACTCTTGAGAGAACAAAGCCTTGAGGAGTTTTCAATAAAAATAGACAGAAGGGCGATATACTAGCAGTTGTTGAGAAAAGAAATGCAGACATGATATATATGAAAATCAGAGCTTAAAGCATAGTGTATGTAGTGTGACAGGATCTACCATAAAAGATACATTTCTGCTTGTCAGTGAATATTTAGGCTCAGGTTATTTGCTATTTAAAACAACACAACTTGCCAAAATCACTCCTTTCATATCTTCCAGTAGATACACTCCTTGTTCAAATCAATAAAGTACCCATCCTCAGCTTTCACTGAGCACAAACCAAATGCCACCATTCCCTAGAAATGTGCTGCAAGATTCCAATATGTAGCTCCCTTCTGCCTGTACACCAGTAAGCTTGTGATAAATTCACTTTAAACCAGATTTTCTTCCTGTTCCTTGCTTCCTTACCCCCCTTTCTTTGCTCATAAGGGTTTAATTTCCACTAGCTTGCCAAAAGCATAATTATACTTGCTGCATATAAATACCCAGTGGAGATCAGAAGAGAAGACAGAGAAAGTAATTTTTAGAATTCTAAAAAAAAATTTTCAAATGTAAACTGAAAGTGCCGACAGTATTGGAAGTGTGTGGGCTGGATAACTAATTTTCATGAAGGCAGGCTTCATTCAAGGGGAAAATACGGTTAAATTAGACACACTTAGGTAATGAATTATTTGCATATCTCTAATGAGCACTTCAGATTACCTGCTATTAGAATTGTAGTACACCCAACCTAAATTTGGATGGGATACCACCTACAGAACTCTCAATTTCAGGAAAAAGAATTACGTTCACTTTTTAGTATCTGGGCAGTTCATTTGACTGTATAATATTGTGTGTCATAAATGCTGTCAGTTTAAATAGGATTTAACTATCTGTATACACAGAAAATACAGTCTGGATTATGTGGAGAGTCCTTGTTCTTTGTGCTAATTTATGATTCACTGAATTCCAGCGAAGCAACTTGAGCAGATTGAAATTGCAACAGCCCCAGTAACATTTAGTAGGTTCTGCTTGCTGATCTGTGTTTGGAAAAGAACAGAATAGTTCTGCACGTTAGCACATACTAATTTTAAAGTTTTCAGGGCATTCATTTATCACTTTATGTAACCTTTGATGGAAGATATGGACTGTGAGTTGGACAATGAAACCACAGATGCACATTTTACATTATTTAGTTATATTTTGATACAGGCTGCATTCCTGTTAGCGTGTCTTAAAGAAAAAAAACACAAAACCATCAGATCATCAAGGTGAAATTCATATGGTCTGATTGGAAATCCCTTGTAGTCAATGAAAAGACTCCTGTTAATGTAAACTGACTTTATATTAGATCGAAAACCATCTTCTCCAGAGTTCTTCTGAGCTCCGCAATCACTTATTTTTATAGATTGCATTTTCTCTAATTCTCTTTACTAAGAGTGTCCCTTACTGATCTCTTGTTCTCTATTTTGCCCTAATACCTTTTTTCCCTGGATCTCACTGTTAACTTTTGTAGGCTTCTATTCATGAGTTAGATCCCTCTCTTTCGTCTTCATTCAAATAACTCTTCAAAACTCATCCCTTTTATGGAGCCTTTAGGGAGAACCCATTGACTTCAAGAAATCTGAAATACAAATAATATACTTTGCAAATATACAATATAGTTAATCACCTTCATTGGAAAACTGTGGTTTTCCAGCACGCTCAGGAATATTCTTTTTTTTCCCATGTGGCTTTTCTGTATGCCACTTTTTTGCGTTCTCCACTAGTTTTTTGTTCATGGGCGCTAAAAGGACTTCTGCATTTGTTTTATTATCACTAACATTTTAACAGTTTTACGAAGGGTTTCTCACCTTATCTCCCTGTAACATACGTGATTCACATATGTGGTTAGTATATTTGTGAATATAGAAATCCATTAAAAACTCTGCTGATGATTTCATACTTTCCTTTATCAAGTAGTGATATTTTAAAAACATGTATACAAATTCATCTGAATCTCTGGCCAATGTCAGAGGTAAATAAATGCTAACACAATGCAAATACAAATAAATTACCGTTTAATCTTTTCTGATTTTTGAACATTTGTTTTATGTTACTCCATGCAAATGTAATGATTCTCTTCCATTCCTTGCTATGGATATTACTGAAGGGTTCGTTAGAAGAACACTGACAGCTGGAAAGGAATGCATTTTGAACCTTTGTGAATATACAAAAGATGAATAAACTAGCTGAAGGTAAAATATATTTCTCTAGCCTTTCTGTATGCGTTAAAATATATGTCATCCTTTTCCTGTCTGTGGCAGGTCATGAGTGACATTTGAACAGCAGTTCTTGTTCACATGCAGCATATCTAGAGTGTCTCTGGATTTCTCTTTAAAAATAAGAAAAACCTCTTCCCCAACCCCCCTCAACAACCCTCAACTCAACCCAACCCAGCACAATTCTGTAACAATGCCATTTCCAAAGCCCTTTCTGTCAGCACTAGAAGCAAATACACAAGTCATTCTTTTGTTATATAGAGGCAATACTGTATCTTATTTGCTAGAGTTTTACATACATATAAAGATTATTCTGTTAGAAACAAAGACTACCAGCATCCTTTTAATGGTGAAGTGTTTTAAATGTCATTTGTCTATTATCACGACAATAACATCATCACATAAAGTTATTCAGTTTTTAACAAATCCAGTTAGATGCTAGATCTTGGTTTATAGCTTGTGATACCATCACAGGAAGCAAAAAAATTTACTAATTTGCACTAAGATTCTTTTTTGTATATAATGCTTAAATACTAAATAACTTTTTTTTACTCATACTTTGCAAACAAGGTTAAAAGTAATAGATAGAGAAAACATATTAAATCTAGCAGTATTTGAAATTATAGGCTCAGATTTTCCACAGCTGAATTAAGAGCTCGGAGTTAAATACGATAGGGTTATTATGGATCTGCTTACTAATAACTGTGATTATCACAAATGAAAAGAGTAATTGTTATATATAAATTGCAAATGGGTCCTCACAAAACAGCGTGTTATCTCAGGACCCATGTGCAATGCAAATATAACAGGGTAGTTGTTCTAGTAAGGCTTACTGAAGATCTATTCCAGCAACTTTCTTTTTTGTCAAATGCGTGAAACTAAACACTTATCTATGAAGAGAAGATAATGATAAGAAAAAGTAGGGCTCCTTGGCATAAGATAATATTAAATGCAAGACGCTTTCATGATGTTCTCTTCAAGATCAGAAAGTTGTTGGTTATCATTGGGTATGTTTCAACAGGAGGTCTGATTTTTATTTTTGTCTTGAGAGATGTTTCACTTTACAGTTGACATCAAGCTTTCACATCAAACCTTCACATGTATAAACAAGATCAAAAGTTTTGAAAAACTTTAGATTCCTCAGTCAGCATTTCTTTTATGAGCTCAGTCATAATGCTACTTTACACAGTGTGGTATGGCTGTTTCCCCTGATTCCTTTTAGTTATTTTTCATGACTCTGAAAGAATTAATGGTGTTACAACCTGAGAGAAATGGAGCAGCATCAGAAAGTGGGGTAAAAGAATGATCTGAATCAAAAGGCTGGATTGTTAAGGTATAGGTTTCTTCGATCAATGAGGAATAGATGGAATTATTTGGATTGTCATACTGTGTTGCTTTTCAGTTTTTCAAACCGTTGCATTTTTTAAGATTAAGAACAGTGACTCTTCATGCGTAAACCTGAAACCTGGATCTTGGATAATCTATGCAAAACCAAAGCTAGGAGGCAGGAAGATAAGCAGCAGAGGTGCTCCTGGGAAGCAGAGGAAGTGGGCTGTAGGGATCGACAGCAAAGATTCTAAGGAAGGGGAGTCATTGTGTTAAATTCTCATGCAATCACACATAGGTGCTTCTCAGAATTCCTTGTTTCATTTTGGTTTACTTTTTTTTATAGATAACTACAGGATCAGAAAATGACTAAACGGTAAACCCTTAAAGTTACGATTTCTGAATACCATACAGTTTCTTCTGTCACTGAAGGGTGAGATTTTTGGTTGGTGTGAGCCAGTGTTATTCCATCAACCTTGAGGCAGTATCCACAACAGTGGCTTTCCAGAGATTTACATCAACTAAAACTGGTTATCAAACTGAATTCCCTAACTTTGGGGTTTTTTCTTAATCTATTCAGAAACTGTTTTATGTACCATTGCATATTTCTTCCCCTGACATTTGTCTGACCTTAAATAGTTAAAGTTGACACCCAAGCAGGATTTTATTAGTACACAAGTCCTTGTGATATGCATTTAGGTGTTCTCTGTTTCTGTTTTACTAACTTGTTGTGTAGTTATTCTGATTTCTCTGGGTTGAGCTGAAAGACTTGTATTTGGAGCTGTAGTTATCAGTGGAAGTAAATGAGTTGCCACTAGTTACAACACTTTTTTTAAATTTTTTTTTGTCTCTTATGCAGCAGTAGTCAGGAAGCCTGGAACAGGATAAAAAAAAATCAAAATAATTGGATGTAAGAAAACTGAAGGTACAGCAGAGGTGTCTTTTTTTTCTTCTTCTTTTTTTACAGGTAACTGTAGAATTTGAATAATTTAACCTTTAAAATGTTGTTTATTCTGTTGTGATCAAGAGGAAAAAATGTCACTCCTTTCTTTTGCTTATGCCATTTACAGGGTATGATTACAGATGCATGGTGTAGGTGCTTGTGTACAAGGAGCCTTCATCTTCGTGAGGAGCTTTACTCTGTGAAACAAATCTACTAGAACACTTAAAAAATAAAAAAATAATTAAAAAAAAAATCACACTTGGATTTACCTGGCACCGCTCTGGGCATTTAAAGCTGTAGACTCTGACTTGCAAAACTAGAAATGATAAATCTATCATAAACTATAACGAGAACTTTTGGGTTTATTGCCCAAATCATCATTTCTTTCTTTGTTAAATAGGTATTTGTGGTCACACTATCTCTTTTACTCTTGAATTGGTTGCTGCCTAGGCACTATGTGGGACAATGACTCCCTGTGGGCTAGGGCTGGCAGCTGGAGTTGTCCTCTAAGGCGTGTCAGGGAAAGGCCCCATTGCCAGGAGCAGGGCAGCTGGAAGGTGGTAGGAGCAGCCCCAGCCCTGGGCATTGGGCCCTTCCTGAGAACTGGCTGAGGCCAGGCTGAAAGTCAGGCCAAGGTCTGGACTAGTGGCAGGAGACCTGGGCACAGGCAGGGCTGTTGATGCAAATGGTGATAATGAGACGTAGCAGCTGCTCTCCACACCATACAGTGCTCCACTTTTGTTCTCTTCCCTGCATGCACAGTGGTACAAACACCATTGAAACTGCAGTTGTATGTGGCTAAACCAAAAGACATTGGGATAACTGGTTCCAGGTGCCAAAAAATGATCTGGTACCATTTTGCTACCTCCTGAAGCTGGAAAATTGCTGTTATCTTGCCTTTCCTTGAGGAGATGCAGTTCAGACTGTCATTGTTACGCTGTGTATTAGTAGTGCTCTGTGCTGCCTGGTACTAGTCATTGTGAAGCCTTATTCATAGTGTCATACCCATATGTGATTTGTCAGCACTACTTCACCACTTGTGGGAAGATGGTGGTGTACTGTCATTAATATTCCTATTCTGGGAAAGCCAACAGAAAGTGTTCATGGAAAAGTGCAAATAAATCAAGGAACAGATATTTTACCCAGAACTTTGTAGTAAAACTTTGTGTGCTTTAAAATGTGACTAAAACACTCAAAAAAATAGCTTTACAATGTGTTATCTTTGTGCCTTCCAGAAAAAAAAATAAAAATCTGGAACATAATTCTTCACCAGGTCTAGCATATATATTCTGTTATATGCTGCACCACTGCAGATAGTCCACTGAAAATACTTTGCTTTCTGTATGAAGCATGGCCTGTAGCGTGCCTTAGGGCATGGCACTTGTGGGGCTCAGGTGATAGCTGAGTTACTGTATATGCACCATATAGTTGCTTGAACTAACCTCAACATAAAACAGCACATTTACACATTAGACAAGCACAAAATGGTCCATGTGGAGCTACTTTCACTTGAGGCAAAGTGTCCTTGTAGAGGTTTGAAGTGTGAAGTGAATTTTATCATTTTAAATCGTACAAATAAGCAGAAAATAAAGTTAATTTATATTCTCTTTCCTGTTTAAGGGCAATTCAGCGGGAAATCCTTTTTATGTGCCTTTTTTTTTTTTTTTTTTGTGGAAGGGTAGGAGGACTAAGACAAATTACCTTTTTCTAAGGATGTAAGACAACTTCCAAAGGAATATAAAATATAATAAAGAATGCGGGAGACTGGACCTCTAAAAGATTACTTGAGATGTGTGATGAGTACATTTATTTTGTGTTTTATTATGTGAAGCTTTTTGTCTCTTAGTTTAAATGAGTGGAAAGGAAATAACTGTGTTGGGTTCACGGTCTATCAGAAAAAGTTCTGTGCACTTCTCTTTTTCTGGGAAAACCCTAATTATTGGATATACCAGTTGCATATTTGAAGATATTTTAAGCTCAGTCTTACAGGTTGTATCACTTGCATCCTACTTGAAACACTGGCATATGGAGAGGGATAGTGTAGTTGATATTTACCACTTTACCTTACAGTTCTTTGGGCAGGTGTGCTGTTCAAAAGGGTTTTTAAAAACTTTTTCACGTCTTATGGTCTAGTTCTTTTAATTTTTTTTTTTTTTTTTCCCCTGAGGAGCTTCCCAAAAGATGCTCACCAGAACATAGTAAACAATTTGAATTATTTGGAAGTAGTGATTCAGGTGGAAGTATCATTAGTGTGCAGTGGCAGATCTCTGAAAACTGTGATTCATGAACAGCAGCAGTAATTCAGAGACCAAAATGGGATCCTTGGAGCTTTCAATGCACTATGACTTGCGAGAAGTAAAACTGAAGTCTCTCTGTGGAAGGCATTGGAACTACATCTGAGAATGAAGCCACTATATCCCAGTCACCATACTGTAATAGTATGCTGCAAGTAAAATGCCCGCCAAAACAACTGAGGATTCCTTTTTTTGCTGTGACTATGAAAGCTCTGGCAGTTGCCTTTTTCAAACCTGGAACGTCTGGTTTTCAGAGAAAGCTCAGGATCACGTAATGAGTGGTGGTCTCTTCAGCTGCCCGGGCCTGAATAGATAGGGCAATCTGGAAATCAACCTCTCTAGCATGTAGTTCACTATGTGTTAAGCCCCCATTTTAATTTACAGTCATAATATAGTTTCGTTGGCAGGGATTCATAAATCTCCACTTCATCTGTACAACCGCTGCATTATAATGGAGCCTTCTGTGGTGCTGCCTCTATCTCCACGAAGCCTGCCTCTCAGGACATGCAGAATTCAGTGGTAGGAATATCACCCGATGCCAGTCCTCGCAGATGCCTAGTGTTATTGAAAATGCACTGGTACCTCACGTTGCTGTGCAGGTCCATGGTCATTAAAATTTTATCGTATAAACCCTGCTGTCTTCACCGAAGAGGAATTGAGAGGCGTAGCAGAGGATGATCATGTATTTTATCAGAATTTTCTGAAAGGAAAAACTGGTAGGTTCAGAGCAGGAAGGAACCAGGATTACATTCCCTTGAATTTAAATTTAATATAATAAATATAATGTTGAAAACCTTTCAACTGACATTTATCTACTGTAGTTCATTTTAACTTCTTCCACAGAGTGGCTCAGTGTCCCGTGGTTGCACAACAGTTCAAACCAGTTGCACATGACATGATTTTCATATGTTTCTCCTACAGGGCAGGTATTCATCAAAGCATGCAATGGACAGCTAAAGCAAAAGGCAGCAAGCTATAGATTATCACATTGATTTTTCAGGGGTCAGACTGTCAGATTAGTAGGTTTTAGAGACTAGGTCATTTGTGCTTCCTAGCA
The DNA here is from genome assembly GCA_035584735.1 of Pseudotriccus pelzelni. Classification (NCBI taxonomy): domain Eukaryota; kingdom Metazoa; phylum Chordata; class Aves; order Passeriformes; family Tyrannidae; genus Pseudotriccus; species Pseudotriccus pelzelni. The sequence goes on along the minus strand of JAWMRA010000001.1, from coordinate 62,277,061 downwards.
CTGATGCAGATAGAAACTGGCAGGCACATAATTAAGCAGAGAATTCTGCAGGTAAGACAATTAAGAAGTTTCAATTTAAAAAAGAATTAGTTAAGCCATTTATTGGCCAAACTATTTTGATTTTTTCTTAGCAAAAGATCAAATGAAATGAGTTCTGCCTGATTGTGATTTTATCAGAATTCTTTTCTTTTTCTTAATATTTTGCTTGTGTATGTATGGTTTCCTTTTCAGTTGGAAATAAAAAGAAATTAGAGAAAGAACGTTACAGAATTAATTACCTTTTAAAAAATGTAGGAAATACTTAGAAAATTACTATTCTGGGTTAACTAGGAAATAGATTTAAAAATGGTGAATTTCAGCTAAGTTTTCTGAAGTGATAACTCCGTTTTTTTTCCCCCTACTATCCTGAGATAACTGGCAAACAGAAATTGCACATAGCTCCTACTGCACAACAAAGAGAATCTTTCTGAGTTTCTCAACACCTCTTGTATTAGTATCTAATTCCCATAGAAGAAATACTCAGAATATAAAAATTTGAATCCACAGCCTGTTGCAAACTTTAGATTCACTAGATTTCCCCTAAAGAGAGATTAGATCCATAAGCAAAACTTTGTGGCCCATATAATTGTTCCTTAATTGAGTAAGGGGAAAGACAAAACCAATTCTACTACAGGTAAAAAGTATTTTTGTTCTCTTATTTCATGCATACATGAACAATTTTAGTGTTAGGTGGACTGCAATGAGTAATGAATTCAGGATAAGCAACCCAAATTTTCCTAGAAGACTGGCATCTAGCTGTTCTTTCTTAAAAAGAAAAAAGGGGACTTTTTTTTCTGTAAAGAGTTAGGACTAGTGCCAAACACTTTAAAGGTACTTACAAGAAGCACAAATGTTTCCGTTATTTAATGAAATTAAGGATCACAAACTAATCGTTTTTTCCTATTGAGAAGTAATATTTATCTCCAGCATTGACAACAGCGAGTATTGTATGAGTGTTACTTCTTGATTTTTTTTTGCTTTGTAATGTAACACTGGCTTTAGATCAGATGGCTAACCAGTAAATTCTTAACTTACCTTTTTAAGTGTACATATTATCACTGTGATTTTGTTTCACTTAGGAGCTAAAAGTGCTTGTTTATTTCAGGTCTTGGCTTGGCTTCTTATTCTCTTATAGATAAGTGCACCTTTGTTTATCTCTATGTCAGGCTAGCTTTGTCTACATAGAACTACTTTTTTATGTCGGCTTGCCCCAAGTTTTTTAAAAACTTAATCAACAATTTACATCAGGGTCTAGTGCTACAATGAGAAAATGTTGTGAAACAACAGACAAGCAAAGATATGTTGGTGGTGAAAAAATTACCTGTCCTCTCTGAACACCTTTGTATTCTGAGCTACAGATTTTTTTCTTTTCTTACTTTTTGTGAGTGATTCTGCATGTGCATGAATTACTCATACTTTTACAATTCTCTTGAAGTTCTCAAAAGAGGATATGAATGGTAAAAAGCTGTGAAGTGGCCATCTGTGAAAGAAGGAACTTCTTCCTCCAGTGTGATAATCTTCATAACTTCATCTTTGTTCACCTTGTATTGTACCCTTTGGCCCTGGGAAAGGAGAATGACGTGTAGACCATAGGATCTGAGAAGTTTAAGAGGAATGAGTATGCTTCCTTGAGGGCCTGCTTCTGGTATTATTTCAGACCACTGTACTTATTTCTATGAGTTTGAATGCATTAGAAAAAAAGGGATTTTGCATGAAATATTTCTGTTTACTTTTTGTCTTTCACCGTACCTTATGATCTGTTTTTTTATGGAGACTGTAATCATCTAGATGAGTATTATCAGTTACTTAATGAAAAAAACAGGTTGCTTTAACCAATTAAAAATATCTTCTATTCTTTAATGTGAAGAAATTACAAGAATTCTACCATGTGCCTACTTTCTATAAAAACCAGCTACCTAATAATACTTCAGATCTCTGATTAGTAATCATGGACAGGGTTGCAATCAAGTGTTTTAAATCTAAAATCTGAAAATATTTTGAAACTGTCAAGGCTCTCCAAATACTTAGTACATTATTTTTTTGCTTGTGCTTGTAGCAATGTTTAATATACTTGTAGAAGAAGCTTGCTTCCTTACAAAAAAAGATATGCCCTATTTTTGAATGCATATAACCTTTTGAAACTTGTAAGCTGATGAAATCTATTTGGACTTGTTTTCATGGATGTAGCAAAAGAGAGCTCTGTGATCTCGGTACTCTTTCTTTGCTTAATATCAGGTTGTAGGTCAAAGCCTTCATGAAGCTCTTCAAAGAAAGTACTAGAAGAATTCTCATTATGAATAGTAGCTAAATGACTTGGTTCTAATTTGTGTCTTTTTCAAAACCAATAAAAATCTCATTCACTGAATTAAAATTCACTGATATTAAAATCAAGTCATTGCAAAACATCAGTTAATAAAAAGCCAGTATGATCGAGATGGCAAACACAATTTTAATTCCATGCAGGAAAAGTTGCACTAAAGTGTAAGCAAATGAGAACACAGCTCCCCCTATGTTCTAGGAAATCTGACAGGCTTCACTAGGGGCATTTCTACCACCTTATAATCATCATATTATTATTATTTCTTCCGTTCCCTTAGCTGTGGGAAATGTGATGAGTAAGAGTAGTCTCATAAAGTATATTGATCACTCATGAATTAGTGTGCTCAAGCAATATTTACGGTTCACTTAGAACTTTTAATTTCTTTAAACATGAAAGCACTTTTAAAAGGCTGGTTGGGTCTGTATTTTTCCATTTTACTTGTGGAGAAAATGAAGCAGAGCATGGCTAAGTGGATCTCTAAGTCATGACCTTAAAAGGGCAAATGAAGTGACTTGAACCCTCATGTTTCTAGGGCTGGAAGGGGAGACAAACTTGGCCAGTTTCTCCAACTGTGGTTGTGCCTGCTATTTCTGTAAAAGCATATTTTGTGTAAATTCTTCCCTTTATATTTATTCTCTAAAAATAACAACTTCTTCCATGCTTGTTCTATCTCACAGCTTTTTCATCTCTACCCATCTTCATGCCATTTTCAGGCTTGAAAAATGCATGCATACAGGTCAACCACTGAAGATTTCTAGGGCTAAATACTAGGTTTTCTTGTTCATCCTCTTGGTCGTGGTGTACAGTCAATCTTAGGAAAAGGTACTTGTAGGGAACTCTAGTTCAGCACTTCAGCTTTAACAGATGTAGTACTTCATTTTTATCTTTTTCTGACAGCACTCCAGCAGGAGTTTGCCAGGGGTCTGGGACAATGTTTTGTGCGAGATAAGATAATATAGTGCACACATACTGATTCCTAAAAGTGTGCTCTCTAGCATACCACATTGACAGCACAGCAAGTAAACAACAACAACTAACTCTCTGGCACACACATCCGCAGCTATTACTGAGGGACACTGCCATCCGAAACCTTTTTTTCCATGCAGTGCTGCACAGCTGGGCATGGGCACTGTGATTTATGGTCCCCTGACTGCCGTTCCAGCTAACCTTCTCTGGACCAAATTTTGCTTTTAAAACAACCAGTCTCTGTTTTGTTCTTTGTTTGAAAAAAAGAAGTCAGCTGAGTTTTCCATTAGATTTGTAAAGCTCCAAATCCTTTTGCTTCAGTGACAAATACTTCTTCCACTGAGCCTTTTTACATCTCAGGGTGGAACCATCCCCAGGCGGATTTAAAGGCAAAAGACAGAAATGGGACAATTAAGGCTTCCTTTAAGTAGTTTAGATGAAAACAATGTTGCAACAGTTCCACACAGTTTTCAGAGGTGGCTGAAATTGCTGGATTGCTGAGTCACTGACCAGCTGTCATGTGAATGAGACAGTAATTTTTTTCAATTAGAAACTCATACAGGCAGAAGTATACTTCAACTATCATGGAGGTAAAATAGAAGTTTGCCTCCATTTTGGAGATGGATTCCTCCGCTGCAATAGAGCAAGCGGCAAACGATGGAAGTGCCTCTACTTACAGACATCAATCTTCTTCCCTTCTTTTATTTTTCTTTCTTCCTTTCAGTATTTCCTAACTATCTTTTCTAAATTCATTTTACTGTTGGCTGACTGTCACTGGTCACCATAGCAACAACCTCTGGTAGCAGCAAGTCTGGAATGCCCGATGTGAACATCTTCACATTTGAGCCTTGCCAAGACTAACTATTAGTCCAGGGTTATATACTGGTTCAACGCTGTAAGATTGCACTGGTTTTCCCCAGTTAGCTGTCTGCCAGTCTTCTTCTCCTGAGTTGCTCCCTTCTCTTTCCTGACTTCTCTATTGGGCAATCTGGTATTAATTTTCATTCTTTAATCTTTTTGTGTTGGTTATTTTGGAGGACTGGTTAGCTTAAGCGTCTTTTAAAACAAATAACATACAAACCAATTGCATTAAAAAACCTTTTTTTTTAAATATGATCATAATGAAAAGAATTATTTGAGATAATCTTGTTCTTTGGACAAATATTTAATGTTTATTAGAAAAATTCTTACTTGTGAGCTCTTTAAATGCTTTGCATGGATTAACAGTGGTCAGTTTTTTGTGAGGGTAAGGTGAAGAGAAATACGTTTAAGGGTAGTGTGTTTGGAGACAAACAGCTAGTATGAAATGTGAATGATTCAGCACTTAATGGCAGCATAACAGTCTTTAAAATTTTTAAACCGCCATACTCTGACCATGAAACAATCCCGAACAGCAGTTGAAACCTTGCTGTAAAGCAAAAGTAGCAAAGTGGTTAAGAGTACTTGGTTGGGAAATGAGAGCTGAAAGAGGAAACTGCAGTGCAGTGATTGGTTTGATTTGCTGAATAAATTGCTATGTTCAGATTCAATTTGTATCAATAAGCAAAGCACTGTACACCTGCAGAGCCTGTCACACTTGGTATCCAAAACTCTGACACAGCTAGTCTTAAACAATCTTTTTACTGTTGTCAGTAATGAAAGCCAAAAAACCTCAAAGCACTCCACCAGAAATTCCAACCACTAAACTTAGGGTATTTGCATTTTTATTCCATATTTGTGAAAAAAGTGAGTAATGTTTCTTTGGAGCATTTCCTTAAGGAAACACAATACTTTTAATAAATATATGGAATATTGCAGTATTCTCAATGGATTATTTTAAAAGTAGCCACGGGGTACTGTTCATTCAGTAGAAGGATTTCTCTTTATTAAACCTGACTGAAAGCTAGAAGCATAATACGCTGTCTCCTTAATACAGTGGAAATTGCATTTCGATAATTTGTAACTATGATATAAAATGAGTAAATGTGTAGGCTTTTACATTTGCACCCAGGCAATTGATGTTTATCCCTGTCTGTAATCCTCATAGCATTTCAGGATTGAGAATAGCTGGTTTCTAGGGAGTGCTTTTCTTAATTTTTTCTTGGGTTTGTTTCTTGGTTTTTGTTTTGTTTGGTTTGGTTTGGGTTTTTTTGTGTGTGTGTATGTCTCAACCCTCTTTGGATATGTTTTGCAATGAGCAAACCATTCAAAATCTGAACTCTACATATTTGATGGGTGGTTTGTTTTGGCTTTGGTTTTCTGGTTTTTTTTTGGTTTTTTTTTGAGTTTTGAAAAATCCCTGCAGGTTTCTTTGGAAAAGTTCAAACTGCTAGTATGGGATTTTTCAGGAGAAATAAAACTGAATACTTATAAATGATACAGAATGATATTTATAAAGAAAGGGGAATGATTAATCTTAAGAGAAGTTATAATGATTCCAAGGTGTAGAAGCTTATTTTTAGGGCACACCTAGTAAATTTTAAGGGAATTCCTCAGGCATTTATAAAGTTGCAGACCTGACTGAGAGCCTATCAGCTTAATATTTTCTGTTGAGGAATTTGATTTATTTCTAGGAGAATAAAAAGAGTTTAAATTAATTACTTGTTCGAGGGAGTAAATAGAGTGAGTTGATGCTGATTACCTTTTGTTCTGACTCTTTGGGCTGCTATGCTCATATCTGATTTTAGTCAGAATATTGCAGATTCTTTCTGATGGTAAACTTGCAACTTTTTGCACAGCCCAGCACAAAGTACAAACTTGGAAATATTGCTTCTTAATTACAACTCACATTTGTGAACTTGGGGTCAGGCTACATTTTGAAAAAATGCCTATGTGTCAAATTTCAAAGTGTGTTTGGCAGTTGCAACCCAAAAGACCTTATGGTCAGTTCTATGAACTCTTTTTCAGTCTTCCTTAATATTAGTTTAACACCCTCATGTTTAATCAAAATGTTTGATAGTTAAATATTCAACATTGGCATTTTCCTCTGGACACCTAAACCAATATTAAAACAGAGTAACCATGAGCAACTTATTTAATTATTGTTAATGGTCCAGGCAAATTCCAAGACTGAAAAAATCAGCAGTTATTACACATTTAGCAGAAATATAATTTTATTTATTCTTGGTATTTTCAGCATTTGAACTTAAAATATTTTGACCTGCTGTAGCCCTCTTCAATAATTTCTTTTTGCTGAAGTGAAGTTTGGCATCAGGAAGAAAACGATGCTGATTTTTGATGACTGTCTCAAAGAAGGTCTCCTTCATAATATAGACAGGAATTAGAGTCAGTGGTCAGAAGTATATTATTAATATGGAATCTGTGTCACCAAGTATTCTGGGATAAATTTTTAAAGACACGCCCTGCATCTGAGACCTTCACATTATAGGTTACTTTTCAAAAATAACCAAAATATTATGGAAAACTGGTCTTAAAAATGTGTAATTCTATGCAAAAAATATATATATTAAAGGCCATGTGCAATGACTTGGACTTACTGGATCTTTTTCATTTTGAGGGAAATAAAAACTAAGCAAACACGCAAAGGAAAAAATTAAAAGCAGAGAGTTAAAAAAAAAGCAGGCTTGGTTTTCAGTGGTGGATGAAATCCAGATGGCAGTAAAAAAAAAAAAAAAAAGAAGCAGGGGGAGTTAGGGGAAAGACCTTTGATGGTGGGACTGACCAGTCTGTTAAACTGGGTTAAATTAATTTCTTTAACCTTCATCTCTAAGTTTACTCACAGACCTAGTTAAATTGGTGGCTAGACTGGCTCACCATACTTCCTTCAGGCTACACAGAAGGAGCAATTAAACACTCTTTTATGTAGTCACTGCTGGAAACAGCAGAAACTGTGCCACAAAGTGTTTGGCTGCATGGCAGAACTTGTACCTATGCACATAAAGAAATAAAAGCTATTTCTAAAATAGAAATTCAAGTCCAATGGATTTATTGGCTGCAGCTGTGAAGGTGAGTGGCTAAAAGCAGAAACAGTAGTCATGGCCATTCAGCTATGAAGATGCCCCCAAAAAATCCACCAATAAACAAAAAAAACCAACAGATTTTTTCTGTGTTCTAGGATTGAGGGTATTTTTGCTGATAGTGTTTTATTTCTGAACATGAAAGCTGTATTTTGTGTCTACTTTTTAGATAAAGTCAGGTGTTCTGACATTTACCATAAGTAAACAGGATAGTGTGAAGGAAATTTTTGATGACTCCTTTGTTTCTCCTAACAGAAACAGCAAGCAAGTTTTCCACTAGTGGCAAACATTCAAGATAAAATATACACGATGGCATTAATTGCTGCAGTGTGTGAAAAACTAGATGGATTGTTGTACTTGTGTCACGCTTCAAAGGCATGATATTTTCCTACATAATTTTTAATACATCATTTTGTTAGAAATGCAATGGATGTTAATTCGGCACTTGCCATACACAAAGAGGTTTGCCTGAATTCCTGTCAAAAATCTCTTAATTTATAGAAATCTTTAAAGCACTTTAGCCAAAAGCGATTTGGTCCTGTGTTGCCACTGTGTGCTACCAGATTTTGTCATTTTACTGTATCTATGTTCTTGATAGATGGACTGTTCCCTGTCTTCCTCTGCTTTAGGGAGTTATGCTCTTTTCAAATATATTGTTAATGAAAGTAAGGACTCTCTTCCTACACATCTTTATTGACACTCAGGCTTTAGAATGGAGGAACAGACCCCTGAGTCTTGATTTCTTTTTGGTTTTAGAACAAACAGGCAAGAAGCACTGACTTACTGCACGAAAGATATCAGATGATGATGCAAATGACGATTCAGAAGAGGTTTTAAATGCAGTGCCAATAAATATGATCAGAGGTCGCGCCTTCTCAGCTATTTCTTGATCAGTTGGCATTGTATGTGTTTCCTACTCAAAGCCATTAAGCAATTTGTTTACAATGAAGATGGTTAAGCTGCAGAAGCCAAATGACTGAAACAGAATTATCATGCTAGTCAAGCCAGTGTTCCCTGGAGCGCAGAGACAGCTTCCTGAGGCTGTGCCTTCTTGAAAGGTAGGTAAGGACCTATAAGTCAACAAGAAATTGAGAGGATATTCAAGGGTCTTCCTGTTTTTCTCAATTGTGAGCAGAAGGATAAATACTGAATAACAGCTAAACAAGTCTTGCAGTAAGAGATGAGCAGCTTTTTCTGCCACGTGACAAACATTTGCTTCATTCATGCATCATAAATCTGCAGCTTGTTGTCAGTTTTTCCTTAGTCTTCCAGTACAGAGCCCTGGAGCGTACCCACACTACTTGTTCTTGGAAGTATATTGAAATAATGACTGTGATTCAGGCTGAGGTAAATGGAAAAGGGAGGAACTTGTAATTTGTAGTGGCAAGATAAGTACTGTTCACGAGCTTACATTTACTTGCTCTTTGCAAAGATTTCCCTCCTCCTCCCGCCATCCCCCTCCCCCCAAGGTGTTATGCTGCATGTGCTGCTTTTCATTTTAAACTAGATAGAGCCATTTACATTGCAGGAGTTTATGAAGAACAACTTGAGGCCTGATTTGCTTCTGTCTTTCTTTAACACACAGTAATACCAAAACACTAACAAACTGAAGTGGTAGTATTTACATTGTCTCAGTGTTACAAAAAAACCTCCAGTAATTTATTAATTAATTTATTAACCATTAATTTATTAAGTTTGCTAAACAGTAAGAGATGCCTATTGCAGAGACTGGGACTTGTTCTGGAGGGAGTTTACCTTAGAATATTCCTTAAAATGGCATTTCAACACGCCTGTCAGGTTAATTGGTGAGCTTTCTGAGGTGGATGGTTGAAACCTGTGAGAGGTATATGTGGATTTCTCCCTGTATTGGATTTATGTGGCAAGGTTTTGGTAGTGGGGGGGGGGTTACAGGGGTGGCTTTTATGTGAAGCTGCTAGAAGATTCCAGTGGAGCCAATGCCAGCCAGCTCCAAGACGGATCCAGTGCTGATCAAGGCCAAGCACATCAGTGATGGTGGTAATACCTCTATGACACCATATTTAAGAAGGGGAAAAAGTTATTGTGCAGAAGTAAATAGCAGCCAGAGAAGATAGGAGTGAAAATGAGAGCAACAGCCCTACAGACACCCAGGTCAGTGGAGAAGGAGTTGGAAGAGGGTTGGAGCAGACATTCCCCTTCAGCCTGTGGTGCAGACTATCGTGCATCAGTCCCCCTGCAGTCCATGAAGGTTCATGGGGGAGCAGAGATCCACCTGCAGCCCTGGAGTACCCCATGCTGGAGCAGGTGGATACCCAAAGGAGGCTGTGACCCCATGCAGGAGCACCCTCCTGGCATGATCTGTAGACCCATGGAGAAACAGGAGCTTGACAGGTTTTCCGGCAGCACTTGTAACCCCACAGGGGACCCACATTGGAAAAGTCTGTTTCTAAAGGACTGCATCCCATGGAAATGACACATGGAGGTCATTCTCACCTAGCAGAACTTCATGGACGACTGTCTCCTCTGGAAGGAACACCATGCTGGTGCAGGGGAAGAGTGTGAGGAGGAAGCACTGGTAGAGACAATATGGGATGAACTGACTGCAGCCCCCATTCCCTGTCCCCTGTGCTGCTGGGAGAGGAGACAGAGATTCAGGGATAAAGTTAAGCCCAGGAAGGAGGGAGGGGCAAGGGGAAGATGTTATTAAGATTTAGTTACAATTCTCATTATCCATCTCTCAATTGGTTGTTAATGAATTTGGTTAATTTCCGCGATTATGGTCAGTTTTGCCTGTGACAGTAATTTCTGAGTGATTTCTCCATGTTGTTATCTTGACCCATGAGCCTTTCATTGTATTTTATGTCCCCTGTCCAGATGAGGAGGAGAGTGATAGAGAGGCTTTGGTAGGTACCTGGCATCCAGACAGAGTCAACCCACTACACTCCCATTTTTTTGTTTTGCGAATGGTTGCAGTTCTTAGCCTTCCTCTAAGTTCTGCCTTTCTAGAGAGAATTTCATTTACACTTACTTTATGACAGACATTTTGGGATGTCACCTGGTAATTCTCACTGATTTCAGAAAGAACTCATTTGCAATACATGTCTTTTTAGGTACTTGACAATTATTTGATTGGGTTTTATTTTGTTGCAATCAGATCACATATTACATGCCACAGCAAATTGAAAAGATTTCATGAACACCTGTTGCAAGTTGTGGGTTTATGAGTAAAATTTAGATCTAAAATAATTTTGTTTTGTTTTCCATGGTTGTTTTTCTTCTTCTTTTTTTTTTTTCCTTTAATGGGACTCTGTTGGGATCTTTCTCAATTCCCATTAAATAGATAAGATTTAAAAATAAATTGAGGAATAGATATTAGTTTCTTGTTTATGAATGTTTTGGAATCTCAAATGAAGACCACCTGATTTTTTTTTATGTTACATTATTTTTTAAAATTTGTCTTTTATTTATCTCTATATCTTTAGTTGCCAGATAGAATTAATTGCAATTATAAGTGACGAATAACAATGAGTCCCACTAGTGGCCATTATCTGTAACTGGTGACCAGTTCACATTCTAATCCATTACTAGCAAGTGATGGTTTAGGTTCATTTATGTAAAACTGCCACTATGTTTCAGACTTTGTAGTCCAGTAAAATATGTTACTTTAGAGGATGTTTAGAATTAGATTTACAAAATCTTATGCTTTAAAAATAAAGGGAGAAGCTTTCCGAGTTTCTTTTAAAGCAACTCTGCAGAGGAAAAGCGAACTACATAACACATCAAGAAAGTAGCATATGACGGACATCAAGAAAAACCTGGAATATTTCTCTTTTATTTTTATCAGATGGCTTGAAAATGTCAAATAAAGGCTATGTTGTTCTGTTCATATTAACTAGAAAATTCTAAGCAATACTTAGGTAGCAGGAAGAAAATATTCATGGACTGTTACATCATAGTCACAGTTTCTGTCACTTCCCAAAATGCACAGCTGCTGTGTCATTTTAAGATTTAGAAGTCACTGCATTTACGTTTTAATGATCAATGGTGGCTCTTGATCTGAGTCATTAATGAGATTTTGACTGCATCTGCATTTAAACCTTGTATATTCTGCAAGAGACAGAGTATGCTTAGAAAATGAGATTTCTGTCATGGTAATAATAAGTTTTACATGCTCAAGCTGAGCGGATTCACTCTCATGAATCCCCTGCTCTACTCTGTGGAAGGTTACACAGTACAAACTTTCTGCTGAATGAGAAGGGGCAGAGGGAGAGCTCTTGCTGCTATTTCCAATGCAGCCTTTTGGTCTGCAAGCACATAGAAAATGGCCTCTAGGTGAAGGTACCTGCCACTTCTATGTTGAGAGTGAAGTAGTAGAAAGTCTCCTCGGAATGAGATGTGATTTTGTATCTTGCTCATTTATTAAAATGCTATCTATTACTTTATTTGAGGGCATCAGAGTACCTTGAGAATGACAGATTGAGTGCATACAGTGTCACTTGGGGGATGTTTTATATATTGTCATAGATATTTGCATATAGTTAAGCTGCTCTTAAAAATAGGAAGTAATGACCGTCCCAAACAATGTCCAAATTGTAATTCTATTCCCTAAAATTTCCCCTTTTAATTGTTCTTGTATTATTATTTTAAAAGTAATAATAACGAGTATCAGTAGGTATCTTTATCAGTAATAACTTGCTTACAGATTTTGGAGAAAAATATTTGTCAATCTAAAGAGTGAATTTCTAACAGTATGTGCCTCCTTGTGTACTGCCTTCTCTGACATGAATTTCATTAGCCTTTCTATCCTTTCACTCAGAGACTTGTTCTATCTACTTCAAATTCTTGGGAAATTTCTCTAGTTAATTTCTTCTTGCCAGTAGGCTAAATTAAATTCCCAGTACAACAAAAAGAGAATTTTCCAAATGAGAAGTTGGTGAATATGTCTAAAAAGCACAGAGAGAACCATGATAAAGTTTTCTTGTAAGAGTGCTAAAATGTCGTATTTAGACCTATTGAACAAGGAGTTCCGTTGAATAGGTGCCTCACTGGGTCCTTTGTAAAGCCACACCTTTTTCAGGCAATCATTAATTATAGTCTAAATAGGCCAGCTGCTGTTGCAGAACCAAAGTACTGCCTATTAGGACATATGAGAAGTATCTTAGAACTTGTCGGAGAGGGATTAAACTCTCCTGCTATCAAGACCCAGAAGGACCACTCTGCACGACAGCCACAAGTGTGACAACAAAATGGCCGTTTATTGAACTGAGACACCAGCTTATAAAGGGTAGAGTTTGGAAGGGACTAGAAGAAGGGAGGAGTTTGTAAGGGATAACCAACTGTAGGGTCAGGGTATGAGGTCATGGTAGAGGGAACTAAGGGATTGGATAACAAAGGGATGATGAAACATGGAAGGTAGACGAATGGGGAAAGGTTTAACATGGAGCCAATAAGGGAAAGTTTAACAGGGGTACACAGTAGGGAATTATACATAACTAAAACTTATTTTTTTATTCTTTAAAACAATAATGTTTTTACTAAGTGATAGAATCATGAATTCGGAGTAAGGTCTTTTGTAATCTCTCTCATCTGCGTGGCGGTCGACTGTTCTCACAGTTCTATATAGTCACTGTCCTCATTCAGTTTTCTCCACCACTCATATGACTCGGCTGGTCCACCTCCGACAAGAACTGTAGATTGTTTGCAGGAGGTTGGGACCCAGCTATTACTTCAAATACCTCACTTGCATGAAAACTAAATCTGTAAATTGCTCAAGACATTATGCAGAGAACTAAATGCTAGACACCTGCTACTGATTTCTGGTAAGGCCGTGAGTCACAATCCTAACCACTGTTCTAGAAAAATTTGTTAAAAATATAGAAAGTTAGAAATAAAGGTGTCCCTATAGGCTATTCACTGTTTTGAGTTAACTGTGTTGGAATTTGGTTGGCATGAGCAGTTCAGTAACAGATACTACTTCTAATTTGGCCATGAAAATTAAGGGAATGCAAGACAATGTTAAGGCTGACAAGGCCAAGAACAACTTTTTGCTACCTCTGTCAAAAATTGTCCACTGTTGATTATTTTTCCATCCCATTTGTCCTATAAAAATCTTCAATATGGCCAAATGCCAGCTCTCAGTTCTTCAGCATCACCTCATTTACAGCAGAGAGTTTATCCGTTGGTTTTTGACACACTATGTGGCAATTGCAGCCTGTGCTAGCACTAAATCTTACCACTTGGGCACTGCAGAACTTAATAACAAGTGAGAATTAAATAATTTCATACGAAAACCCCTACAATTCTGACCAATTAATTCCCTTGGAATATTTACGACTATGTGATTCTGAGTCAGTTATTTTTGAGCTTGGGTGGAGAACAGAATGTGCATATGCCCTATCCTCCTCATCTAGATGTTTTAAATATCAGACTATAACATGTTTAGGACACTCTATGCCCTCATCCCAGGTCAGAAGTTTGCAGAATCATAGAACCATTGGGGTGTGAAAGATCCTTTAAGATCATAGAGTCTGAATGTTGCCAGTTTTGGAGATTAGGAAGGAGATGAAGAAGGGTAGTTCAAGAGAGAGCTCTGGTTATCATGAACTGAAAATCCAATGAAATTCATAAACGAAGGAAAAGAATGATCCAGAATTGTCCATCTCAGCACTGGTCCAACAAAGTGTTATTGGCCCAGACATTGCTTTGCATTTTTATAATTCCTCTTACTAGTGATTTTAATATCAGGGAAAACAAAAAAATGAGATATCTTGTGTAGTAAATGTCCACTGCATAGATGAACACTCTGTAATAAACATAGAACTTACAAAACTGACCTTCCTGGTTAAATGTAAAAGGATTTAAAATTTTAAATTTAAAAGAATTTAAAAAAAAAAAAGAAAAGGTACACATGCATAAACTACTGGCTGAGAACAAAATCAGGCCTCATCCTACAAACACCTTTCTCAAGTAATTACTTATTCATATAAGTAATGAATATTGTGGTATTAATTATATGAATAAAGTTGCACATGTGGGCCCTTGAACTGGACACTTTGAAATCCTGAATAGGAGCTGACTTTGAGACATGAGTGGTTTTGTAGAAGCCATTATAAATCTGATATTACCTACATTTTAATACTGGAACGTTTTAATGTGAACAAAGGAAATACTTACAGGTCAGATTCTATGCAGTAATACCCAGAGATAAGTTTATGCTAGGACAGTAGAAGTAGAGAATTTGTTATTATCTTTGCTTTTGCTGGGACCCTGTGGTTTATTTTAGGATTTCTTTTTTAAAGACATATACACATAAACCATATACTTATGTTAAGTACAAGTTTTATGTTTAGAAAATATAAAATATGGTTAAGCTTTTCTGATTACTTAACTATTTGCATGGAAATGTGGCTTATGTCCTCATCAAAAATAAAAAAGCTGTCCTTTGCCACTGGTGTCTTCCAATCACACCATTCCTGATTGAAATGTCTGAGAAAAAAAGGAGCTTTTCGCTTTTCAGCCTTAGGAAAACCAATTCAGAACTATTAAGCATAGCTCAATCTCCCACTCTGAATAGGGAAAAAAAATCCCTTTTGGATTGAGGATAAAGTGCAGTGTATGCCAAATCCCAAATATTGTGTAGAGAAAGCTACGAGCAAGTGAGTGAATTCTGCATGGGATTGAATATGATTGTCTGTGTAATAGAGTTGTAATGTATCAGAAAGCATAAAACTCAGTAGGCCTTTGTTTCAAGAGCATCTGTTAGTTTCACCTTTGGTTCTGAAGCTTGGCTTGTAATTGGGTAAATGAAATTTCCAGGTTTGGAAGGTTCCCTTTTTAGAAATGCTGAATGACATCTTGTAACATTCTGCACATTAATTTTTGTCTTTTAAAATAGCTACAAATTCTCTTTTCTGTTTTAAGAACACATTTGCCATAATGGAAACAGATATGATAGTACTCACTGGTACTGCTTCCAAAGCTCATTAGCAAGTATACAGTGACACAGAACTTTACCTAAAGTAGTAAAATCTGTCCCATCCATACTTCATTTCATGCGCATGTCTACCTAATCCAACTGGACCTGAACTTTTAACATGAGAAGATAGTTTTAAAGGTTACAGAAGTGTATTTATTTGTCTGTACCAGACACAATTTATAACAGTAGAACATGTAGCAATTATAGCAATAGAACACATGCCTAATATGAGATATAGGGAAAAAATTACAGTATGTTGTTTAGCTTCGATATGCAAAACAAGAATATAATATATATTTGTGTAAGATGAATGAGGGAATATGGGAAACCTAATTTTCTATAATCATAATGAAATATTTTATCTTTTATTTTAATAGTTGGGTGAATTTTATTCTTCTTTGCTAAGAAAGGGAAATCATATTAGTTAGAATATTTTTCAATACTTACGTAGATTTTTCATATGAAAATGATTTTTTTAATTCAGGCCATGCTTTTTAACCAATGACAAGATTTAGAATGGAGAGCTTGACTTCAAAAGTAGGCTGGCAGACTTGGAAAGGTAGCATGAGCATCCAGCTGAAAACTTTTTGTGGCAAAATAGTGATCAATTAGGTAAATCTGCTTTCCTGACCAGATGATCTGCTACTTCTTTTCACAATTTGAATTGTCAAGAAAGAAGATAAGTTAAAACTAAGTGGTTGTTAGTAAAATAAAACGTCCAAAATATTGCTGGAAGTACAGTGCAACATGAGGGTATTTTTTTTTTCATTGATGTAGCACTTAAGAAGAAAAAATACAATACACTCTTTTCCTTGTAGGTGGCTTTCAAATTAAAGCTAATTCATTGCTTCATGATGGTGGTATTGTAATCAATGAGAAGTAAGCCTTAGTAAAAATTTTAAAGGTGAAGAACAATACACATACTAATTATTCTGAATTCATGTTTGTAAATATTCATAGACTGGAAATACCTCTCATATTCATGTGAAACTAGAAGTATTCATGCTTTTTATTAATATAGGATCTATTTCTTCTAGGCTTTTAAAATTGAATTCCTTATTGTTGCTAACCAACTCCTCCTCTTTTGCTATTGAACATTGTATTACAATAGCATATTTGTGCCAGAATGTGCTCAGTGCGTGTCCTGTATACTGGATTCAGCCTAAAACCAGTTTTGCAGACTAACTGTAAACCGTCAGGCGTATCTAAACCATATGGTGAGTGCAGTGTGGATGTCCCAAAGACAGCACAAACATGTAATCCACAGGGTGCTTTGTAGCATTGCATGGGATATACCAGTTCAATATGTGAAAGGTAGAACATAAATTTTTTTCTACAGCCCGGGTTGGAAGGGAAAAGAGAATTATCTAGCAACTTGCCACATTGCATCTTGAAAACCTCCGATGATGGAAACTTGGGGAAGAGGAGGCAAAGCACGCCACATTTCTATGTAGTTGCCAGTCACATCTTAGCTCAATTGGGGCGGCCTGTCTTCTCTCAGGTGCTATCCCTGGGTCAGGTATCTTCAGAGGCTCTCTACAGTGTCCAGATTGTAAGCACTGTCTGAAGTCATCTTCTGTTCAATGCAATTACAACCGCCAAGCTGGCCCCTACAAGCACAGCTTCTCTATGTGCCTGCACCACCAATATCTTCATTTATGTTCTAGTTACCCCCAAATCCCCACAGAATTTAGCAGGTTTTGTGCTGGCTAGATAGGTAGGTACTTAAAGGTTTTTTCCCTGTCTTCTTCCCCCCTAGCTTTGAGAATGTAATGAAATTAATAACAGTAGAAGGAAGAATTGTTTGAGAATAGTGTTCAAAATCTATGATCCTACTTCTACCAAGTATCTCTCACACCCTCCTTTTGATTTAGTTTTCACTTAAGAGATCTGCTCCAAGGAGAAGGTCTTCTATGCTTGTGCCTATCATTATTCACTTGCACTGAAAATCTTCATTTAGGAAAAACTAGGTAAAGAAGCTAATGAATTAGAAAATAAATTGTTTAAGAACAAAAAGGGGAAGAATTGTTTATCTCTGAGCAGCAAGAAAGGCAGAAAGGATAAAAATTTGGTAAGGAAGCTGTGAAGAATAGGAAGCATAAGAAGCAAAATGCCTTTTGTTTGGTGACATTGCATATGTCTTCCAGCTGCAGGATGTAAAGCAAGATGTCAATAGCATAGCTGGAGGTTAGGATAGGGCTGGAAGACAATTGGGCCACACAGAATCAATTGTATAGCTGTCGCAGCAAAAATTAATTTGGTTCTGCATCTAAAAATTTCACAGTTTCTCCAAACACATGCACAATGCTATATAGCTTACAGCAATGTTTATAATAAGTGACAATGGGTGACAAATCCAGTTGGCTAACTGGAATGGGATGGAATACAATAGAGCATAGGACAATTATTTTGCACAAGGGAAGCCCTAAGTCCTAATACTAAGATTTCATAGGAAATGCTAAGATACTGGGTTTAATACTAGTAATTAGAACAGAATAGTGATTCATTATTACGCAATCTCCCTCCAAGAATGCCCAGATGTCTCAAGAGAAAATGCCAACATAACACGCAAAGAAAAGAACAAAATAATCAAACAGCCAGAGATGGGAAAATCCACTTTCAGGGAACTTTTCTCCTAATTCTTTTTAAGTGAATTGTATTTTAAATCACAAAACATGACACATAATCTCTCTTTCAAAACCTTTTAACAGTTGGTCTGTGTAAGATTCCCAAGAATATAAGAGTTATAAGTGCCAAATCCTTCTTTGGATCTTGGTAAGGTCTTGACATCAGTGACATCCTGTGGCACTGAGTTCCATAATCTAATTATGTGCTGCATTAAAAAGTATGTGCTTTTATCAGATTTGGAGCTGCTGCTTTTCACTTTCATTTAGTGTCCTTTTGTTCTTGAATTATGAGATGCAGGACTACAGAAGCTCCTGATCTATTTTCTCTCTGCCACTTACCATTTTTACACTTTCATCACATCCCTCCTTATTCATCTTTCTTTCTTATTTTCCTAAGGTTAACAATTCAATTCTTTTTTTTTAGTCTTTTCATACAAAGCCTTCTCTATATGCCTAATTATTGCAATCACTCTTTTCTGAATGCCTTCTAATTCTTCATCTTTTTTTAATGGGGTGACCAGTACTTCACACTCTTTCAGAGGAGGGAAAATTATTGATTAATATAGTGATGTTATATTTTCTTTCTTTTTTATTGCCCACCTCATTTAATCTTAACATTTTATGTGGTTTTTTGACTGCAGCTGCTCATTGAGCAGGGCTCTTCAGTGAGACCCTGGTGTTTTTCCTAAGTTGGTGCTCGTACTTAAGATATCTGGTTAAAAAAAAAATCTGTTGCAGGCTTGAGTATTTTAGGGTTTGGGGAGTTTGTTTGTTTGTTTATTTGACCAATATGCCTTACTTTGTATTTAAATAAATTATTTGCACCTCTTTGAAGGTGGCCTATTCATTTACCTTGCTCTCAATTTCCTGTCTTATTCAGATTTGGTTAACAGAATTTTCTTGTAAACTGTAAATTTTACTACATGGCTGTTCACTCATTTTTTAACTTCAATTAGTATATTTTGAACACCTGGTCCTTGTATGGTGCCTTGAAGCACCCTGCTGTTGAGTTCTTGCTATAACGAAAATTGACAATATATGTGTTTTTTTGTTTTTTTTTTAATCTTTGAGAAATGTTTTGTTTCATTTTGCATCCTATCCCAAAATTACTTAATCTCTGACTGAGTCTCTTGAGAGGAACATTGATCTTTCCACATTTATTCAATTACTCTAACAAGGTTAAGGGCCAAATACCTTCACAATTAAAGCTAAATCTTTGAGAGACAACTGTGCTCTTTGCGACCACAAGTATGGAAATTAAGGACAGAGGAAGGAAAAGAAATTAATTCATCATGTTGAGCAGACACATTCAAAATTAAGATGTGAGAAAGCTTTTAACATAGCAATTCTTAGCACTGTCTTGCTGATAACCCTAAAAAATCAGGAATATAATCAGTCTAAATAGGCAGGAGTATATGAGTGTACTTTTACACCTATGTCTTTGTCTGAAAATAAGAAAAAAAGGAAAGTAGTTCTAAGGTCTAGACAGATGTTAATTTTCAAGACTTTCTTTCAGAGTCTGATATGAACCAAGATATTTTAAGATTTGGAATCCCTAAAGTTCTTGTTGGAAAGGCAAACTTATTTTGAGGCTTTATATGTCCTGACATCCCCTAGGCCTGCTTATTTCCTGGTATCTCTCTCTCTTTCTCTCAAGTGTTCCCCATCCTCTCCCTGAGAGAGTCTATGTCTGCTTCATCAACCCTGACTGCCTAC
This sequence comes from Pseudotriccus pelzelni, assembly GCA_035584735.1. Lineage (NCBI taxonomy): Eukaryota > Metazoa > Chordata > Aves > Passeriformes > Tyrannidae > Pseudotriccus > Pseudotriccus pelzelni. Next base: position 62,257,483 of record JAWMRA010000001.1, on the reverse strand, counting down.
AGTATGCAACAGACTTCACCACCTTTCTTCACAAAGAAGATTGCTTGCACAAAGAAGGCTCCTCAGACCACTTGGGACACCTTGCACAGATGCATGCCACTGCCTTGAACTCAGAATGGACAGTAAAAGAGATCCTGAACATACTGGTGGAAATGTGATCAGTCACCTGCAACTCAGACCCCAGCCTGCTTGGTAAAGGAACTATAAGGACAACTCGAACTTCTCGTGATATTCCCATAGTTTCATCTGACAGAAATACAGTATTTTCCATGCTGTAGTCAACCAAACTATTTTGAGTGAAATGCAGGTTGAGAACAGTTAGCAGTTGATAACAGGTATCAAGTATTTATTTTCTGACCAAGCCTGTGAAAACCCTAGTAACCCTTCAACAATTAGTACTGGTACCTGATAAGATTAGAGGGCAGAACAAGGAACATAATAACATGGCTGTCTGTGAACCAATTATGCAAACACATATCTGTCTCTCTCTATATATATGTACACATATATAGCTGTGTGTATAAGAGTATATATACAATATTTATTCTTTATCCTTTAGCAAGATATTTTGATATAGTAAAATATAGGATGCTGAATTATAAGAGAGTAACAGTAAAACTTGCCACTGTGACCTTTTTGTTCATTCATAGCAACACAAAAATTACCAGTATAATATAACACAATCAAAAATACAGTTTCTTATTTGAAGGAAGAACAGGAAGAAAACTCGGTGCTCTTCCCTTAGTTTCGGAAGGCTCTAAAATACCATAGGGCTTGTGGAGCATAAGAAGTGACAGGCAGAGAACATAAACTGTACAGTCACACCTATTAGTGAACATAATGTTATATTAATGACACTTTTGCATCGATTATAAGAACAGAAACTGTATTGTGTGCCATTTAGTTTATTTAGAGGGAAAAAAATTGTATACCAAAAATATGAGCTCACTGCAGTGAACAATTTAAAGTTGAATGCTTTTCACAATGCATTTGCAAAATAAACAGCAACCTAATAAAAAGTTACGCAAGCCCTTACAGTTTGCCAGCAAAACCTAAGAAAATGACTTAACATTAAGTGATTGGAAGCAGAGTTTTGTGGAAACAATGTATATTGAAAACAGTGACAATACTGTGCCTGCTGCTGGCTTCATACTGAAAATATCCATGCTTTGCAATTGCTGTGGGTTAATATATCTCTTGAAATGTGTATGTATTCAGGTAGTATTAAGAGATAAATATAAGCCTTTTCAGTGGTGCTTTTTCATTTGGGAGAACGTCACAGAATACTTTTCAATGTCTCTAGGAGGCTGTTACTCATTAACCAAAGCCTGTAGCCCACTATTTTTCATGTAACCCACCATGACAAAATACATAAATAAACCATAATTAAATATTAAAATGCTGTCTGAAATGAATCCGTATCGCAACAATATTCCAATGCACAATCTGTACTCCTGTTTTTTTCAGGATTTCTTTTCTTTTGTTTTTCTCTAGACCCCATTTAAGAATTAATTTGAACATAGAAAAGATTTATCAGTGCTTTTCAGGCAGGTTTCTGATTCTCTACTTTCCTTAGGAGGCTGTGCATCCATCTATGTTTCCGAGAGTTTAGAGGGATATCAGAATCCGTAAGAGATGCTGCATTTTTCAAGTAAAATGTTTTAATGCTTTTTGTCCCTCCATGCTGTTAGGCACCAGTAATGACTTCTTTTTGGGCAGTGGTACCAGTGGATATTATTTTAAAGTACAAGACAGAAAGTGAAATAACACAGTGTGAATAAGCCGTAGAGGGTGATATTGGCTAACATGCCTGTTTTTTGGAAAGTCCTGTTTCATCCTTAAATCTGTGATAAGATTTATCAGTTTCAGATCATGGGAGCTTTTGTAGCTACTGGTAGCAGGCATGGGTTGTGTTTTTAGTACTCTACATTTCAATTTTATGTAAACATTAATGTAATTATGATTTTTTCTTTATGCTAAGCAAATTAATAGAATTATGAGGCACAAAAGGTAACCTTTCTGAATTTAGCTTTTTTCATTTTTCTTCTTTTTTTTTTTTTTTTTACCTGAGATTCACAGCTATAGAAGTGGATGTGTGAGATACTTCCTTACCTGTCTTCACTTAATCAAGAATTGGGAGAATGTATTTTTTCTGCCCTAACTGGGGTTTTCCAACATGTATACAATCATAGAGACATAAATATATGCAATTGTTCTATTCATTTCTTACAATATCACATAAAGGTAAAAACTTTATCAGTAAAAATCAGCAGGAATTTTGTTTCTTTGCTGAAGTGGAACTCAGATTTCATATGAATATGTCAAAGATGCTGTTGAAAAGCTGGTTTTTATGAACACTCTCAGATCAATTGGGATTTAAGATTTTTGTGGGTTTTTTTGTTGTTTGTTTGGTTGGTTGGTTTTTGTTTGTTGTTTGTTTTTTTTTATGATGACACTCTATTTTTCAAAGACATTGAATTTTTCCTGACACTTTTAATTATACTTGTCTATGTAAGACAAACCATGATCCTCAAACCATCCAGTCAGAACTCTCAGAGCAGAATTATATATGGTTCCCAGAAGAAAACAGCTGAAACCACTAAAGCTAGATGGACAGATACATTAATTATTACATTAACTTCAAATATTTTTTTCCATACCAATACCACTTTGAGAAATAGAGAATCTATCAAATCAAGTATTTGACAAGTAATGTAGAAGATATCGTGTCATTTATCTGTTAGACAAGAAAATACTCTCCCAGCTGAATCTTAATAAAAGAAACTTCTGTCCTCATACAAACACAGATTTCACAAGACACTCGGAACTTGCCTGCGTACAAAGTGTCTATATCATCTTCATCCATATTAAGTATTAAGTTCATTAGTGTGTCGTTAACAACATGTGAACATTAGTAGGTGAAACTGTTGTCCATCCCTAGAATGTATTGCCTTTGGAAAACATAACTATCAGAGTGCTTCCTCTGAATTTTCCCAATTGGTATGGAACCCAGGGCTGAAACAGTGGAAATATTTAATCTTTTCCTATCAAAATTAAATACAGTACAGCAAACTTTTGTGATATATTCCCAAGCTCTTACTGTCCATTTATTGTAAAACCATATTAAAAAATAATGTAATTTAATTCAAGATGTTCTCTAGTCTGAAGATTTTTATGTTGTACTTAGTAGTTTTGTAAAAAAGTCTTTAGTGTGCAACTTAGTAGAAGTTAACTGCCTTGTAATTTAAAATCAGTGGTGACTTCACTCTCCTATTTGCTTTTCCTTGTTCATCTGTTTTATTTTAATTTCAGTTTTCACTGATTTTGAACAGTGAAATCAGATTGGCCTTTATTTTTTAGGTTCCATTTCATATTTCATTTAGCAGGTACATACAGTGCCACTCATGCAATGGGAAGGTAGGGCTACAAAAGGCACAGGGAGAAGAAAAATCCCCCAAATCAAAGCAATGTCTTTTTTTTTTTTTTTTAATTTAAAAATATATCTGTTCAATTAAATTCTTTTTATAACTTCAAAACTATGTATGTTTTCAAGGTACTGGATTTTTTTTTTCTTTTGTCCCAGGCTAGTTTTAGGAAAGCAATTTAAAGATTTAAGTACAGCCAGAAGTGTTGATCATAATGTCAATGTTACATTTCATCTTGCTGTCATACAACATAGTACTTATTCTACAAAGGAGACAACTGGCAAAGCAACTTGTTAATCCTATGCCTAACTGTGAAGGAAGAATTTTAATATAGCAGTAGTTAGTTTGCATGCAAACATCTCTGAACTGCCTTGTAAATTTTAGCCCAATGTTTGAAGTTTGCCCATAACATTAGCTGAGAAATGTGGGGTTTAAAATAGAGTATGTTATATAAGTTCTTCCCACCTCACAGGAATTGGTAAATCCAAGTAAGAAGCCCTGTCATGATTGTCAGTTTGAAATACTTCTTCTACTGAAAACCTATAGGACACATCTTGTATTGTTCCACACCCCTGTGCTTCTTCTTAGAGGATCAGTTCCTAGTAATTGCCATGGTGGAAGCAGATCTGATTGGGATGGATAAACAATGTTGTATTGAGTAAAACTAATTGCACTAATTTTGATTAAACATTGTGCAAATATGAATTATTAGTAATTGCTAGATAAATATTAAAAAAAAAAATTAAAGCATCATTGAGAGAAATGCCTGACTTCTTTCAAAGTAATTCTTTGTATGTCGAGGTCAGCTAAACATTTTCTTGCACACTTAAAGTAGATTTCTGGTCTTTATATTATATTGTCTATGAGATCACCAAGATGTATCCTATTAATGGAACTCCAAGATACAGCTATGTCATAATCATTTCCCTACTCTTAGTACAGAACATACTTCTTTATTATGCTGTGGAGAGTCCATATTCAACTGTACTTTGGTTTTGTTTTTCCTCTCTAATTTTTATCTAAATTACATGCATTCATTTTGCAACTGAGACAGAAAAAAACTTTTCTTCTTTTTCTGTCTCTCATCACTTTCTCTCGTTTACCATTCTTTAACTAAGTAATTTGATAGTTGATGCATACGTTAGTTAAGCCTTTTCTTATGCCTTGGTTAAAGGGGAGGCTTTCAGAAGTTAATTTTGAATAGCTGGCTTGTAGTTCTCAATATGTTGAATTAGGACACATAATTTACGACAGCCATAGTTTGTTGTGATATCTGGAAACAAATACTTTTAACATTAAATAAAAACATTAGTAATTTCTTAGATGACTGAATTTCTGTATGAGAGATGATAAACTAAACAAAACAATGTACCAGGAAATCATTCAGATATTTAGAATATATGTTTTTCTGTGTCCCAAAAGATCAAAATAAAAGTATGTGAGTGGTACATTTACTTGCTTCTCATCTGGAGACTTACTAGTTGTCAGTTGAAGACCTGAATTGAGCCAATCGGACATCCAGTGTTAAGTAAAATATATGATCTTTGTCCCCTTGGTAACAGTTGTGTTTAGCACAACACAAAATGCGTTGCTGTAATCATTACTCTAATTGGCACCTTAGTTGGCAGTCTCAGAAGAAAGGTCAAGATATGGGTAGCCATGGGACTGATGTACTGTCTTACAATCTGCAGCCTCCTTTGCTGAATGCTGCAATGTTTTCAGCAACCATGTGCTTTTTAAATTCTACTGATACTTTAGCAAATTCTGTGAATAAATACCATATGCATTTAATATTTTTTTTCTTTCCTTTTCTTTTATGCTTACCTGCAGATAGCATGCTTACTGCGTTAAATCTAAGTGAGGAAAAAGGAAAATGAAGTGCCAAGCTAGTGAAAAAATATCTGCAACCCAAACACGTAATAAATTCGTTTACTGTTGACAGGCAGTGTTTTATACAGTGGAATATTGACACCACCTAGGCCAAGCTACTCTGGGTATTTGAAGAAAGTACATATTAGAACACCTAAGTTTAAAAATGCCTATTCCATATATAGTCATATTCTATGAGGTGTAGGAACTCTTAGAGGATGATTCAGAGCCCTAAATTAGTTGACTAAAGTTAGACAGTGTGAATACCTCCCACAGTAGCAATATGTTGTAGAGGGACAGAAATCAGACAAGTGAAGAGAGAAAGGGAGGAATGGAGTGATAAGGACAATAAATGAAGTAAGTCTACAGAGAACTTTAGAAACTGTTAGAACTTGTCAGAAGCTATTTACCAAAAGGGAGATCAGTTTGCTTGATGTAGCACATGCTCCAAACCATGTAGCATCTTCATAGTTAACTGTAACAATAGCGTAAGTATGACACCTTCAGCTGTGAATATCCATACATACATTTGTTGTATCTGTATTACAATTGTTCCTGGAGTCCCCAGTCAATAATGGAGGACTAAAGTACGGATATAAATAATTCCTTCTTCAAGGAGCTTACAAGAAAAATAGGATTCATAGGTGAAGAATAGGAAGGCAAAGGGAAGAAGGAACAATAAAGTTACCTGCGCAAGGTCATGAAGGATAATAATTCTTTCTTACTCTAACATGGTCTGTAATGTATAATTCCCACAATTTCCACATTGAAAAGGATTTCAAATATATACAACTTTTTGGAATTAATTTGTTTTTAAAAAATTTTGCCTTTAGTAAAAGAGAAAGTATTTATACTCACAAGTAATTATACCACAGTAAACAGTTTCATTTATGTTCATAAACGTTGGGTAGAGCTCTTGAAAACATAGTCCTTTCACAGTATTTATGGAGTTTATTGTATTTTATTTTATTCTGTATTGTATTAAAATAATTCATTTAGGCTGTAAGCACCTTTTTAAAGAGAAATCAAGAATTCTGCATTTATCTGTCCATAAATTTATTAACTCATTAGCCACTGTACAAGTGGATAGCAAATTTCAATTTTTCATCCTCAAAACCAAAGGTTGTTAAAGGACAGACATCCTACATATCCCAGGCTCTCAATTTTTAAAATTTTTATTTAACATCTATTTAAAAGTGTCTGTAGCATTTAGTGGGATTGCTACAAAACTTTCTCGTCACGCATGGACATACATGCACACACATACTAATGCTTTGCCTATATATCCATTACATATGCATTAGTTACATACCTACCTTATATCTACATATCCATCCATTATCTTATGTTGGGTACAATAAAAACATTTGACATGTTGAGATCCAGGTATCTCTGAGAAAATTGCCATGAGATACTGTTGTTATTGTGCACATTAAAAGAATTGCACAACAAAAAATAGGTATAACTGTGAAAAAAATGGGAAGAAAATTCTTCCATAAGACTTGATAGAGTCATTATTTTGCTTGCTGTTCTCTTTGATGGACTTTCGTTCTGCTGACTCACTGTAAATTGCCTCGGTTGATACAGTTTTGAAAGTTCATATCCTTAATTTTGGTAAATCTAATACATGAATCAGAGATTGTAGATCCAGGGTTTCCCATTTATAAGTGCTGATAGTACAGATAGTCTGATATCAATCTATATAGCGTGGCTCCTTTTACAGAAATACACTATATTGGACTAGAGCAATACATTCTTGATGGTATGTGGATTTCTTAAATTGCATGGTATTTTAGATTTGGGGTTAGATTTGACCTGGACCATGTGTTGAAGACATAATAGCTCTGTATATATTTTATTTTGGCTGCAATTTAGCATCCCATGCCAGTACTTTTAAGTCTGTTTGATCTTACTCCTTAGAAGGATTCAGCTGGATACCTGTTTACCAGCAGAGAAGTGCTGATTTCAGCTTGCATTCTTCTATTTGGTAACATTCAAGAAAAAATATTTAGGCAGGTTGCCTTCTGCCTGAAAATACTGAAATAAATTTATATGGCCATTTATTCTATTCAACAATATGTGTTTTTTTGATTAGCTACAGAAAAAGCACAGGCTGTAATTGATGCCTGATACCTATAGTTTTCTTTAGATAGGCTCATAAATTTTGCATCTTAATAGCCAGAAAGTGAGCTAAAACAAGTTGCAGTGTTACATATTTAGCTATGTGAGCCTTATAACTGCTAAATATTGAGATTTTTTCAGTTCTAGAAAAAGTGCTAAATTTTAAAGAACTAGAAAAAGTTTAAGATTTGTTTATTATTGTACCTATGGCTTTATAGTCCTTCCCCTGTCTAACTTTTCTTGCTTTTTTGGTCATTTTAATGTTGTTCGGTTATATTGGATTGAGAATCTATCCTTGGGTAACAACTGCTGCAATCAGTCACTATTTTTTTGTTCTGGAATAAAGAGATAAGCCCTTTCATTCCACCATTATCAAATTTCTCTTCACTGCGAAGCAGGAGCCAGACACTGTATCACTGGACATATCAGCCCTGCAGATGTCACACAAACATTCCCAACATGATGCAAATTTTGTATTTTGGCAACAGAAAGACATCTGCCATACTCCTGTTGTTGATGTCCTGATAAACCTAGACAGGAAATACGGACATATGGACTGGATAGAACATGGAGTCATGTTTAAGAGCATTAAGTTTAGATTCAGCTGGAACATTCTGAGCTACTTATGCTGCTCTTGATTTTCTGCTCTCTTACAACATTCATACTAAAGATATTTGCTTGTTTATGTACACAGTCTTGCCTAAAAGTGATAACACTTTCTGTATGTCTGAAATACAAAACAGAGTACCTCAAAAACGCAGTCAAAATGCAGTAGTTTCTTAGAAAGAGCTAAAGCAATTGGCTTCCCTTAGTAGTTGAAACTGTGTCTAAATGATCTTTAAAGCTGACTGTCTTCCTTTCCCCCACCAAAGGTTATCTGGAAATAAATAATAATAAAAAAAAAACACTTGTGAAACAAAAATAGATGTTGTATTAAAATAAAATAAAATTAAAGTGGTTTACCTGTTACCAGAATAGTTAAAAGTTAGTTGTGGTCTAATCCTAGCAGACAGCTCAGCCCCACACAGCCACTTGCTCACTTCCCCACAATGGGATTGGAAAGTTAATCAAAAGGGTTAAAGTGAGAAAACTTGTAGGTTGAGATAAAGACAGTTTAATAAGTGAAGCAAAAGCCACACACACAAGCAAAGAAAAGCAAGGAATTAATTCACCACTTCCTGTGGGCAGGCAGTTGTTCAGCCATCTCCAGGACAGTGGGCTCCGCCATGCATAATATGGGACTTGAGAAGACAAATGCTATTCCTCCGAATGTCCTCCCCTTTCCTCTCCTTCCCACTGCTTTATATGCTGAGCATGACATTATATGGTATGGAATATCCCTTTGATCAGTTGGGGTCAGCATTCCCTGCTGTGTCCCCTCCCAACTTCTTGTGCACTCTCCAGCTTTCTTCCTCACTCTTGGGGTGAGGTAAGAAGCAGAGAAGGTCTTGAGCTTGTGCAAACAGTACTCAGAAAGACAACTGGGTGTTATCAACAGTGCTGTGGTCAGAAATCCAAAACTTAGCACCGTACAGGCTGCTACAAACAAAATTAACGTTATCCCAGGCAAAATGTATATACAAAGTTAAATTCATTATATTATTTATCTCATTTATCCCTTGAGCCTAATGTATTATTCATATAAATGCATAGCATGATGGTTTTAAAACCAGCTTCTCTTCTTGGATACAGTGATGTACACTTCAGGAAAGATCACTAATGTCTAAGTTATTATCTCATGGAATGAAAGTGAAAAAAAGACATTTTTGTTTCATACCTTTTCCTTCATGTTTTAAGTACAAAAATTGAATTTCCTTTTAAATATGTAGTTTCTCTTACAAATTGTGACTACTCATCTGAGGCTATAATATATTTCATTGGGTCAACTAAAGAAAGACAGGATTAAATATCGTGTAGCTCAGCTTTGGGTTTTTGTAGTTTTTGCTGGTAGCAATTTCATCTCACTGCTTGTGTTTCCATGCAACTATATGTCTATGTGGAGTCACATTTCATTTTTTTGATGAATAAAGTCCTTGTAATTTCCTCTCACATCAGCTGTAGAACTCATAAGTGGAGTGCAAGTGTCATGTAGTTAGATCAAGAATATCATATATTTAGAACTTATCAGCACAATTGTGTGGTTTGTTTTGTTATTCAGTGCCCTTTATATTGTTTACATGCTGAGAATTTGCTTCCTGGCTTTCTAGAAAAATACCAAACTCCAAGGAAGTTTCTCTTCCTTTTTACCTTCTTGTTCAAATGCTTGTGTGCATTCAGCAAGAGGGTGCCAGCTGCATGAATTCAAGCAGCAGAGACTGCAGGAGAAAATGATTTTAGCAGAACTCATTGCTTTCTGTGGTTTTGCACGTTCCTTATTGGAACTTGTTTTCATATTCTGGCTAACAGTGTAACGTGGCAGTGTGAGATGGACAGCTGTTGAGCACTGACAGTTTTGAGTTCTGGAAAAAAAAGCATGCCAAGCATTTTTCTTTTTCTTTAACAGTATGAGGAAGGACAGTTTTCTGGCCATTTTAACAGTTATTTGCAATCATTTAGTTTAGTGTCTGTGGAAATACATAGTGCAGCTCAACTATGCCGTGAAAGCCTTTCTTCGCTTGAGCGTTAGTGTTTAGCTGTCCTGCTTGATGCAAGCCAAGTGTTCTCGAAATGGAGGTGCTTGCAGAAATCTTAGGATGTCTCTGGAGAGATGTGCCAGGACAGGGGCACATTGGTTTTGACTTAAGAACTTGCAACCATTTTTTCCTAGCCAAATTAAATATTACTAATGACAGCAGTTCTACAGGGAAACACAAGTGAACGTTCTGCAGATAACTGCAGAGGAAGGAGAGAATATATCTTCTCCCTGCCTGTTGTTTTCAAAGTCTAGTCTTAGAAAATTAAAGGGCAGGAGAAAAATAAATTATTAATACCACTCATGAAATTTTAAACATACAAACATATCTTGAAATACAGTAGCAGGAGGGTGATAAACCCACACCCTTTCCACTTTTTTTCAGTAGTGGACATGCTTGTGCAACAGCACTCAAGCACAGCTTCTTACTGCAGGTGCTTTTACCATTTTGGGAGTTCACTGCCCTTGTTTTGTTAGCCTCAGCAGTTTGAAAGTGTTGGCTCACCCGCAGTGCTTGCAAATAGATCACTGTCCATGCTGCCTTTGCTTTTTGTATTTACTGGTGTCTTATGCTTCAGGGTTTCCAATGCCCTTGAGAAGCTGTGACCATTTTTTACTTCTGAAAGAGTGCCAATTCATTTATTAAGACAGAGTCTGTGAGGTCTGGATAAATGTATTCTATCTAACATTTAATAAAACATTAAATTAAAAATGTGACTTATGCTGTGACATACTCAGCATTATCCTTCCAAGGTTTGTATTTGAGTGTTGCAGGGCCCCATTCTCCAGAAGGTAACGTGCTATCCATCTAGCTCTGAGGTGACAAGGCCACTGATGTTTTTCTGTGGTGGTTGTTTAATAATTAATTTTTCATTGCTAGTCTGTTCAATAAATGGATTGCAACATTTAAGACCAGTTTAATAGGTTTATAGGTCTCTTATAAATTCCAGCAATGATAATAGTTAATAAGAGAATAATGAATTTGCGCTCAAAGATCTCAAGATCAATCAAGCAAATTAAATCTGGCTAAGCTGTGGCTGCTGGGGTGAGGTTTGTTTGTTTGTTTGGGGATTTTTTTTTTTACTATAAAATGTACCCTGTGTGGATAAGCCTATCTGGTGATTTGTTGAATTTCTTAGTGTTTCACTTGTCGTATTAATTTAAATCTTTAATCTGAGGACGTGGCGGGCATATGAAGTGGCACATTAAATCAAAATTATGTAGCAGACGATGTCTCTGAAGAGGGTGCCATTGTGTAGGGGAATGCAATAATAGGAATGATAAAAAGAAATTGGATTTTGATCTTTCCACACATGTTATTACCATGCAGTTTGCCCATTTTAAAAAACATATAGCTCTGTTTGTAAAGGCAAAACCTTTCACTGGGCTTTCTCGCATAGTCAAAATGCAAAGTAAAAAAAAAAAAGAGTCCAGATGGGGAAGTCTTGCCAGTTACTATTAGGATTCACAAACATCAGCCCTACAAAGAGGGAATCTGTTGCTTAACAGGCGTTTGCTTGGCATTTAAAATAGATAGTTGTTGGTCTCGTTGGAGTTCCTGGTAGTCAGAGATAACCTCATTAAGAAAGTTAATAAAGGAGGAAGGTACATTTGGTTTATCTGCTTGCTTTATGTCTCACCTAGGGCCTGATTTTCCACTTCTCTTCAAACTTTTCTATATAATCACTTGAACTGGGGTGATTCTGTCATTTCACAGCCGTCTCCGCAGCTCTTTATTATTGCACACACAGTACACTGGAAAGGGATTCAAAGCACTGTTATTCGTTCTTGGCTCTGAAACTATCTTACTGAGGATCCATTCATTTCATTATCCATTTTGTACATCTGTAAAATACGAACCAAGCTGATGACCTCAGTAAAATGTTTGAAGTAAAAATGCTGGATAAGAACATACTATGTGAGATCCACAACAGTAGGAATTTGGAGCATTCATTTTTTCAGAACTTTAGGATCTGACTTAAGATTTTGTCTTACCAGTTCTTTTTAAGTAATTCTGCTTAGACAGTAATTCTGCTTGTCAAAAAATCTGTGATATAACCTGAAAAACAAGGGTGGAGTAGGGGACCCCACACAGCAACCACATCTATTGTAATATAGATTCTAAAGAAAACAATCTTAGGAAGGACTACAGATCTAAACCAACCCCTGCCAACCACTGTTTCATGTGACACATCAAGGCATTTCATTAGCATTCCTCGTTCTTGACATAAACCAAGACTACAATCTCTCAAGGCTGCAGATGCAACATAGCAAGTAAACATTGCCTGGGCAGCAATTGGCTGTGGCTGCTGCCCTAGTGTGTTTGCTGAACAACTTCCAGAGAGAGCATAGGCTGAGTACCCATATGAAGGTGGAAAGAAGAAGAGAAGGTCTTGGGAAATGCAGCTCCTGTGGTGCTTGAAGATATAAAGATAATGAAGCTGAAATATTATGTTTCACTACTAAACTATAGACAGAGGGTGCAAGGATATTGTAGCAAAATGTAAAGAGAAGAACTTGGACATCATAAGATGATCAAAAGAAGTGAAGAGCTGGTAAACCTCCATTGATACTGGAGTTAATTATTCAGCTTTGATTAGTGAGGACTTCATGTGTTTAGAACAGGTACTACTTATCATTAACTGATACTGGCCTGTTTCCACTTTGGGCAGTAGCTGATTAATAGTTACTATAAATGTCGATGTCTATCCTGGCAAAAGTAGGTATTTCACTACTGTAAGCTGATCGGCTGCTGCAAACTGCATTTGCCATGCTGTAACCCATCAGTGCCACCTGCTGTTATTGCAATATTTGCCATTTTCAAATTTGGACTCACAATTGTAGAATCATATAGAATAGTTTGGATTGGAAGCGACCTTTAAAGGTCATCTAATCCAACCCATTGCAATGAGCAGGGAGGGACATCTTCAACTAGATCACATTTCTGAGAACCCCATCCAACCCAACCTTGAATGTTTCCAGGGATGGGGCATCAACCACCTCTCTCTGGGCAACCTGTGACTACTTAGCCTGTGATAGGAGACATTGGTGACCTATTTCTGCACAGAGCAGTTGCTAGTCAATGGTTGGCAGTGATCTTTTTTCCCCAGTGGTGAATGGTCATCACTGAGAAGCGATGGGCACTGATCAGTGAATGCAAATTACACTTATTGCATAGCAGCTCATCAGCACGGAATATTCTCTGTAGGCTCTTATTTTGGGGCAAGGAGCTGCAGAAAGCAGTTACTGCTTCCTGCCAGCAATAGGTCCATAATTAGTTTCTGCAGTTAGCTTGTGATTCACAGCTGGTGATGAGAGCGATAGCTTACTAGTGAAGGATGTAGTGACTTCAGATAAGAAGCCTGGAACTGAGGAGATAGGAAATGTAGTAGGAAAATGGGATTATTGTAGCTAGAAGAGAATAAGGTAGCATTTTTATTTTTTTTTAGTAAGACAGAAGATGTAACAAGATTTCAAAGTAGGAGAGAAGAAAGGAGATAGGAAGAGGGATTACAGCATGGAAATCCTAGACTGAAATTTTAAGTGGCTCACCCATTCATTTGTCTCATGCACTTTCCTTTCATTTAACAAAGGTCTTGATATTGCTGTGACTGAAATCCACTAATATTTATTCTTTGAATAACCATGCAGTTTCAATGAAATCATTCCTGAAACATAGTGGGAGATTCAAACTCAGTGCATGTGGGCCTACAGATCAGTTACTAAATCTCAAGAAATACTATTTTCTAAAAGGTGGGAGGAGCATTGGTGGGTGGCTTGACTGAAGATAAACCTTCAGAATAGATGTGATAATGAGATTTGTTCTTGATGTACCATAAGTGCATAGAAAGAATAGCAACAGCAAACCTATAAAGCTGGAAATATACAGGGGGAAATCAGAACATTTAGCAACTATTCTTTCTCACAGAAACTGTAGGAAAAATTATTAAAAGTAGTATCTTACTGATGGCTCCATATAGGCAAATGGCAGAGTATAGTAATTTGTTTAGTATGTTTTTCTTTTATGATGTTAGCAATAATAATGCAAACACTGCAGTGATGCAGAATGATAATGTGCAAATGCTTGCGTGAATTAGTGGCTTTTTAAAATGTATCCTGATGCTACAGAAGGCAGGCAGGCATTGATTACAGTAGTCCTTATTATTAAGGAAAATTTTACTTGATATGTAAGATATCCCTTTGTCGCCTAAAATAAATTTTGAAGAGGGAATGACTAAGAGGTTGTATTTCGTTACCTGTTAAAGTGCAATGAAATAACTCTTCAGAAATCAGCAAGGTGTGAGTTCTGTTTAATTTGCACCCTCAGTTCATTCCTATTCCCTAGGTATGTAACTCATATGAAATTAACATTAGCACAATTAGAGTGTGGTCACCATTAATTCTCCTACTGTTGGAGCTAGTTATTTCTATAAATTGGGAGTGACAAATCCTGTTCCTTGCACTCTGCCCAACACTTTTCTGCATTGGGCAAAGTGCAGGAAACCTTTGCCGCTATGGACTGAGGGTCCTTCTTTTGCCTATCCAAAGTAGATTTTTTATTTCCTGCAGTGCTTTCAACCTGATATAATTATAACCTTCTAGAAATCAGTGTTAATAGTCATTCATTTAGGGTATGGAATCTTACATCCCTCCTTAAATACCTCTTATGGTTGGACATGCTATTTAAAAGGCCAGGCTTGTTAATAAAGTATGGTATGTTAAGTCTCAGTTCATTCTATTTTACGTTTATGAAAAATACCATTTCAGATCTACAGTATTGTAACATTTGAAAAATGCTGACTTTAGTTAACCATTGCATATTTCTGCAGAGAATGCTTTGAAGACATTTGCTTTTAGAAAGACGTCAGGTTATAGGCAGACAAAATAGCTCTTCCAACTCCATCTAAATTATTTCTTCAGTGCTAGTGCTACTTTCAGAGGACTCTGGAGGTGTTTAAATGCCCACATTATAAATTTCATGTTCATGTATCAGTGCCTTACTTTAAACTGGGGATCAACAAAAACTTACTTTCTTTAAAAAGTTAGTTTCCAAATAAAATGGAGCAATAGGTTTTCGTTTACTGACTGAATTCGTTGATTTTCAGGCCATGCCAGGGAGAATCAGTGATAGTCCCTCAGGGTCTCTTTTTTTTGTTTTTTTAACAATAGACAAGTGTCAGAGGGAAATTCAGTGAACAACAAAAAGCTCAAAAATGGAAATGTGGCAGCATTTCCAATGAACCTGTTTCTAGCCCACATTTCTAGTAGCAGACTTATGCACTGGAAAGCTTATTTTCTTATACAAAAGAATATATACTGTCCAGTGTAGCATTTGATGGTCTTGTTATGCAAATAAATACCTAAACTGCCTTTGAATCCAGCTGGGCTCTTAGCTTCAGTGACTTCTTCAAGGAATATGATAAAACATGCTTCCTAACACCAACTTTCTCTTCTCCTGGGAATGAGCTACTCGTTATTATGAGAAGGTATTCACCATGGTCCTCTGGCTCTGACAGACCTGATCAAATACCTTCCTACCAGAAGCGTCCAGTTTCTTATTCCCTGGGACAGAAAAAATGTGTTTCTGCCTCACCACTCTATTAATAGTGTTTAGTTTCTAATGGATTGGTCTTGCGAAATTGAATTCATACCTGCTGAAAGCACTATCTCAGGCTTGATTCAGTCAGCCATATAGATCATTTATGGACCATGGACAGATTCAGGGCAATGCTTCTTCAAAAATAGGTAAGAACGTATGGTAGGAACTCTGTATAAATCCACATCAGACTTATAACAGGTGGGTTGAAGTGAAAGTACTTTAGAAAAAAGATTAGTGTACCTTGTGGGAATATGCAGATTAATGAAGTAATAAGGACAGAGGGCCAGATCCTCAGGGTGTTGTAAATCATCATCACTTAGCTAAAGTTACCAAAGCCATGCTGATTTACAACACCTACAGAACTGATCCAGTAGCAAATCCTTAGTGATAATGTTGGTGTTTTCTCCCAGTAATAGAGCTGCAGGCATCCGGGATGACAGTTGGTTTGTGGGGCAAGTGTAGATAAAAGACAACATGCGTATTTAGAGCATGTGGGGAACTTAAGACTGCAGAAGACCTTCTGGAGTTTCTGTGTTCAGTTCCTTTTTACTGTTGCAAGCAATGACATTTTATCATCTCATTCAAATTTTTCTTAGAAGTGAAGTGGTTAGTTGAGGAACGATGATATTTTAAGCACAGCATTACTCTGAAGAACAGATTTTATGGAACTTTTATCACATGCTGCCCTCTGGTTTCTTTTATGATCACTTTTGCATCTTTCATTTGAAAAAAGGAAATTGCATATTAAAAGGGGGGGCTGTTTGCGGGTTTTTTCTTTGCTGTTGTGGTTTTGGGGGCATGTTGGTTTTTTGTGAGGATTTGTTTTCTTTTAATGGGTTTTTTAGGTTGTTGGTTATTTTTGTTTGTTTGTTTGTAGTTTTCCTCTCTTTAATTCTGTTGTTAAACCCGTAGAGCTAAGGGAGTTGTGGAAGAACAAAGTGGATGTCCTTGTAGTTCATTCATCTTTCAGGATGTTAATAATGTATTTCCAGAGCATATTTTTTATAAAGGCTATGGGACCTATAGACACTGCTGTGTTTCTAGAACTGATAGCACATAAGAACATGATAGGAAGGCACTACGAGTAAATTGACTTGGTGCTGCTTTGTACTGCAGTATGAAGCTGCACTTACCACACGAAGTATCTGTTTATCTGGGAGTGTCCAGCACACCCCAGTCCTCTGTGCTGTGTCTACTGAGCGAGGAATTTGGTCTGGCTAATTCTTTAGCGCTGGCAGCAATGTGAGAAGCCAGAAGGACAACAGCTTGGCTTACAAGTAGCATGCTGAGTCTGCAGAGACCAGATAGATTGAAAAACTGTCTATTGACTTGTAAATTTAGAAAATTTGATAGTGAATCCTGTGACATACTGAAAATGCAGAAGTGTTCTATACTGTTTATGAATGCAATTTACAGAATAGGATTACACTTTAGATGAAATCAGCTTTTTTTGCAGAAGTTCTGAATAAACTCAAAATTTTTGATTAGTAATGAAGTGTAACCTCAGCTCCACAAACATTTGAAATTGTGTGTTGCTGTTTTTAGCTAGAGATTTTTGCTTGCTTCAGTCACTAAAGGAGTGCATATGTGACAATGTGGTGTGAAGGAGGGAAGGTGTGAGAGAAGAAGAGAAAGGAGTGCTTTTTTAATCTTCCAAAATGCAGTTCCTGATAACTTACAGAGAAGATAACATGGATAAGCATTTAGTGTTCATTCCCTAAACTCAATCTATTTTATTTGAATTTATCAAAGTTTCCCTATCTCCAGAGAAGAATGGAAGTGAACAGTTTGCTGATAAGTGTTTTACCATATTTCTAGATGTAATTTTTCTTTTTTCTTTTTTTTTTTCTGACTAGCTTTAAAAGCCTTTGGGGTCTCTTTTCCTGGTGTTTATTAAATTCAGTTAAGGTACCACCAAATCTTTGCAAGGCAGTACATACAGAAATTGACCGTTATGAAGCACTAAAAAAAGCTATTAAGCTTATTGTCTTTCCTAATCCACATGTTCTTATTTTCATGATCAGTGTATTTGAATTAGACCTGTTTTATTTATTCAGCTAAATTGTTTTGAAATAATAATGGGAACAAAATATTTCTGTGTTTTGCTGGAAAACTATATTTGCTTTTCCTAAGAAAACACTGGGTCTCCTGTAGAGGTATAGCTACATTTGAAGTCTAGAGGTAAATCTTACTGACATTAAAGAAAGCCTCCCTATAGTAAATAGGTTAAAATATCTTGATATTTAACTGGTGAGTTTTGATGTTGTGGTTTGGGGTTTTTTTGCTTGTTTTGTTGGGATTTTTTTTGTTTGTTTGTTTTGTTTGTTTTTTGGGTTTTTTTTGCTGAGTTTTTTTGTTAGTTTTGGTTTTGTTTGGTTTTTTTTGGAGGGGGAAGGTATTTTTGATGTTTGTTGTTGGTTTTTTGTTTTTAATAAAGCCAAATAGTTCAAGTCATGAAGAAGTTCATATCAATATCTTGTAAATCAAGGTTTTAAGACAGGACACTGTGTCACTTGCAGAAGTAGCATAATTTCTGATTATATTTTAAGTATCAGTAGTAGTGATAGTATCACTGACTCAATATTCCTGAGGAGTGTGCACCAGAGCAGATAAACTTATCCAAGTCCTTAGGAAAGTAGCAGTGTGAAGGAGCTTCTGAGGAATATGGACTAATTTTATATAGTGCTACTTCCATGATCAGTTGCATTCATCACTATAAAAAATTAGTTGGGGAATGAATTGCATGATTTCTTAAATAGCTCACACATATGAAAGTACAATTTGGATAATGAATTCTAAATTTTTGAAACTGTGTGCTAGATATAGTATTTAATGGAAAATGGTGCATGTTAAATTGGCAGCAACAGCTACACCCAACATTTATTTTAGGATATTGCCCAATAGAGAGCACTTTTTAGACTTATATTATGCAATGAAAGTGATTAATTGAACCAAATTGACTAAACCAAGGAAAATGAGATGAAATTGGTAAACCTGACTATTTCACAGATATGTGCATATTCTCATTGTTATAGAATGAAACTCCCTTTTCATAGTACATTGGACTAATGTGAAGATCTCCTGGTCTGCTGGGTGATGTACAAACTGTCTTCAATTCTCCTGGGTAGTACCCATCACCGACAGCGAGTCTGTGGATGTTTCTGGCTGTGCTTTACACCATACAAGATAATAGCTGAAATGGATCTGTTGTACTTTGTCTGTGGTACAGAGGTTTTGATACTGTAGGTACCAACAGTTCTTTTTGAAAAACACAATACAATGTAAGTACGGAAGATCTTGACATTTTATCCAATTGCTTTGTGATTATCTTGATTTAAAAATATTTAATTAGCCACTACGAAACTGGCGTTACACATGCACTTAAGGACATCTGAGAAAACCAGTTGAACAAGTCAAAACCCCAGAAGAACTGAATTAGAGTAACAAAAAAAAAAAAACCACAAAAAAAACCCTAAAAGAAGTTGAAATACATTGACTCCATAACTTAATAGAATGTGATCTTGTAGATCTTTGAATTTAATGCCATGTTTAGTAGGAGATTTAGATCAAATTATTTGACGGAGTCAGTTTAGTAAATGGTAATGTAGAAAGTACTGCAAAGAAAAAATGAATATCTGGAAGAGTCTTTATACAAACTACATTTTCTTTATGAAGTCCTTAGAATATTTCTATTTTACTTCTGTGTTGCAGTTTACCATAGTATGTTTCTTTAAAAAGATTGCAACTGAGCAGTTGGGAAAAAGATTCATGTCTTACATTGATCTGGCCTCTGCACTTTTTTCTCAGGTGTATATCTGCAAGGAGAGTGCTTATCCCTTTGCTGGGAGCAGCTGGATATTGGGTAGGAGGTGAGAGGAATAAGGAAAGTTTAAAAACAAGGATGAGACTTGCCACACAACAGAGACCTGAATTTTGCTGGGCAGAGCAGGGAACAGAGATGCAGCCAGTTGTAGGAGAGATGGAGAAAAAGGCTGCTCTGTTTCTTTTTATGTTATTTTTCTTCCCTAAGGAACAGTCACTTCTATGTCATTTTTTTGTAATAGGTAAGCTATTGAAAGCTAGCTGATCTGAGAGGAAAGCATGAGGAAGAGACACAGCAGGCAAGAGAATTTTGTCTGTAGTCTTATTTCTGATACATTGAGAGTTTTTTTCCACGTAATGTATATGGTTTTCCGACTTAATTTCTAATATAGATCAATCTAGAGGAAAAACAAAAGAAGATAAAAAGGGGAAAAAAAGCCTCATTTTACGTTGCTTGTAGAGATCACCTGAAAGAAAGAGAATGGGCAGGTTTACTTCCAAACTGTTGCTGAATGAAGTCTAGTTACAGTCAAATAAAAAAAAAAAGGAACTCATTAGAGATGCTATGCAATAATTTCCAGACGGTAAAGCCTTAGGAACTTCTAGCCTGATTACAAGCAGTATGAATAACTGACTCTGATAGTTACCAAGACAGCAGCCACCACATTTGGAGACCTTTCCTTACCATCAAACAGGTTTGTTGTAAGTGTCAGTGAAGAATATGGCCAGACTTTAAGCCAATGCCAGTGTTTTGGGGTTTTTCAGGTTTCCCCCAGGGAACTGACTGCTGAAGGATTTTTTTTCTTTCGTAAATGGATTTGCATCTGAAAGTTTGAGACAGTGTCTTGACATTTATCCTCAAAAATCCAAATTCTGTGATAGCCAGTTTGGTGCTGTGTACAGTGCATGAGTTAATGAGGAGCAACAAGCCATGTCTGACAACCACAATCACAAGAATGATAACTTGGAAGGTGTTTTCTGTATGTGGCATTTAGATATTTTGACAGTATACATGCAGTAGTTTTGATGTACCTTACATAATGCACTTTGGGAATAGTGACTGTATAGACATTCAGTAAGGAAATATCTAGGATAATGACAGCTACAGGTGAGTAACTGAGTCCAAAAGTGCTTATGATGAAACCTGAACATATCAAAGTGTATGGGTACATGAATATTCTAAGAATAGGACTGTAGAGGGTACATGTGGATATCTCTCTTTCCATAAATGCTGGGTTTAGGGAAATTTAGGGAAATTACGCTCCCACTGGATCTGACCTTTTTAAGGCTGAAACAAAACCTAAAATACCAAACTCCTTCTATCTCCCTGTGCACTCCAGTTATTTCATAAAGGCAGCCAGCTCTCTGACAGGAATTTGAAGTAACAAGGTCTTTTACCTTAGTTATTTACATGACTTCTAAACCACTAAATTAAGAGTGGATTTTATGTATTTTATTTGGAATGTAATTACATCTTCATTTAGAGGAAGACTGGCAATGTGAATGAAAATGCAGGACATATAACTTGCAGCTAGACAATTCAGTGAGTTGGGTAGGGGATGTTAATACGTTCTCCAGTTTTTGTGTGTAGTATACTAGGTCCAGAATGAGTTTCTGGCTTAGAGCCTTTTCCAGCCATCTACAAACAGCAATTTTCATTCACTGTGATTAGGATTGAGTTTGATATGAGGTCAGCAGCTGATTCACTAAGTCCCTTGACCTCCTTTCAGTGTCTTATTTCAGTACTGCATCCTGTCTTTTTTATTGTTTGTCCCATCAGCTGAGTTCAAAATATATTTCGACTTACAAACATAAAATTCTCTTCTGACATAATACTTTCTATATTAACTGACATTTTGTCTCTAGGAGATGAGGATGATGTTTCCCAAGGAAGAGCTAAGCTGGTGGGTGTATATATCTGTGTTAACTTGCTTGACACTTAGAAGCGATGCAGAACCTTTTCTGCAATCTCCATGCAGCCTCAAGTCTATAACTGAATTGTGAAAAACTTGAAATTTATTTATTTTTTACAGATAATTTTTCAAATTGATTTTCTATTTGAATTCCAAACTGGATAGGTAAGACGGGGTTTGTTTGTTGGTTTTTTGGGGGTTTTTGTGGGTGTTTGGGTTTTGTTTGTTTTTGGGGGGGTGGTTTGTTTGTTTCGTTTTTTGTTTGGTTTTTTTCCTGAAATTTATATTTTCAAAATGTTTTTGGAAAATTGCAATGAAATTTATAAAATTTGACAGCACCAAGCCAATCTGGCATGACATTATTTTATCATACTTTGCCAGTCAGTCTAGAGTTCATACTTTTTTTTATTCTCTGTCTGTCATAACTTTTTTAACAATGTGAATAAGCATTACATTCTTATTCTTCCAGTTTATTTTATTGTAGTTTGTGATGCTCAGAAGCATCACAGGGATATTCAAGGTTTTTATTGCCTGCACATTTTTTTGGTATGTAAAATCAGTCTTACTGAAGTCAATAGCACTGCTTTGTGTGAAGGTAGTAGTCATGTTCTTTTTTACTATGTATATCTATTATAGTATTAATTAATATAATTTAGGCTATTGAACCTTGTAATTCTTTGGGTGAGTTCACAAGAAGGACACATTGGGCTGAATGAAAAGTTGTAAAACTTTAGTCAATAAACCAATTAATGTATCAACAGTGTACACTATTACACAGCAGTGCAGTAATGCTGATCCTACAGCAGTCTTTAAGGTTTAATCTGGAAGAGGAATAACATGTTACTACCCTTTTTTATTTGTGCAGCTAATTTTTTTAAAAAATAAATTTATGTGAGAGTACTGGAAAGTAAGAGCAAGTTTCTTCAAATTATTCTTTTCAAATAAATCACTTTTGAATAGATCCTAGCTTAAAACAACAACAGAATTAAACAATGAAAATAGTGTAATTTAAGAGATTGCTCCAGCTTCTTAAAACGCAATTTGTTTAGGAAATTAAATGCCTATTATAATATTGTGAGTGCTATCAATGGAATTAAGTGAGGTTTTTATTTTCAGGAAATGATAAGATGTGTTGCAGACTACGACACACCCTGCAGTTTCTCTCCCACCTTGTTTTCAGATTAAGAGCCTCAAGTATCATTAACAATCAAGGCAGGCTTTCCTACAGGAATGGTATCATGACAAATAAGTAGCTTAGCACTCTGTACACGTTAAGGCACAGAACAAATCCTAGCACCGATTTGCTAGCACAAAAAACCATTAGAACACAGGCCCCAAAAGGGGCAAATCCTTGAAAATGTACTAATTATCAGTCTAGCTCTTCAGAAAGACTTTGGGTCAATGCCAGGCGTTATTAAGATTTTCAGAAAGTTTAGACTAAATTTTCTGTTTGGTTCTACCGAAGAAAAGTGTAGGTAAGAGAATGTGTTTCATATATATGTATATCGAAACCTTATGGATTTATGGAATTTTGTGTTAAAAGACAATCTATATTTAGTGAGTTCCAGTGTACTGCTGGGAGAGAAAGGACTGTGCCATTTCTGAAACCTATCTTCTGCCTGTGCTTGGGTCTTGAACCTGGTCCAGGTTATATCACCATTGTTACTTGTCTGTCCTTTGTCAGGGAACTGAAAAGCAGTCAGCGTAAAATAATAAATGAGTAAATGTTTACACCGATGTCATGGCTGGTGCACTGCAGACTGTCTAGGGCGGGGAGCTTGTCTGTGAAAAATGGACAATGTGGGAATTTATGGCTCTGTCAGGTCATTCTTATGTCTAAGGGAATGGGGATAGTGGTTATCGACCAGCACAGAATTTATATCTAGGATTGACTATCGTTTTTCAGTGCAAATGGATTGTTTCTCACACGTCTCATAAATAATGTGCAGCTTTTCATTCAAACTGATGAGTATACCAAAAAGTTGTATTTCCTGCTTGCTTTCTGCATGGTGTTCAAACAGGGGTGACATTTTTCCACTTTCTTCTGCTGCTTTTATGTCTATGAGGCCTGAGAGAGAAAATAAGATAAACAGCTATAGAAATGCCTACTTGCTTACTTTTTTTAAGCAGCCAGAAGCCCTCTGTTATGGGATGTGTACTGACACTGTCTCTCATCCTGGCTGAGTCAATGGTGGTGGGAATGGGTTCTCTATGCTCTGGCATCTCAAGATGAAAATGTTTTAGGAAGATGGTAGAAACTGAAGTTTTTACTAAGTAAATGGGACGTTCATTAGCTTCAGTGAAACTTAATTCCTTTTTACAGTGCTGGATAGCCCAGAAGGGTCTTTAAAGCACATATGCCTTGAAATAAGCTGTTCAGTCATGTATGAACTGATAAAAGCAACCACTCATAGTCAGGTAAGTTTGTTCTAACTAGAATAGATCCATGGGAGCACGGGAGAGTGAGAGAAGATGGGATGCTTCAAATAGTCGTAAAAATTCATTGTAGGCTTTTCCAGCCTACATTCTTTGTTTGTGAGCAGGTGCCACACAGGAAGTGGTGGAAAACATTGACTGCAACACTTGTGGCTTTCAAAGATTAGCAGGGAAATCAGATGTCAGTCTTAGGTATATGGAGTCTTTTCTGGTGTGGCTGTCCCTCTGTCCTTTTCAGAGCCAAGGTAGTATTCACTTCTTTTCTCTGCTAACCGTGTCAGCCCCAAGATCTGTCTGTCCACTTAGTGCTTGTTTAGCAACTGCATACTGTGACAGGCCATCTCGGTGGTGATACTGCAGCTTAAGTAGACATTCTCAGTTTATCTTGAGGTGAGCCAGCTTTGCTTTTGCTAGGAATGAAGCCACAGGCAGCACAGTGGCAGCTCTTTGCTGAATTGCTTACTCAGAATCTGCTAGATAGGGCAGTCCTTACTGGAGTGATATAATGGAAATGCTATCATATAAAATGTGAGTGGTAGCAACTGTTATATAGTTTACACCATGGGGGTAATATGACTTCTGGGGATTTGCACCTCACAAAGCACTGAGAGCTGAGCACAATTTTTTTTTATTTTTGTTTAATTTTTATTTTTTGGGGAGTGGCGGTATTGGTTTTGCTTTGTTTGGGTTTAGGGGGTATTGGTTTTTTGTTTGTTTATTTTGGGCGTTTTTTTGGCTGTGTTCCCTTTGGTTTTTTCCTTCAGCTTCATTCTCCCTCAGAACAAAGATGTACCCATTCTTAAGATGTAAAGCTATATCCTATTGTTCCTCTCAGGAAGAAAATTCCGTACTACTGATTTCTAATGCTTTATCTGTGTTGTTGTACCAATAGAAGTAGTGCATGGACTTATGTTAGAATGCATTCCTTTTCATAATAAGAACAATTTGGATTTAAAAAGCCCCGAAATGGATAAACAAATCGGTTTTTCCCTAGTCATTATTTTAATTTATTTTAGTATTCTTCAGGTGTGTTTTAACTGCTGTGTATTAGTTTGGATTCTTTTCCCCCTGCGTCTTTGTGAAGGCAAATTGTGGTTGCAGTTGTAGTAGATCACCAATCAACATTAAAATATTTTGCCTGGATTTTGAACTCTTAATTTCAGGGTTAAAGGATATTTGGATTAGGTATGAATTATTTCTTCCTGCTGTTTGAGGGAAATACAATTAAGGCTGAAACAAGACCTTTCTTTCTTAATAAAGAGCGAACAGTGTATCCAATATGTGTATCTTTATTCGCAAAGTCTCAGAAGTGAACTCATTACAAGGGAAGCTAAACTAGTGATTCAGTGATAAAGCAGCATGTTTCCATATGGAAGATTTAAGTTCAAATTTACAGCTTTTACTTTATGTTTTGAAGTAGCTGTTAATAGGCGGAAATAATATAATTGCTTAACCATTTACTCTTTGTCATACACTGAATTTTGAAAATGGGTACAGAACCTCTATTCAAAGGATGAAACCTATCCAGGAGTTCCTGCACTGAACACCTCCTGTCTCATGGCAAGGGACACTGCTAACAGAAATAGTAGAGAAGTGCAGGGTAGAACTGTTTCTGAATGCAGGTCCAATGCTTGCTGTTTGAGACATTTTTATGGTTGGATTTGGGGTTTGTTTTTATTATATTTTCACTTGAAAAGAGAACTTAACTGTAGCTGAGCCGTAATACTTCATCACTCTTTGCTTGCTACAGTCTGCTAGATATAATTCCCTCGGGAAGAGCAGACTCCCCTCAGATGCCTCTGAACAGCCCAGGTTTCTTTTCCTTGACCTATGGATTTGATCCCAATCGACAAGAATCCTGGAGCGCAACTGATACTCTCTTACTTGATCCGTCTGGAAGCAAATTGTGTCACTATACAGCTGGTAGGCTTAGACAATATACACACATAAAAGGCTCAAATAAAAATCACTGACCTTGTTTGTTTATTCTAGCATGGTCTTTTGTTATCCATTATGAAACTGAGATGAAATGCACAGCAGTGCTGCAAGCAAAAGTCCTGTCATGGACAACCAAAGGGATGTGTGTCCCGAGATGAAGAGCAGTAGAAGAGTTGCATCTCATGTATGTGATGCAGAGCTAAATATGCCTCAAGCTCTCATATATTTGACTGGCATAGAAGCCTTGCCATTCTTTGTGAGCTTCATCCTTTATGAATTGGTATATATCCCCAATGCCAGTGTAAGTTTTGTTTCTAATCCCCTGGATTCTATCCAGGTGTCTAGGTGCATCTCGTGAGCTCAGTAAGAGCTTACATCCAGTATTTTGAATAAGCAAATAGGATTTTTTGAATAGTACTTCATTTGTAAGTATTTCCATGCATGATACTGCGGTCAAAGTTCTGTTGATAGCATGCACATTTCTGAAGAAAAGAAAGATTATGTGTTCCTGATTTACACAGAAAAATTATTCTTCTTTCTCCTGATACTTGCTTGTTGGTTGAGTTGTTTGTTTGTTTTCCAATAAAATCGGTTCTGTGTTTGGAGGTGGCTGAAAGTATATATATTTGTAATCATATAATAGATACGATGCTGTGCCACTCAAAAATAATATGCTGTGATAAAGCACTGGGCTGAGATCTAGTGTTCAGTCTCTTAACTTCTTTAAAGATTTTGAATAACCCTTGGTAGCTCACTTATCTCTGTAATTAATTTCACATCTATGAAGTAAAAGATATTCTCGCTTTTTATCTTCCCTACATATTTCACTATTAAATAGATGAGAAAAAGGAGTTTTTTAAGCATGTTTCTGTTAAACAAATTGAGCTGGCTGTATCTTATCTGGGTTTTCAGTTAATCCTGTAATTTACTCAAATGAGGTTATTAAAAGTAAGAATCAGTCCTTTTTTACTGTTGTAAAAGAGAAAGGAGAAACAGAGTATTTTTAAGTAATAATAGAAGTAGGAATCATTACAAACAGAGAGTTTTATTCCTGCATCAGGATGAGGACAAATCTTTTTCTTTTTTTTTTTATCTGAGTAAAATTCATTTTCCATTTGTGTTCCATTGATCAATTTGGGTTTTACAGATAAAAACATAGTGCTTGTTAAGATTAATGTGTATTTGCATTATATAGAACAACATATACATTTTTAATGCCCTGCATTCAAATTATAGCCTAGACTATTTTTATAGTTCTCCTTACTATGAAACTCGTGCCACTTCACCCAGTGAGTGATTCAATGTCTAAAGTCTGGCAAAGAAAATAAACATCTAACAGAACAGTGATCAATGATGTTGTACCTTTCAGAACAACAACATTACCTTTAAATCTCTAGTTTGTCTTCACAGGGCTTGATACAGAATAGTCCATTCAGTATTTCAGTACTGGTGCATATTTTTACTAGAATGAGTGTTCAGGCAGCTTAGTAATGAGTAAGAGAAAAGCGAAGTTCTAGTATGTTGTTGCAAAACCTAGCAGGTAAGTCACTAAATAATCTAATACTAGGGTAAGATCTGGAAATAATTAATGATTTCTAAAATGAAGCTTCTGCCACAGCTATGTAACATGAACACTGTCAGGATTTGACAGCACCTGGGAAGATGTTTTTAAAACTGTAGTTGTATGTACACACTTACCTTTTACCATAAGAATGTATTTTCTGTACCCACTGAAGTACAAAAACCACTTCAGCTTCCAGTATAGCCTGCAAGTATGCATTTAATTTGCAATATACATTTTCTTTTGCCTTTGAATAGCCCAAAGTAGGATTTTGATATCTTATAAATTCTTGATATTACTCTGAGAGCCAAATAAAAATGCCAGGGCTACACTTCCAAACAACTTTCATCCTGTTTGGCAATAGCATATGTACGTGCTTCAGTGTCTAAGTTTTGGTGCATACCAAATTGGAGTTCGATTATTGTGTATGAAAAGCATCTATTCTGTGCACTCAGTGATTAATGCTATTAATATTGTGTCTGCAATAGTGGCTATTAATACTACTATTATTTTTAAATAAACAAAATAAAATAGTTCAGTTTGAAGGGACCCACAATGACAATCTAATCCAGCTGCCTGCTGGATTTAGCTCTCACATATAATTTAGGCTGATTCTGAGCAAACTGAGTAAATACTTAAAATAGGTAAAATCTTTTTCTAAGAGGTAAATATTCATAAAATTATAGAGGTCATATATCTACAGATAGTATTTGCAAGTGATGAATTTCATACTAACTCAAAATTCAGGACATCTCTGTTGTCAAGGCCAAATTGCAGAAATGGCTTCAAGCTATTTAGAAAGGGGGAATAAATCCAAGAGCAAACTGTTTACCTTGCGCAGATCACATAGTTACTTAGCTAAAGGCACTGAAATACTTCTTGGCACATGCTGATATAAGGATTCCCTAAAGTCAGACAAGAGTTTGAAAACTAGAGCTAGATTTGTCTTTTTTAATTTTTGCTGAGTTTTAGTTGTGTGAATAAAAGCTTCTAAAATTCCTATTGTTTATTGTAGCTTGCATTAGAGCAACTATTTTGATTTTCATGCATGTCACAATCTTTCAAATCATTGTTGCAGTAAAAGCAACCTTACTCTTCTCTCTTTCCTCTCTCTTTTTTTCCTAAAGTATTTTAATTTTTATCTTCATTACCACGCACATGTTGAGAGTTTCTACTTTTACCTACGGGAATTTCTGTGATTCTCAGTGCTACTGGAAGAGGGTAAGTTTAGATTGGGTGTTAGGAAGAAATTCTTTATTGTGAGGGTTGTGAGACATTGAAACTAGTTGCCCAGGGAAGCTGTGGATGCCTCATCGCAAAAAGTCGTGCAAGGCCAGGTTGCATGATCTAACGGAATGTGTCCCTGCCCATGGCAGCAGTATCAGAACTGGATGATCTTTAGGGTGTCTTCTGTGATTCTGTGATTAAACAGTACACGACCAGCCACCTTAATTTAAAAAACCAGTGGAGATGTTTTGGAAGGTTTTTGTCTCACATTGATAAAAGACTATTCAGACAAACTCTTTTGCTAGCATTTCTGTGTAATGCTGAAATCCTAAGCCATTGAAACCGTTGAGAAAGAGGTTGTGACTATATCTGTGCAATGCAAAAAAAATTCTGAAATATAAGAAGAGCTTAATCATGTGAGTTTTTTTAAGGTTTGTTGCTATTTATAAAGATTGTTTTAATTTCTTTTGTACTGATTTATGTTACTTTTTCATATAAGTTTATTCTGGTAGCTGATTTTAGATTCTGAGGTTCTGCTTCAGTGGTATATATTTTTTAATATGAAAGAAGAATCACTAAAATTTAGAATCTGGAAATCTACGTTTCATGTGATATTTGAATCACTTTTACTAACGTATGAGCTGTGTTTTTCATTTTTATTTTGGAACAAGACAAAAATTAAAGACTTGCTTTGGAATCAGATAAGTCTTAGTATGATTTTACTTTATATGGTGAGTAAAAATAAAAGGACTATCTTAGTAATTTTTCTGCTTTTCTTTGGGAAAACATTTTGGAATGGAATAGGAGATTTAAGGAGATGCTTAGAAAACAAGTGTCACTATAAGTCAACAGGTTTTCAGCAGACTATTTTCTTGTAGAGCCTTTCATGACCATACACTGAGACAGTGTGGATAGTGTCGTGCCTGACTAGCATCTTTCTGGGATAAATAACCTGAGCCTTTTTTGAACCATTTTTCTTAGTGATGCTTATGGAATGTTTTGTTGTGCAGGTAGAGAAATAGCATATCTTTGTTGCTTTAAGGGAAGCTAAAGGCAATTATGTTGCATCAGATTTGCAAAAGACAATTGTATATGAGTCTGGTGTCACCTGCATCCAAAGTCAGAGACCTTTTGCTTTCAATTTCCCTCCCTTATAGTAAGTTCAAAATATTTGAGTATTGAGACCTTTATCTCTGGAAACTTTTGAGATAGCATAATATTGTTTCAAAAGCAAGTGGGAAATTTTGGAATGTGCCTCCAAGTCCTGGTCTGCCAAATGCTTAAATTAGTGTCTGTCTGCAGTACAGACAGCTGGAGATGGAGTTGTGGGTGTGGACGAGAGATGTGTTCATATGTACTGAGAACCTATACAAGCATATAGAAGTTGTAATCCTTGGTTCCTAGTCAAGATGAGAAGCAACATTGCTTTAGAAGTGTGCAGTTGCACTTTTTCTTTTGTGTTGTTTCAGTCTTTTTTGAGAATTAATTACACAAATAATTCAGTGATGTGATTTTTTCAGCATCAGTGCTCTCTCACACATGGACAACCTTAAAATAGCTATTATACTGGTTTGATGGACAGGAACATGATAGGAAAACTTAGATTAGCTTGGAATTTCCAATTAAATAGTGTGACAGCTAACTTTTAAGGCCAGGGAAACTAACCCAGTGGTGTATTAAAAGGAGTAATTTCAGAGAATATGTGACATCTTATTTCAAATCATTTCCCCAATGTCCAAGAATATCATCTTCTCCGTGTTTGGATACATTGAGTAAAATTGAATCCCCAGATAGTTTGTCATTATTCATTCTTGTGGAAACTATTGACACTGTTCTTACTCTTCAAATTTGGCACAAGCTCTTGCACAGTTTAACAGCGCTCTGTTCTCATCACTGCTATGTTTTTGTTTATCAGTACACTTTATTCTTGTTCTTCAGTTACTCTATAAATGATGGATTTCAGAAAGTTTTTGAAAAACGAAAACTTAACATTCTTTGGAGGGTTAATTCCTTCTGTCCCTGTGTCCTCTCTACCATGTACAGACTGAGATTCATTTTTCAAATACAGCACTTGAAAGTGTTGCTGTGAGGTTTACACCATGCTGCCTGTTCCTCCACTCTCTGTGGGAAGTCCTGGTTAGGCCTCCGGCTTGTCTCACACATGCACCAAATTGTCATTCAGAACAAGAACACAATGAGTTGCTATTGCTCAGAGTGTTAGCTTACATTTTGGCAGCCTTCAGTTGAAAGTGCTTTAATTCCTACCAACTCCAACCAAGTATTTTTTGTAGAATCATAGAAATTAGGATTCCTAAAAGCCTATTGCATTGTGTAGCATCAGCCTCAGCTATAACAGGAATTTTCTTGACTGATTTGAAAAAGGGAAGCCTCAAATCAAGTGGTTTTTGCCTTTCATCTTACTAGACTGCAGGGCCTTTTTGTGTGTGTGAAATCTGTTTTTCTCCAACTTTTCTTTCTTTGATTTTCTTGATTCTTATATTTAGCCTTCAAACAGCTTTTATTATGTGTCTTAACTGTTTCTTGGGGTTTTAAGCCTTCATCTTAGAAGTTAATATTGCAAAGGAACATGTTAACAAGAGCTGAAAACATTATTAGATACTGGAATGCTTGGAACAGGAATGAGATATTATTTTCCTGACTTCAGGGGAATTTACAGTTATTATCACCAACTAAATTAGTATGCATATGTATTTTAATGCATAAAAAGTTTTATTTAAAAAATGTGTGCTTTCACAATATTTGAAATAGTATGCAAAACTATCAGCTATTAGTGGATTTTTAAAGTTGCCATATATTTTGAATTTTCTAGTGCTGACGAAATGAGATAATTTATGAGGCAATTTTCAGTACAGCATAAATATATAGCATTCATCAGATAAAAATGGTTGCTGAGGAATTATACCATATTTAGTAACATTA
Organism: Pseudotriccus pelzelni; assembly: GCA_035584735.1. NCBI lineage: Eukaryota > Metazoa > Chordata > Aves > Passeriformes > Tyrannidae > Pseudotriccus > Pseudotriccus pelzelni. The sequence continues at coordinate 62,226,000 of JAWMRA010000001.1, read as the reverse complement.
ACTTTTTCGCCCTTTACCTAATGGCATAAAAATGCTTCTGGAATTAAAATGGGTTTTTCCTTGAAATATATCAGCCATTAATATTGCATGTAATTTCTGTTATGTATCACCAATTATATCTTGGCACTTTGCCTATCATAGTGGATATGCTGTTAGAGTTGCAATACCATTTAATCCAGAAGACCTGGTGGCCTGGAACCGTGCATTACATTTACAGCAGAGAGAGAGAATTTAGGGAGAAATGCAATTTTCCAGAAACTCTTGCTAATGGAGATTGGATGCCTACCAGAAATGATGCTAAGGAGATCTGAGGTATGAGAATGAGAGAGAGAGAGAGAGAGACCTTCTGCTCAGTTGCCATTCAAGCTGTAACCTGCTATGACAGTTGTCAACATTGCCCTTTCTGATTTCTCCCAGTTGTATTCCATTTATTATAGACACATCAAAGAGACGCCTGCTGGGGAATCCTGAGGAGAGTCACGGCAGGAGGCTGGCTAACAGATTTAGTCAGAAGTATCCTTGCCCCCTGCTATGAGCAATAATTTAATGAGCACTTCAAGACGTCAATATCAAAATAGGTATGGCCCTTGCTTCAGTGGAGGAAAGAGGTGAGAAGAGTGGGCTTCCAAAATGCATCCTATGTTTTTTGCAGCTGGAATCTGGGCCCCTGTCTTTTTGCCTTGTTACAGTGAGTGGAGTGCAGAATTAAGTTAAAAGCTTGACCTGTTATACAGGGTGCATGATGTTTGAAAGCAGACAAACACTGCAAGGTTTTCTTACTGGCTTCCCAAAGATTTATTTTTTTTCTCTTTGAAAATAGAAGAGTGGTGAGAAGGCCTGTATCTAAGCAGATATTTGGGGTTTTTTGTTTTGTTTTAATTTTACAGGAGAGATAGACATTACTAGAGCAATAGACAAAGGGTAATATACAAATCTCAAACTGTTTTTTGGAATGTGAGATAAAAATTAAGGGAATAAACCAATACATGGCCTTCAGTGGTTGTGTGAGATCTTTAAATAAAGGTAATAGTTCTGCATACGCAATATCTGAGTGGCTTACTTTTGCTGGTTTGGAGAAAGGATCCTTGTGCCCTCTACCAGTACAACCTCTTCCAACTCCCTTTTGCTAGAGTGGAAAAAATATAGAGCCAAAGAATCACATACCATTTTTTAGAATAAAGCAGTTACTTATCTGAAAGCAGCTGAGCAGAGCTCTGGTACTTGTTTGGGGGAGCAACATTAGCTCCTCATTTAAAAGGACGCTTCTGTAAAGTATGTTGTAACCTAGTTTCACTCATTGCATGAAGCAGTGGGGCTTCGTGATGCAGTAATTTTCCAAATATTGTGCAATAGTTGTTCTATGGTATCTTCTCCAAACTCAGATAAAACAACTAAATGACTACTAAAAGAACTGCACAAAATGCACACATGCACAGCAAATCAGCCACTGAATTACCAAGAAAATAGCACTACCTGGTGCAGGGGTATGTAGTTTTGTTACTTTTTTGCAAATCCAGTTAACTGTCTAAAATATAGACACGTTAATACGTAGCACACATTTCACGTGGACAGCCTTAATTACTTAACTTTTGAGCCACAAAATTATCCTTGTATTAATGTCCTGTAGTCTTGTTACAGATCAGTGCCAGCCTTTTAGATTATTCACTAGAGTTTACAAAATCTGTTGTTCTATGATCCTAATTTAGTTTCTTTTCAAAGAGAAACTGTAGGAGGCAATCACCACTACACTAATACGGGGCAAGCTGTTACTAATATCAAATCAGAACTCATTAAAACACAATTTTGGAGATATCAATCCTTTACTAAAGTCAGGTTATGCCGGTGCATTTCTGTCAATGAAGAAGGTGAATAGTTCACTCAGGATTGCTAGTGCAGTTGCTTGTAATTAGTCTACAGGATGCTGAATGTCAGTTTGTTACATTTTTAGCCTATTTATGTCCCAGGGGCCTGAAAATTCAGTTTGCCATATCACATAATGGACCTTCCCATTATATCCTGCCTTGTTTGTTTCCAGGTTTTCCTTTTCTTCTAGTGAATAAGGAAATCTCTTCTTTACTTACTTTACAAAAAAGCCTCTTTTTATGCAAAACAGCATTATTGAAATGAACTTGATCAATCCCATTTTCTCACTTTTTCTGGGTCCTCCCATGACTTTTCAGCTTCAGAGAAAATAGACAGCTGGCTTTGTAGCTTGTAGGAGTGTGGATATCACTGAGGTCTAGATAACATTAATGTGACTGGGAGTTAATTTGCTTGTCTACGTGCTCTGCATTGTGGGATGCATCTTTAGGTATAACAGTTGTGCTGGAAGAGCAGTTTGCCTTCAGAGCTGGGTACTATGAATAAGAGGAGATAAGAGGATTCACAGCCAGAATAATTTCTAACTGATGCTGTTAAACCTTGATTTAGGATATTTCTGCACAGCTTGGCCCATGCTCACAAAATGAAACTGGTGGACTGTGCTGAGATCATAGGCAGTGATTAAACATTTATGGTTAACCGTAGTATACTATGGTATTGCTGCTGCCCAGAGGCAAAGCATTGTAATGCAGATTCAGTATTCAGTATTGCTGCTGCAAGAATCTAAAACAAAAGGGGACTTAGAGTCTCTTCGGCAGTACTGGCTCCTGGCTGTTCTCAAAGCTACATGTATTCCTCTTCTATTCTTTATTTTAGTAGAGGGTGAGAAAGAATAGAAAGTGAAGGCTGCTAATAACGGTTCAAAAACTGCAGTTTCCATCCTTTGTCTGCCCTTTGCATCTCTCCTCTGCTTAAAGTTTACTCTCATGTATATTAGGTTACTCTGCTTTTGTAAACTGGTTTATACAATTAAATTCTGTAACCCTAATGCAAGTATGTAGCTGTGCTGGTGGGGATGGCCCAGTTGCAAGACAGGTACTTTAATTGGAATGTCTGCTTTTAGAGGGCCACCGTTTGGTAGGGAAATGGGTGTAGACTTTTGGATTTTAAATGCATTCCTGTTATAGCTGCGGTCCCTTAAGGTGTATATATGACAATCATGTTTAAAATGTGTGTGGGGGGGGTGTATTGTTTATTTTTAGGTGATTATAAGAATGATTTCTTGGCTGCCAGCAGCAGCTGATATTATTCAAGAGTTCTGTGTTTTGCTTTGTTTGTATTTATTTGCATACCAGAGACTACTGTTTGCATAATAAGACCACTTCTAGTTTAAGTCCTTGTATGGTTGATTGCACACACATCTCATCGTGGTATTTTTTTGTGCTATGTGGAGATTCAGTTCAGCCTTCTTTCTTGCCAAGTGTTGGCTTGTTAATGTTCATTGTATCTGAAGAAAATTGTAGGGTCATAGCAACATGCTTTTGCTGCTAAGTATCATAATTGTGCTTTGAATTTCCTGATGCTGGCAGGTTGGTGGAAGAGGAAGAGAGGAGGCTACTTAAGGACATAGATCATCGCATCTTCTTTACGCACATGTAGCAGTTCTGATCAGCATGTGCTGATTTACTGCAACAAATGGCACTGAGGAAAGAAAAATGGTTGTCTGCTAAAGTGTCCTAGAGTAGGAAATTCTAAAAAGAGTTCCTGTGGGACATGCAGAAAATATTTAAACCTGTTTTATTCTGCACTTACTGCTTCAACATTGGAATTACACTTTTAAAATCACTTTGTAAGCATGTATACCATGTTCTTAAAGAGGACTTTTATGATGAAATTATGTAACCTATGATATGATTAGCTAGTGTCACACTTGGGGCTAATCATTAACGTGATTTAAAAAGAATTACCTGCTGGGAAGGCACCTACTGCAGGGGTAATTATGAATTGTTAAGTTCTTAATTGACATGCAGCTGAATATAAGCATGTCTGAAAGCTAAGCATGACCTTTTCTTGGAAAAGATTGGGGATTTCAGCTGGTTTCTTAGAGAAAACCAGAGCCCAATTGGTCCCAGTATGAAGTAAAAGACACCGTCTCATAACAGAAGTATTGTTGCTATTTTAACTGGTATTTGTATTTTCTGTGAAATTTAGCTACCCTAAGAATTCCTTGAGTGGTAACTTTGTTTCATAAGCACTTGACTCAAGTCAGCATTTGAAAAAGGAAGAATTGCATAATTGTTTGTTAGAAAAATGCAATTAAAGGCAACATCTTGTTTTAATGCAGAGTCTGGAAAAGAAGGATGACCTTTTTGTGACAGAATCTGTGCAAGCCTGATTTGTCACAGCACAGCATCATCAGAATTGTGGAACTTCTTGCTGTTGCTTATCTTACTCTTCTTCATCTTTCTTATTTTTTTTGCTTTTGTGTTTACCCTATCATTCAACATAAAGACAGCTTAAGCTTTACACACTAGGAGGAAAAGGGACAAAAAGGTGCAAACTCCCATCTATATGGACATCAACATGTCAGAAAAACCAGATGTTTTTATGAGAGGAGGATTAATGTCTCCTTTCCGTGGCCTGGAGTAAAGGAGAAGGGGATATAAAGCAACTGCAATACATAAATAACTGAGGGCCTTTACAGGTAATGCCTTTACAAAGTGTGGGTGTGGCTTAAGGGCTAGGGCAGTGGATTGGGAATTAGGTTTCCTGGAGACATATAAATGAGTTGCTTCAGATGGTTTGTCCTTGACTTTTGGGGACTTTTTTGTGGCTTGCTTTATTTGACTATGTCATAATATAGGGGGTTTGTTTGTTTGTTTTGTGTGCAGGTGGAGGGAATTGGTTGTTTGCAAAATGCTTTCAGATTCTCAGAGCCAAATGACTCTTACTGCAGGTGGTTGGCAACATTTTTATACTTGTGTTCTGCCGAGAAATAGTGAAGGACAGGTAAAAAATAATGCCTTTCAAACCTGACTTTCACTGCCTTGCAATGTGTGTAATCATTTACCGTGGTGTAATGTGAGTGTAAAAATGCTACTGAGCTGGAAGAAAACAGCGTTTTATGCTTATTTTATCCAGGTACAGATCACTACATAATGATCAAGATAGTAGCAAATCAGGCTTTCCTGGTAGATACAGGATACACATTCTGGACAGAGTAGGCTGCTGTGCCCACAAATTCTTTTTCCTCGATGAAGATGTTTCTCATGGGAAGTTTCTAAGCAATCAGATACAACTTTCCTCTTTCTGTACAGTCTACCTCAGTGATGGCTTGAGACTTCATTCTGAAGGTGAAGTAGGAGAATATGGCATAATTGCTGAGATAATCATGAGTGAATTTAGCACTGGTTGTTAATCGGATTTATTTCCTCCTCCTGGGTGTGTGCTGTACCTGGTGGCAATAAGGTATCTCTTTTGTGGAAAAGTAGACATCTGCTTTCTGTTGCTTACAGAGCTCAAGACCCTTTTTTCTTGGTGACACGCCTCTAAAAATGTGGCCTGACAGAAGAGGCAGTACTTTCCTGCATCCCCTTCACTGCACACCACGCTGCATAATGACGTAGGAGTGAACTATTTGCATTCTCTTATCAGCTAGAATCAAGTCAGGTTGGACTCCATGTACAGTGTCTGGAAACAGGCCCAGAGAGGTGGAAGGCTACAGAATTAGTAGAGATAGGAAAGAAAATAGTTTTCGTTAGTCCCACACACTGTTTTTTCAGGGGGGTTGATTGGTTGGTTGAGGTATTTTGGTTTGGTTTGTGTTTTTTTGTGTTTGGGGTTTTTTATGGTTTGGGGGCTTTATTTCTGATTATAACATATTGTCTATATGTAGTGATCTTTTTCTGTAAATTGTGAAGGAATAATTCCAGATATGTGGGAAATAGCCTATGACATGAAGTTTTAAGTCTTCAGTAACACTGTCATTAGAATCTGTATTTTAAAAAATAAGATAGGCTAATTCACATGAAGTTCCTTCAGTATAAGATCTTGTTAAAGACAAAATGTGTCTCAACCTAAAGTCATAGTGCATCCTTTAGGTAATGCAAATTTCAAAGCTTCCCCAGGTGTATTTCAACCTAATAACCAATATGTAGAGCAGATGCCTATTCTATAATTGATTTTAGGGGTGGGTTAAATGACAAATAGTAGATCTGTGTTAGGAGAAAGATATGTGATGGACACTGTTGATCAAAGCACTGATATTTATATATGTCTTCTCTGCAAAGGACATATTGAAGTTAGTCTGCTTGCTAATTCATTCACTCCTTTCCTTAGAAGGCAGCTTTGAGAGCGGCAAATTTGTGATTAATTTGTGAGTGAACAATATTTTGGCTCTGTCTGAGTCTCAAACATGATAGGATCCCAACCATAGAGGTCAGATTTCTTTGGCCGCTATCAGACTCTGGTTGATTGCTTTCTGCCGTGATTCTGTGAACCATATCAGTATTGAACAGAATAAAACTGCTTTCGTGTCTGTGATCTCTGACTGGGCTGTAGAATAACTTTTGTTTTAGCCAAATTGTGCTTGAGTGGTTTCCCTAAAAAGTTCTTCTTCTCTCTGTTTTCATAATCTTGCAATGATATCTGGCAACATAGCCTGTTACTCGCATAAATGGGCAGGCTTAGTTTTATTAAGCTCTTTCAAGCAGCATAGTAAGAAATTTACCTTTTCCTCACGAGTCATTGTATTGTTCTGGCTGAGATTGAGTTTCTTTTTTTCTCTCCTCATCCTGCAGAGGAGCAGAGCGATAGAGCATTTTGGTGGGTACCTCGTGTCCAGACAGGGTTAACCCACCACAACCATCAGTGCCCAGTTGTATATACTTTGTACACATGTTTTCAAAAATTCTGTTGAAAGAAAAAAGTTGCACTTGCAGGCAAGTTTTTTTGTGTCTTTGTAAAGGTACGTGTGCCAGAATAGCCTGTTGTGGATGTTGGCATGGAGAGGAAGGAAAAGAGTTTGTTATGAAGCACAAATTGCTGCAGGGAAATGCTTAGAGGGGATCACCTCACAGTCTGGGACAGCAGCAAAACTCCAGTGAAAGTTGGAGTCATATTTTGAGGTGATCCATGAAGCTTTTTGCCTGGGTATGAAAGGAGCATGTGGCTTCATATTTTCGCTTACCTATGCCTCAGTAATACTGCCTGGAACTGTACAGTTTTTTTAGTGGCAGACAGTGAGATGGCAAGTTTAAATAGGGGTGTAAGGGTTGATTATGAAAATGTGCTCTTGAGGAAATTGAAAATTTGGATAGTGAGAAGTCCTCAGATGGGAAATGGTTGTCAGTAGCTACAGGGATGTTTTAGAAATCACCTGTCCAATGTTTAATGAATCTTTCTGAGCTCTCCAGCTGGGAAGATTATGCCTTAAAAAAGAGAGTGACTTAAAATAACAGAGAGGGCAAACCTACTCTAGCTGTTCAGATAAAGCTTTGTGGCTAATTTATTTTATTTCTTCAACAGCTGTAAAGGAACAGTTTGAGAATCTGCTAGGCCAATTAAGATCCATGTGCGTACACATTTAATTTATATTCTAATGTTTTGTGTTTAGCTGTATTATACAGATATATGAATATGAGCAAATTTTGTTTCTTTGTTTTGTTTTTCTTTTTAAGCAAGTCTAAGAGATATGACCATGATGAGTTTTATCTGTTTATTAGGGGGAAAAAAAAAGAAAAAAATACGTTATTTGAAACAAGCAGTCTGTATAAAAAAAATAACTAACGTAAAAGAAGAAACGGCGTCAGTTATTTAAAGATGAGATAATCTCTAGGTAGGTACTGTACTTGCTATTGAAATAGCAAAGCTAAACTCAAGCACTGGCAATCTAAACAAATTGTAGTGTTCTCTTGGTTCCATAATGAAACATGTAGTTCTTTTCTAAGCAATGTGCTACAGCTCACATGTAATAGCAGCATCCTTCTTTCTGTAGAGCAGAATTCTGTTTTTTATAGCCCTAAGTAAAGCAAATAGCAGGTATAGACAGCAGGAAAACAGGCAAGGGTGTTAATTTTTTCCAAGAATGACTTTTTAGCTTTATATTGATTAAAAAAAAATACACTGTCATATAATACCAGTGCTTAAAAGGGCTTTTTGGCCAATAGGTGGAAGTGGAATATAAATGAATGTCAGTGAAACTATTACATGCAGTTATTAACATCTCTGTGACAAAGTATGCATTGGTATAACTACTGTACACGCACTGGATTTTTTTCAAAAGCTTCTTCGGCTTTTTAGAAGTGTAATGGTCTGTGCATGTTGCTAGTGGAGAATCTTATCCTTTGGCAGGCAGTTCATTTAACAAGAAGTGAAGTAGTCAGTCATGTATATGAATGTGATATGAGTATGTAATTTTTTTTCATATATGGGGTTCTCTAATGAGACACAGAAAACATCAGTGTTTTTTCTTTCCTGCTTTAAAAGTGATTGTAGGAGATCTTGACTCCTGTGACTTCACTATTTATTTACTTTATTTTTTTTTGTTTCTAAGTGCAGCAAGCTAGGAGATGTGTATTGCGTATCATGCTGTGTTTTTGGTTGTCATTTTGAGATGATCTCCAGACAGTAAGGTCAGACAAGAAGTGTATGCCAAATGGGCCAGACAGGAAGAAGCTGGGCAAATGATTTAGAATAGAATAAGTAGATAAATATTCCAAACCTGTAAAGTGGTGGGCTTTAATCTCTCAACCCTCTTTATTGCTTTTCTTCTCCACACATCCGGAGTTCCTTTTGAACAAGCAGGTATGCTGCACAGTATAAGAATTTTTCATTAAGGTGTGTCAGTTAAGATTTATTCCTAAATCTTAAAAATATCAGTATATTCATAACTTTATCATCTTAGGCATTAAAGATGATTTTTCATCAGATTTTCTCTAAATATATCTACACTGTTTTGTACCTAATGACCATCTCCAGTATTTTTGGAATTTTAGCAAAACACAGTATTTCACTTGTACTTTGCACCTCTTGAGTAAAAGTTCTGCTCAGACATTTCTTAATTAGTTAATCTGAAAATCTCATACTTTTTCAATGGGGAAGAGGTGTTTCAGTTACCTCATACTAGGAAAAATGTGTTGCACATGAAGAAACAAACAAAAAGGGATTTTTCTCTGTCTCTGCATATCTAGGAAGTATGCATAGCAAAGAGTGATTAGATTAAACTTTAATTTTAAATGTAGCCAGCCACCTATCAAGCAGCTTCAACTGTCACTGAATTTGCAAAATTAGCATCTACTGTCTGTCACCCAAGCCTCACCATGAGTGCTGCGTTATACAGAACTGTGAGTTTTACTGCACAAAAACAATCCCTGGTCATTCTCTCATGTCATATATCTGAACATGTTGACAGAATTTCTGCTCAAGGAGTTAAATTAAGTACCTGGATTCTGAAAGTATTCAGGCTTTAGCATCCCATCAGAGAAAATTACCTAATTATAATATTTTCATGTGGTCTGCATAAATGAAACATCTGCAGCAGTAGAACTCATATTTTGCAGTAGTTAAGGGTTAAACACGTCTAGACAAGAAGGTTATCCCAGAATGCTCTTTTTCTAAGCAGTCTCCTGTCTCTAATTCTCCTGAGTCTGCTCCCTCTACTGCAATGACCCCTTTTGCTATGATTTTCTTTTTCCTTTATTTTTATAAGTAGGTTATCTCAAGTTCTGGTTGTAAGGAAATTTGTATATTTTTAAGACCAGTAGTTCATAAACTGTAAAATACTGCATAGTTCAAGCAGCTGTTGTTTTGCTTTTCTTTAAATATACATGAACTTATTTCTCAGAGGATAAATTAAATTCCCTACCATGGAAGTGCAGAAGAAAACATAAGATATATGTTGTTTACAACCCTTACAAGTGTGGTGCCTCTATCTTGACAAAGAGAAACTTTCTTTAAAAAAACAGGATAGTGTTCCTACTCCTTTCCTTACTAAATTCTGGTTTGACATGTTTATTCTCCCTTCTGGATCAGAGTTAGATTTTACATAAAATGAAAAAGATTTGTATTATAGGTTAAATGAAGATAGGCCTATCTGGGGTTTCAACTTTTAAGACCAGTCAGGATGAATGTCCAGCAGAATCTGCTTCTTTTATTCTAAAAATGCTATAAAAGACAGTAACAATTCATTTTGCAACTGGAGCACTAAAGTATCTTTAAAGTTCATATTTTATTTGATTTGACAAAAATAGGAGACTGCTTTGCTTGCAAGCTCATATCAGCTTCTGTTTAGATTGGAAACCTAAGTGGTTAAATATTGCTAGTTGCCACAGTTTATTGTTTTTTATGAGCAATGATATCTGCAGCACTGAACTAACTCTTCTGCCTTAAATGTAGGACACTAAGACTATGCTGTAAATCTTAGACCAACAGCATTCAAATATAGTTACTAACTGACTGATATCATTGTTAGATGATCTGTCTAACATAAGATTTATGAAGACAAGGGAGTATAGCAAAAGCCCTAAACTGCTGGTTTCCTTAGGTAAAAGGAGGATGAATTTCTAGCAGGCACTCCTCTCCCCACCAAATAATCTAAATGGTGATTATTTTACACTGATACAATAATTAATTGCTTTTATATTATAATATAGTCACTTTTAAAGATAAAAATATTATCTGAACAGGTTAGTATTCAGGAAACCTTCTCTTTTCTTAAGTTTTTAGAGGTGTATGTTCCATTATGGAATTGAATGTGAAGAAAATTGCGTTTGCTTAGTTTTACTGGAATCCACCACTTCTTACAAAATCCACTAAATGTGCTATTCCACAATTGTGTAAGCATGAGTGCCTATCACGTGGTTTGGGGACTTCCTGGAGTGTAGTGAAAATTATTTTTTCGCTGAATCATGCTTGTCTCAGTTTGTCCTTTGATATTTCAGCAAATTTTTGAATTCTTGAAAACCTAGTCTGAAGAAGATGGAGAAGATAGAAGAGCATAACTTTGAGTGAGATAGAGCACAGAGAAGCCACAAGAAATAGAACTGATAGAATATATTAGGAATATCTTAATCATCATACTCTCACTCTTTTACAGCTTTCCTATAAGCAGCCCTCAGTGTGTAAAACCTTGGGAATGTGCATTCATTAGTTTGTTGTTGTTCGTAATGGGACACAGATGCAGTATCTCAAAGACAAAAGTCATGAGGGCTTGAATAGTTTTCTGCTGTTAGTGGTAACGAACTCCAATGAGATAAAAAATGGGATAGATGTAAGCTGGAGAAAATATCTCTTGACCAGGTTTGGGTTTTTTTTAAGATAGTGGAATAGAGTTACTGTTTATTTGAAAAAAAAAAAAAAAAAAATCTGTGGTGTTAACCTGTTCTTTGGCAAAAATAAATGCTTTGGTTCAGGAGCTGCAAATAGTCAATCTGTAGATTCTCAATTCCTTGCAGAGCAGAAAGTTAAGTATGTGACTGAACTTGCTGGGGTAGACTCTTAGCTCCAACTGCTTCTGAAGATGAACTGTGTGTTCTTATGAATTTTTGTCTAAAATATCTTTTTCTCTCTTTAGCTAGTTTCCAAACAAATTCATCTGCTTTCTTATCAGACTGAAAAATTATACAGACTCATTTGGTCTTAACCACTAAGATCTATCACACAAATATTTATTGCAGTAAATTCTATGAAAATAATTATTTTCTTTCTGGAAGGGGAAACACTAACTTCTGTATGATCTGTGTTAGTTGCAAAGAATGAAGTGTAATACATTAGAAATTCATGACTCCAAGAATTTTCCCCTTTTTTTCTGCTGAAGGTAATTAGAATTCATGTAACCAGACCTACTGTGAAAACAGTGTAAGGTGTGAATAATACAAATCTGCTTTTACAGTAACACAACATTGTTGCATGTATAAAAACTGAGGTCTTCATTTCATATTACAAAGCTGAAAATAACCACCAGGTATTAATTTTCCCAAAGGGTTGTCAGTAATGGTTTCTAATAAAGCAAATGACTGTGTCTATAAACCCATACATTCCCTTTGCACATTAAGCAGTGAATGGGAAGTGTTAGCAAGAAAGGATTTAATGCTCAGCAGCTCACACGGTAAACACAGGTAAATATTTGATAAAGCAGTGTTTCCTAAAGACAATAACTTCCTTAGCTCTTCTGCATGGTTTTCTGAAAGACTATGCATTATAGCTGCAAAAAGATTGTTCCTGACAGCAATGTTCTTCATATTAGAGCATTGTCAAAACAGGTATATACATAAGGACTAGAAACAGCTGAAATACATCACTTGCTGAACATATTGCTGGGTATGCTCAATCTGGCGGTGCAACTGCATAGCAAAGTTTAAGGCACTCACACAACAGATGTAGTGACTCTGGGCAGTGAATCTGTATTGTTGGAATTATTATTTTTTTAGTAACTGTTAGTGAGGCTTGAAATATGTTTTCATAGTTTGTGTAAGGAAGAGAAATTAATCTTCTGACTTGCATGAATTCACATTCAACTTTTGTATTTTGACCAACATTGTTGCTATGTGCCTGCTAAAGGTTGGTGGAAGGTATTAAAAAAAATTTAGAAAAGAGAAAGTAGCCTTTCTTGCATTCATTCTCTGATAGGATTTCGTAATTTATCGTTGTAGTCATTGAGTCACATGCTCGAGGACTGAAATACATTATCATGTGTATTAGACGACAAGGAGACAGGATTGAGTTTGCATAACTGTCATATACTATCCAGGTTTTTGCTCTTCCTCTCTGAAGTGGGGAGGGAAATCTACTTATCATCAATAACAGGAAGGACATGTTTTAGATCTCTCATTCAACCACTTCTGAATGACTATTCACACTCACTTAACTGGGAATCTGGACTGTGTATACATTCATTTGTCTCACAGAATTTGATGTTGTCACTTGAGTGTGCTGTCTTTAACTTCTGCTCCATGAAAAATATCCTAACATTTTTAAAGTCAGGTTTAATAATCAGCATAGAGATAAAATTCTAAGACTAAACCATCTTGACAGAAACTTTTGAACATTTGCTAGGCATGTTTGGATTAAGAGGCCAGTTCTTTTCTTTCTGGGAGTGTTATAATAATTAACAATGTGTAGAGAGGTGGAATGAGTTTTAGTCCTGTAGGCTTTTGCAGTGCCTCCAATTAAAAAGATGTCTAATTTGGAAATATTTTATTTCTCTCCTGAGAAGGCCTAAGAAATGTGGGTCCTCGTCTCAGGCCTGTGAACATTAAGTATTTGGACTTCTAAATGCCCAAAATGCTTTTCCAATCTGTGCCTTGATCTTTTTGTGATTCAGTTTACAGATTTGTAGTATCACTAAAAACTCTGGGTTGCTTTGAAGCATAGTTAAAGGACAGATTCTCTGAGGGAGGCACAGAAATAATAGATTACTCATTACTGTACAAAATCTGTGTGCCCTACTTAACATGTAAAGAAACAACCTGTGTTTACTCTTGGATCTAATTAACTTCTATGATTCTAGTTGGGAACTGCAACAGCAAAAACAGACAGTCTGTCTTAAGTGATGCTGTTCATAACTCTCCAGTGCAGATCCTTCTCTATTGCAGACTCCCATTCCCATTTCCCTTTTCACCACCATCATATCCAGGCAAAAATAGTTGAGCCACTTGATGCAGCGTATCTGCAGGAATCAATTTTCATTTCCCGTCAGCAGGTGAGCATCCACTTGCAAGGTGAGTCAGTGGAAGCTGACTGCTCCTCTGTTGGAAGCAGTGCATGAAATACAAAGCATTTTTGATGTGTTGTGGAGTGGGGGAAGGGAGGGTCATATCAGTGTAACAATGTCTGGTTTGCAAGCAGGACTACTATAGATAGCAAAAAGTCACATCAGAGTGGAAAAGAGGGATTTGTATCACCTACCTCCCAGCCTGCGATGTGTACTGTGCTTTACTATCTCTGTGAGAATGGAGAGTGTGGTACAGCCACCTGTCAGCAGCCTGCTACTCCACGCAAGAGTAGCTGGTAGAGTCAGTATTCATCTGTGAAAACATCTGTGTAATTAAGCTGAATGCCGAAGAACATGACAGTTCAGATGATAGTAAAAAGTTTCAAATATACCCTTAGATATAGATTAGAGAGATTTGATTATCACATGGTTTTTCCAGACTTGTCTACGTAATTCAGTAGACATTGATCAATTGACAGGTGTGTATGCCAATTGCATTAAGAACTGTTATACTGATGTTAGGATAGAAAGAGAAAGAGGTAATCTGTTTAAAAGATACTTTCTTGTAAATACACATCATCCTCACCTTCTGTTCAAATGGGAATTATGCAGCTTTCTGCTTTCTTCTCAGTTGCAGTTTAAAAAAGAAGTATATGATTTGTGGTACAACCTAAAGATTTAGTTAAAAAAATCCTATTTCTACTTACAAATAAAAGTGTTTTCAAGTACAAAAGTATTCCAATTGCAATAATAACTTGTAGGTGGTACATACACTCATTATATCAGTATTAGATGAAATACTGGTATGGTAGGCATGAGAATACCAATGTGCATGGTGTCTAATTGCAATATGTTGTTTTTTGCAGAATGTAATTTTCTATAAAATGCCTACAGATGTTTTAAAAACAAACATGATTCTCAGAACACATGCTTTCCCGAAGATTAAAAGTGCATACAGCTGTTGGAGCTTGGTTTTTTTTTGTTTATTGTGGTTTTTTCCTTTTAAATCACATTTCAATTTTAAGGGATTGTGAATGTCTTACATTAATACCAAGCCCAATATAATCCTTAACTGAGAGTTGTTTTCCTGTAAAAAAAAAAAAAATTCTTTTCTAAAATTGTGAATTCTAAATTTCTCTTATAATGTACCAGATTCAGCTGGGAAGCTAGTGAATGTGCACAGATGTGAGACAAGTTTTGTCCTACCCTGAAGTTTTGTTGGGAACTTTCAATAGGAGCCCATTTAGCAGAAAAGCTTCATGATTATTCATTTATTGCCTTTTTTCCTACCATATTGCAATGATACTATTCATGTCACAATTCAGTTTCTACTATTTACATTTTAACCTATGAATACAGTCAATTTTGCTGTTGAAGAAAGAACTGCACAGTATTCCAGTAACTCATCTGCTAACATAGTTGGTTTTGATTAATGGACTCAGTCTAAAGGATTCTCTACTATGATGTGTGATACCTCTAACAAAAAAAAATGCATTTTTCATCAACACCTTGGAAGGAATCATTTATATTGTCACATATGAATGACTTGTTCGATTGTTGTGTTTCCTCTGTCATACCGAGCTTCTCATTTAAAGTGTGCAAGGAGAACTTACTGGATAAAAACTCCTGTTCAGCTAAATAATAATATCTGAAAATATTTAAAGCAGGTCAATCAAGTGTGACCTTGTATTGTTTTCATTATTTTTTTAAAATAAATGACAGTTCTGATTTTAATAACATGCTGAGTTGTGTTGAATACTTGAAAACAGTGGCCAGTCTTTTAAATGTTAAATTGGCATTAAAACTTAGATACTTTGACATGCACACAGGCAAAAAACCTTTTTATTCTTGCGTAAATACCTGATCATCACTTAGACATGTTTATTAATTAATATATATATAAAAAAATACCTAGTCTGACTTAGGAAGTAGATTTGCAATGTAAAAGTGTTTGTGTCTATATTTGTTTTGTCAGTGGAAGAAAAGCCTAATGCATGCAACACAGTATTTCTTATGCAATTAATTAATTTCCTATTCTTTATGTGGGGTAGAATTTCTTAAAAACACACAAACACACTTGTCTGATTTGCCTCTCATTTTAATATTTGCATAAAGATTCTCTAGGCTTTCTGATCTTCTCTTTTACATATTTAATTTTCCTCAGATTCTGAGAAGGCATTGTATTGAGGGAGTCAACTGGCACGATGCCCACAATTAATGATAAGCCTTTCCTTGTCATTCTTTCTGTGCCTCATTGTAGGCTTTTATGAGTAAAGTAAAAGAACACAGTGTATCTGTGCTTCTAAATGCAAAATACGTCACTTCACCTTTTCTTCCAGGGAGAAGACATGTAGCTGAAGGGACAGAGCAGGACAGCTAATGTCACTAACAAATGCATAGAAAGCTAGCTTCTTTCTTTTTCTCTCTTATACTTACTTGTTTTTGGGGTTGTGTTTTTTTCATTTCTATTTATTTCATTTTTAACTGTATATACTCATAATTATACAACCCCCACCCCATCTTTGTAATATTGTAATTTTGTTCCACTTACAGAATTTTTTGAATGGGACTGTGTGAATGAGCTTTCACAGGCATTTAGATACTACAAACTGAGGTCAACTTGGTATCACAGTAGATTTGGCTTAATAATACTAAATGCAAGATCATAATGTTTGGGGAGGTTGGTAAATGTTTGCTTAAAGCACCTGTACAATAAGGTGTATTTCATCAACCTCTACTCTTATAAACATGAAAAAAATTCTTAAGGATTTCTCTGATTGATCTTAATGTGTTGCATACCTGTTCTGTGAGTCACAGGAAGGCTCTGAATGACCCCTGTGCAGAGAAGGGTTTTGAGTAATACAGTATTTAGGGCTTTATGTAATGCCACTTGCATTGGTCATGTTGTTCCATACCTGTCGCTGTTAAGTCGTGACAGTCAATTAAAAAACATCAGAAGGCTTATTCAGGGGAACATAACGTCGTTGTCTCTTTATTCTTTCCCACCACCTTTTTATATCTTTTCTAAGCAGCAAGCAACAACGTTTTAATTGGGTAACCATTATTACTAATACATTTGGCAGTAGTCGTGAGACACCTGGAGATGTTCAAGGTTAAGCTATGATTCTCACACTCCCCAACTTACGGATCCACAGGCTGACTGTGTTCTCTAATTAGGCTGTGTACATAACTTACTTATCTTTAGGGATACACACGAAAGTTTCCCAAGTCAATCTCGTCTTCCAGGGAGCTAACTGTTAACCCCTTCACATACCTGTCTTCAAGGTCCAGATGCAAACTCCAGTGAAGTCAGTAAAATACTTTCTTCTTAGTTCAGGAGACTTTTTAATTGGTATTCTCCGATTTTACTGCTTTTTCTAGGGTTAAGTTTTAAAGCCTCTGCACTCAGATTTCAAAAATATCTAGAGAACCCTTAACCTGACAAGAGATTTCTTGCAGTCTAGCTGCTATCAGAGCTTACACTTAATTAGCACTGGCTTTCAGATTTTCAGTGAGGGGGAAGAAAAATCTTCTGATTCAGGGTAAAGAAAAGAGTATATGGACATAGCAAAGAATCGAAGCTAGCATATACTGTAAATTATAGCATCAGCCAATACAAGGACCTGTAGAGTTTGGTTTTCATACAACATGACTTTATTTAGAGTTGAGTCAATAGCATATAGTCCTTTACTAGGGAAGGATTTTTTATGATTTTTCTTACTCCTTAAAAGTGACTGTGTCTTAATGATTTTGCAATTGCGTGATAGCACTAAGAGACCCATTATGACAAAAGACTAGAATGAGTATAGCATAACTTGTCAAAAGATTCATTTTTCAGTAGATTTAATAGATTTCTTGACTGAAATCTTGGGAGATGCAGGGTCTATCCAATTACTAATGTAACCTGAGTGTGTTTTATAGGCTGTGAGGCAAATCTATGACAAACAGATGCCTATAAGAAAATACCACTGCTATGTTTTATCTTCTCTGTAAAAAAAAATGGTACTGTTTTGCAAAATATATATTGTGACATACACAGTGGGTAGCTTTTAAAAATAACCATCGCATAATCAAAAAAAAGAGAAGAAAAGATGGTAATAGTTGATGATTCATTGTAACGGGTGTGACGCAAAATAAAACTCTGTGGAGGTAATGGAATATAACATTTTTAAATAACTTATTTTTAACATTTTTTGAAAACTAGAATATTATGAGCCACATACAGATTGCTTACTATACATATTTAAATTTTATATTTGTTGAATACTTCAGTAGGGACAGGAACGGATAATAATTTCATTGGCTTGCTCTGTTGAAGAGGATATCTGCTACTGGAAATAATACCCGAGTAACATACCTGCCACTTTCAGTATATTGTCTTACCATATAATCCTGCTAGAAAGCTAAGGAAGTAGATTTAAAAAATGTCTGTACACCATGGTGGTTTTGTGCATTTTTTAGAAAAACTTCTGTAGACCTCTGTTTTTATCTGTATTAAACTCTTGTATTTTTCCACTGGAACACTGTTTGCCAGGTTACTACCAGAGTTTTGATAGAACTATCAATCAAAATCACTGTAGAAGGGAGAATAAAATGTGGACAAAACAACACAGCAGGACTGGCTGTGAACAAAACTTCTGGCCTTTTTTGTAATGTCAAAAGGATGCTCATCAGAATGCCCTCATTTGTTTGGATGCAACTGAGCTTCAAAAGGGCAAGACAGGTGTGCTGTTTTCAGGAATCTTAATTTATTTTGTGGCACAGTTCATAAACTTGGAGCTAAATGTGAGAACAGAACGCATTGTGGGGCCAGCTCAATGTATCTTTACTTCCTCTAGAAACAAAAATATTTAATACTGTTTTGTACTTCCACACCTGGGTTGCTGTGGCATCACAGCAGAGTGAAGAGCCTTCTCTAAGAGATGTGCCAGGATGCTGTCTGCTTGGCTGGGGTAGTTCAGCACTTCAAAAACCTGGACAGCTGGGGTACCATCTCATGAGAGACAGCATTCTGCTGGGCTTCAGAGAAGGTAAGAGTTGAAGGTGGGACACTGTATCCAGCTGACATACCAGTTCTGCTGCTAGCTTATGTTTCAGCAAATGAGAAGATGATGACAAAAAAACAACAACCAAAAAAAAAAGGGCTAGGTAGCAAAGGTTCATCCATCAAAGATAAGTATGTCTGTTGTGTTCCGACACACAAACCTTTAAATTGACAGTTTTTGGAGGTAGGAAAAGTCTTTGAATAGACCTTTACTTTCATTGTCCTACTTTCTGTGTTTGGTCCTGCACTTTCCACATGTAGGTGTCCAAACCACTACTGAAAGAACTCTCTCAGTCCTCTGAATATCTCAGAATCTCTTCTATTTTTGCAGTTTTGCTACTATTCCTATAAAAATCATGATGTCCTTTCCTGGTTTTGTGGTCTTTATTGGAACAAGCTGTGCTTCCTACACTTCTTTTGTTCTTTCTGTACTATTCACCAGCACAGTTACTTCTCTTTTTAAAGCATTTGTATAGAAACAAATCAGCTGCATACAAATGGATCTGCACTGATGTGCCTTCTGCTTGCAAACAGCATAAGGCAGCCAAATTTCTACGAGGGATCAAAGAGTTAGGTTATGTGGGTAAAGGTGTGCATTGGAGACAGAACAGCTGCTCCAGTCTTTTGAACTTTCATCTACCACTTCCCCGTTTCCAAGCATGGTGTCACAGCAGCAGTTTTTCACAGCCATCAGAGACTGCATTCTTTCCCAAACTGTTACCAGACCTCTTGTATGAGGCTTCTGGTGTACGCTTGTGCTATGTAATTGCAGTTAGGTGTGGTTGAGGCTAAAGTACTGTGTGTTGAGAACTGAGTTCAGCCCTTCTGAGGTGAAGTCACTACAAATGTGTGATGTACATGGGAAAGGCTCACTGTTCAGCTGCTTAGATAAAAAGCAATTACTTCTTCCATTTGTACCCTGGTATAATAGTTCTGAGCTGTCCAACAGAAGTGATATTATAAAAACCCACTTTATATTTTAAAAACAATGCCGTTTTCTTGCCCTATTTGCAATTTGAAAAAAATTGGAAGGCTGTATGCTCTTTCCTGAGCAACCTGTACCCACAGCACAGTCCAGGGGCCCTGCGCTGATGTGGGCTTGTGCACCCAGCTGATTGTGACTGGAAATGAAGATGACTCTTTGTCTCTTCTGTCATGTTGAATTCTGGGACTGGCATTTAAGAAGCCCTTTTGAATGAGTAGCTTCAAATTGATCCAGTTTGTTGAAAAGCTTGAGGCCCACTGAATTGAAAAATAGCATTTGGAATGGAAAAAAATGATAGATTTCAAGTCACTATGCAAGCTTTGTGAGACTGGATTTTGCATTGCAGCAGTCATTTAGAGTGTGCAACTGCTTGTTTCAGCATTCTTTTAATTCACTGACTTTTATTCCACTAAACTTAGAACAGGAAAAATATTTCTGTATATGTGTGTGTATATGCGTGTCTCTGTGTGTGCATAAATGTATTAGTGACAGCTGTATGTATTAGTGACACCTATATGTAAAAAATAATTATTTTAAACACCTCCTAATGTTTAAAAACATTTAGAAGCTATTCAAATGGCTTTTTCTGAGCATATTGCAGTTGTGAATACCATGTGTTATGTATGGCTTTATGCAGATCTGTAAGAGTTGCAATATATGGTTAAAACCCTTGGTTATAAATCTAAAGGCTGAATTATAAGATTTGTGGATAATCAATTACTATGGATTAGTAATTTATTAAGACACTATTATTTTACCACCTATTAATAAATACAAGAATTGTTAATGATGTCATGTGAACACACACTGATATTTCTAAACTTTGCTATTTTTTCCTTTCAGGAGGTCTTGTGACTAGAATCTTGTCATTTTTTTCCAATTGTAACATCATGAATCAGCAATTAGCCTTCTGCTCGCAGAAAAACTTCAAGCTGTGCACTTCAAAATCTGATGTCGAAGTTTTTTAGTAAGGTTGCACTATGCATTTATTCTGTGTTTCGAAAACAATCTAGGCTTTATGAGGACTGTTAAGACTTACGGCTTAAAAATTGATTTAAAGTGCATATTTCCATGTGTTACCCATTTCTCTGGAATGTGTTGGTTTTGATTAGGGGTTAACAAAAGGATGTAGGTAATTCTGTGCTTCAAATGTCACAGCACTGATCACAGACATAAATTTATTGTCTGTCTTCACTCTCTGTCTGTTCTCCATCCTCAGATTGCCTGCCTGGAGAGCAGTCTCAGGCCATACTGACATCTTGAGCCATGTTAAGGGATTGTAGTAAATTTTCACAGTCCAAACAGTGGACAGTGGACAGGCTAGTGAGCAGTTTGACCATGCTGATACATATGTGCCAAAGTTCAGGGCTATGACCTGCTGCTGTTCAGATCACTAGGATAAACAGAACCATTGGGGCCAAGATTAGCAATTTAATTAGAACACCATGTAAAATTCATATCACGTGTCATTTGCTGAACAGGACCTATGTCATTTTACAGCTATTATATAGCAGTGAAAGGAAAGATAAAGTCAAGTAATATTTATGTAAACAATATAATTAGAATATTAGTTTTTAGGATGTCACATAATAATCCTCAGATTTTATATTTTTGATATTTTGCCTATGTTTCATCACAGTAACCCCCTCCAGGATTAAATGCTTACATGGAAAATAGCAACAATTTGGCACTGTCATGTATTACAGTTACCAGAATAAAAAACAATCATGAGCTCCTAGAAAGTTTGTTGTTGAGGAATACATTCAGTGCAAGTGGCTTGGTGTGCAGCTCTAGACTGAGCTCTGGGGGAGCAGGAGCCCAAGACAAGGGGCCATGAACTGCTGACTCTTTGCATAACAATCGTGGGGACCTGTGGCCCAGTCGGGTGACCAGAGGCTTAGAGACATGGCAGGGGGCAGGGCCTCGGGAGAAAGAGCAAAAGTTTTGGGTGCTTGGACTATTAGGATATCAAATCCAAGGGTGTCTTTTGTTCGGGGTCCCTTCTCAGAGGCACCAGTTCAGGCTGTTGTTGCACTGTGAATGAACGGCTTTATGGAATGAGATCTATGACTCTGCCATGGGAAACCTGGGGCCGAACTGGTAAGGAAACCTGGTCTGACAGTGTGTGAGTGGGGTGTGTGGGGAGTCAAGGGGGGACCCGTCGGGTCACTGGAGCCTCCTGATGTGAAGGGGCTTCGGTCTCAGTAGTGATAGTCTCTGGCCTTGGGAATGTGACTGCCGGAGAGCCTCTGAATGATCAGACTGGGAAGTTTCCTTAATGTAAACATTTAGCTGAAGATCAAGGATATTAATCATTATGAGAAGTAATGATAGCAAGAATAATATTGGGGATAAATTTCCAATTTAGAAGTTTAAAGTAATTCCTCACTATTAAAAATTAGAATAAAAATATGACAGGGATGAACTGACCTCAAAGGCACCTAAGTGGTATGGTGGGTTTATTCTGAATGATACTGGTAACAACTGGAAACAAGGTGCTGGGTTTAAATAAAAAAGTAATTTGCTTGAAATTTTCTTATCACTTGCTAAATCTGTATTCTGTTTTCCAAGGTGTAAGTTTTATAGACTAAAGACCAGTGTGCTCTGCTATATACCAAAGCCATTCAGACTTCCAGTTGCTAATAGCTGGTAAATCTTTTGTCTGTCCTCAGACAGTGACACTGGTTCCAGAGAGATGCTTGCACAGAAGGGAGATACATAGCAGGACCACGAGGAAGAAAATGGTATAGTTGCACCAAAGTGGTAGTTTAATATGGTTGCAGAAGATGTATTCTTATGAAGACTATACATGTAGTTGTTTACACTCTTTGCATTTCTAGACGCAATATGCCTGAGAAGCTGATCAAGGCAGTGACTTGCAATCTTGTGCTTAGTTTATGGGATAACTCAGAATTGACATTTGGTGGCTACACATAAATAGAATAATTTGGTCCTAAGAAAAAGTGTCATACATAAAATTTGATATTTTCCTTTTCAGAATGAAAGAAGCCTTTGGCATAAAATTTATTCGGGGTCACATTTCACCTATAACCTGTTCTGTTTTTTTCTTTCTCAAACCTGTACCTAGTTACACTTTAATATTTGCAGTCTCTCTAGATTGTCAACATCATTGTATAATAACCAACTTATTATAGAAAGCAGCAAATGCCATGCTGCCAATCACTTGTCCATCACACTAACAGGTGCACTGCCATTGTCAGTGTCAAGCTGAATACTGGGGATCAGTTAGACAGGTGGAGTAATTTACTCATCTTGTAGTGGCAGAAGGGGCACCTTATCAAGGAAAAAAGAGAAGTGACTTCCCTTGGTGCATTTGGTATGTGGCTGTATAACTTGGATTTATAGTCTCTGTGTAGAAACTGATGTGCAGACTAAATTTTACTCTAAGGGAGAGGGTGTTCTTTAAGTTATTATGCAAGAGTATTTCTTTTTCCTCTTTCTTTACCTTATCCATTGTCATTCTCACTCTCTCCCCCCGCTCTCCCATCCTCAATCTTTCACTATTGTCAACCTAACAGAGTGCTAGACGCTAAATCCTTGAAAGATCTGTCAGTCTATTTGAGTAAAATAAATAAGAAAAAGGAGTCAAACTACAATGAGAAGGAGCAATTAATGTGTACTAATTTTTTTCCAACTGCCGTATTTTTTTGGCAGTGTCTGGAAGAGAGGGGTCCAGAGTATGGTTGACCATTTCAACTGAGGAAAAATGTAAGAGTTATTCCTGCAATACCAATGCCAGTCTTCACCTGTCCTCATCTCTGTAGCTATGAAAGCTGCTGGTCAATACCTAGAAAGTTTTGGGGGACATCAGAGAAAGAAGCTGCTTTATTTGCCTGTCTTTTACTGTCAGTGTAGTGGAGAAATTCTCAGATATCATATGTGATCAGACTGGAGCTTTAAGCAGGAGAGCTATGTCTGGTGTTTGTACCTGTAGCTTCTGACTAAAGCTGTCTGTGGTCATCGTTTGTGGTCATTTACTGGTCCAGTTGTCTAGGCCAGTAAATAGAGATATTAGAGCGATCTATGAGTGTTCAAAGTCAGAATAGTAGAGGCAGCCTTAGATTAAACAGTGGGAAGAATTAATGGTAATGATTTTGAAATCTCACTTTTATTGCAGCACAGTGGCTTGTTGGTAGATGAGATACACTGTAAGTTAATTCTATATTACGCACAGGAGCAGACTATGAAATTCGGGGTTTAAACAAATTTTATGTTGCTAAAGTGTCATTTTTCTTTAGGGTTCTGCTAATAATAGGCTTGACCTGTGGGTTGACAGGGGGTTTTGTGGTGCATTGACTGTTTCGTTTATCAAATAACTCCCATAGTCTCCAACTCGATCATCTAGATATGTAGTTCAGCAATTCTTGTTCAGAGCTGAGTTCCCTGTCCCTGTCCCTCTCCTCCCTTCTCTTCACTGGCTATCAAAATGTAATGGGCAGTACTAAGACTGCAGAGGTTCTTGGCCATAATGGCACATTATACCTAATCTGATGTAATTACAGGCTGCTGCCAACAAGGGTGCTCCCAGTCCTTGTACTTCCTGTTGCTGATCTTGTATCCCTTGAAAGGAAAAGAAAAAAATGTTATTTTCACTAATCAGTAAGAACCAACTACCTCCTAGCTGCAGGAGTGCTGGGAAATGAAGAGGACTAGGATTAGCTTTTTCAGTGGCAGGCAGCAGTTAGGTGGAGGATGAAACTGCACCTCTGCAGCCCTTCCCTGTTCAGCATGCAACCCTTGCGGGTACACATCTAATCATTCCCTCTGTTTATTTTGCTATTATTCCCCACAAAGCAACACAAGAACTTTACTATCATGCACTAACTTCTGAGGGTTTTTTTGACAGTGCTATAATGTTATCTCCATTTAACTAGTACTACATTTACAGGTATTAAAAAGCATTACCCATCTCCACATTCTGTTTACCAGAACAGCATGCAACCCCAAAGCCTGTAATTGCAAAATAATTTTTTTTCTCTTTTTCTTTCTGATGTAATTTGTGAAATTCAAAGACACTGAAAAGTTTCAAACGCTTGATCCAGAGAATTTTCTTCTGGGTTAGTATTTTGAAATTCGAGTTGCGAAGCAGGAAAACCAGAAGAGTATTTTGCATAGATGGAAAAATGAAACAAAAGCAAACAGTGCTGAAAATATCTCTTATACTGGACACTTAAAGAAAGCACTTTGTTTTCTCTTGATATATTTTGTTTTAAATTGGTTTCTTGCCCTGTATTAGGAAACTGGGCTCAGAAATCACAGATCAAGGTCGGGTCCTGGAAATGCGCCTGAGGCTTTAGCTGCACAAAGCCCCAGGGCTGGACGCACATATCGATTGCTCATACTCTGACACTACAACTAAAACAAGACCTTCATATTCCAGGCTTTCCCCCTTTCTAGCCCCTTTCTTCCCAGAGAAAAGAAATGCGGATGCATACCCTGACTGCATGCTAATCTCTATGATAATTTGGTAAAATAGGACGCTAAGGAATGATTAAATGCATGCGAACACAGAATTTCCATCACTATTGTGGTTTTTGTCTCTGCATAAAGAAAACCAGAAGCCAGGTGATCCCCTCTTTGCAGCGATCCATGTGGTTTGCATGACAGGGCTGCCAATATGGAACTGAAATTCAGTAGAATGCAAGGCTTAGAAACAGGAGAAACTTGGGTTTGGTTAAATGCCATTTTGGCAAATGCCACTGACACTTTTGTTTTAGAAAGTATTTGATGTCTGAGAACTGAAACACTAAGAACATCCTTTAAAGGTACAGATCAGAAAACACTCTTATTCCTGTTTATTCTTAATAAAGTGTTCAACAAGAAAATGACCACAAATATTTAAATTAGATAAGAAACTTCTACAATGTCTGAGAATGGAGATTTAGGTTTGGAGTCCCTGATTCATTATTTTTCTCTCTCACCTGAATGGAGATTGGAAAAATTAGTTCAGTTATGGCAGCTACATTGACTTCATTTTCAGAGGTACATTTTAAGGTAAATTATGCTATTCACTTACAATAAGCACACTAGTGTTCTCTGCTGCTTGCAGTTCTCTCTATAAATGAAAACTATCTCTAACGCAGGCAGTCCAGCTCTTTGCATGACACCTAAATTCCCTTTTCTCTCTTAATCTTACAGTTCTGTTTCTCAAAAAAACCTTCACCACACCATCTCTCTTTGAATATTTCTTCTATTTCTGCTGTGTAGTACAATCTAAAGAGAACACAGCCTTTCACCAGTTCTGATATTATGCTTTCCCACCCGGTGATACAATTTTGTCTGAACTATAACCAATGCTTTCAGATCTGGTGTGTAAAGCTAAGTGTCTGCACCCACAGTGAACTGAATAAAAATTGTAGTTAAATATACCACACATGGATTCAGGAGCTGAGCCGTTAAGTGTCAAGTCTGGAAATGCTGGTCTGTGTGTTCTGAAGCAATGAAGGGAAGAAGAAAAGGGCAAAACCCAAGGAAAATTGGTGAGGACTTTTTTTTTTTTTTTTTAATCAGAATACATTTTTGATGCTGTCATCAAAGTGTGCATATGAAAGCACCTCTTTAGAAAAACCTAATCTTTTAACTATACCGCTTCAGTAGCAAAGCTGCAGTGTAAAATGCTAGGAAGTTCTTAGTCACTGGATTGCCTTTATGTGTTCATAAAAGCTCTAATAATAACTTCATTTTTCGAACTCTGTACACATTGCAGAATTCAGCTAGTGCTTACTGCACTTACAAGCTGTATACACTATGACATGCTCAGATACTATTTTGTCTGTGGTTTTTGTTTTATTTGTTTGATAGAGCAGTGAATAGAAACACCAAATTTTAAAGGGTTTCTGGTTTAAAGAGTGAATACCTTTTTCTGCCTGAAAACTTATATTCATAAATTTAGTTGGCATGATCTCATTGGGAAAATAAAACACAGGATTTGTAAGTGTCCTCATGAAGATATGTAAACCTTCTAAAAACTTAATTCATTGCTTAGAGTACAGAAAGCAGAAAACGTACTTATATAGCTAAGACTGTTACAAGGTTGAAACCCCAGAGGCCAACTCCAGAGACAGACCATGTATGTAGTCATATATGTGAGGTGGTTCATTTTTCAAGATTTTTTCCAACAACTTCCTGTTTAAATGTTATTACATAAAGGCACAGGGGGTTTCTTATCTTCTGTTGTTAACTTGAGGAACCATACTGACAACTGCTTATAGAAAAATACTTTTTTTTTTTTTTTTTAAGAGCTCAGCTCTCTGTTCTTAGAGTATGTTTTAAAAGAGATGTCTGAGATGCAGGTTTTTTGGGGAAGGAATACTTGTATTGCTGCCAGCTTACATCTCCCACTGGGA
This sequence comes from Pseudotriccus pelzelni, assembly GCA_035584735.1. NCBI lineage: Eukaryota > Metazoa > Chordata > Aves > Passeriformes > Tyrannidae > Pseudotriccus > Pseudotriccus pelzelni. Next base: position 62,199,073 of record JAWMRA010000001.1, on the reverse strand, counting down.
GCCACTGTGGAGCAAGGATTACCTCAAATAGGTTTTAGCAGATTAAACAAGCCACCAAAAAAAGCTTGTCTCTGTTTTTCCTACCTGTGTCTACAAATAACACAGTGGACAGAAGGAGATGAATTACAATTTAGTATGTCAGCCATAACCATCCTGTGTCTCAGGAGGTTTTGCTCCAACTTCATTAATGTATGAGTAAGGTATCATCTGAAAACTTCTAAAGATAATAGCAAATATAGTTGTAGGAACTTGTAGCTTTTGTTATGCTGCTGCACTGTTGTTACATTATAATTTTACGTTTCTGTTCTCAGTCAAATATTCTTTTGTTTTGTCTCTGCTTTCAGGAACTCAAAGGCATTTAAATTTTGAAGCAGTGTATGCTGACAAACCAGTTATACTGAACAAGATTCTTGCTAAACAACAAAGTTTGTTTGCTTTTACACTAAATCAAAGTGGGAAAAAAAAGAGTGAAGCTTATGCCTGCACACACAAGCTGTGGTTCTGTATATGCAGTTGCCATTCTTGCTCGCTGGTCTCCAAGGGCTATAGAAGTAAATTGGTGGTTTGGGTTTAAGCTGATCTTTGAGTTTCAAGACTGAGAAAATGTTGTTCATACATACTCAGTGCCCACACGTTATCTGTTGTAGAGAAATGCAATCCATATAGCGTCTCATGGTGTGCGGCCACAGATCACTGCTGAGTTTCTGTCTGTGAATGTTGCTCTCTATGAATAAAGCAGAAGAGGCAGAGCATGTTTGAAATTCTACTTGGACAGTAAAAATAAAATTCTGTCTGAAGGGTAGGCTCCATTCAAAAGACTTTGTCTTGTTAAATTGTTGCCTCATGCTCTATCGGTATGTAACTGCAGGCATTTTCCCACATCTTTATACTACTATTGCCGTTCTAGCTGTTAGAATCTGTAATCAGTTTCACATTTGTCTCCAACAAAAATATCTTCTTCAGTATCTCTAGCCTTTAAAGGTGAGGTGATGCAGCTTGCTTCACTGATGTGTGATTACATATTAATTATACAGTAAAAATTCAATCTGTTGATGAAATTTTATAGGATTGCTTGGGTTTTGCCTCTAAATTGGTCAAAAATGGGTAAACATTTTGTTGCTCCTACAATCTTTATCAACAAATTGTTAAAAAAATAATTCCTAAGCCTTTAAGAAAAAAATTCCATATCATTGGACTAATAAAACTCTTCCTATTTCCAACAAAGTAAAGTCTTTAAAGTGTATGCATAAGGTCTAGTTATACATTTTCACAATTTTTTTCAAGGAAAAAGCAATCACTTCATGATTTCTAGTCCTGAATTACTGTAACAGGTGCCCAGCAAACAATATCTGTTGCTCTCAACCTTTGTATTTGTGCAGTCCACATAGTTTATAACATCATTCTCTATGTTGGTGATATTTTATACTGTTAGAACAAGTGTAAAGCATGATTTCTAGTTACGAGTGAATTGGGGAAAAGGAAAAAAACTGGTCAGTTTTCACCAAAACTTGGCCTAAGCTTCTGCAAAGTTTGTTTTTGAAAAAGTTTCTTCATATTATTTGAAACTAAATTAACTTCTATAGCAATACTGTTTATTGTGGATGAATGATATTGGAATTAATTCTCATACACAGAAAGCATGATACTGTAAATTATATAATTCTTGAAATGCAGTTAGAGTCAAAAAGGTAACTTTGTGAAAATGACACTGTGGAGTTCCCTATTTCTTCCTTCTCAGTGATTTCCCTATTAAATGTGTTTAGCTTGCAAATCTAGAAACCATTTTTCTAACTGTCAGCTGTTCATACTGAACTTCCGATTTTAAATCTGTTTCCCATCTCTTACCCACAGAATAGAACTTACTTACTGAAACTTAGATGATGCCAGTCCTTTTTTTGGTCATGGATGAGGCAGGATAGGACCCGGCTCATTCTTCCATGGGGCAGCTGGAGTGACATTAAAACTGCCTTGCAATTATTGTGAAAAAATTGCTAGATGAGGAAAAAGATGCAACTCTGTAAATAGAAACTGTTCTGTGGACTGGAAATACGTCACTTTTACATTTTATGTTTTATTTGTGCACGCCAAAGCAAGTTAGAATAAATGCAGGTGTGATTATCGTTCTTTCATAAGGAGAGAAAATACAACTGAGATGTTAGAAGCTGCATTATTCAAAGCCACAAAGGCTGTTTTTCATAGTCTAATATGTATCCCTTTAAGATTGATTTGCTTATCTCTGTGGCTAGTAATAAACAAACATTTTACCTTCCTGATTAGTTGCCTTACAAGATAGCAGAGCTGTAAATTGAAGAGTTGTCAAATGGTACTTGCTTGTATAGGAATCATTTATTTAAACTTCTTTTATATGAACTTAGGTCCTTTCTCTCTCTTTCCATTCCTTAACAGTTTTCCCCCTAAACAGAAACCATGATCGTCTTGATCTCTTTCACCTGTCTACCCCAGAGAAGCCAAAGCTTCCAGATTTGAGTATCACTAGAATTATGAAACTGTGTAATCTCAACCAGCTGGTACATCACGTCTGTAGGCTCTTTTCTCCCTGCTACCTATCTTCTTTTCCAGATAGCAAAATTTGGCCAGTATATGTTTCAGTAAAACACAAAGATTTAAATCAAAACTTTAATTCCCCACTTTTACTAAATATTTTGTTTGGCAGAAGCTTCATTACACAATAAATGAGTCTTTTGGAAAAAGCCAACTGTTTCGTATAAAACAAGCTCCTGTTCCTTTATTGCTTTAGGGGGAGAACAATGAAAATTTACTGTTACTGGCCACATCAACCTGAATGAAAGCCAAATAGGAAAATTGAAAATGATTGTCAAGTTCATCATATCTAATACAATAGAAGCAAATTAGAGTTATCTGCAGCAGCAGAAGTAGCAGCAGATTGCATTATAAATCATCATATCATTGACAGTCAATTACATTCAAAACTTTTCAAGCATGAGGCAGTGGCACTGTTTATCTACTAACAAACTTATTCAAGCCAGAAAACACAGTGTGGGTGCATAAGGAGAATTTCTTGGGGGTCTGAAGCATTTGCATTAAAAAGAGAGAATTTTATCAAAAACAATATTCCATGAAGAGTAGAAAGGATGAATCCTGAAATTCCAGCTTTAAACCTAATCTGCCTTTCTTCTTCCACTGCAGTAAATGCACATTTGACTGTTGTCTGAGAGAGCCCTCCAGTAATGTCAACTTCTCTCCAGTCTTCTCTGCTTCATTACCACTGCTGCTTTCACAATATTTCTAGTTCCCAGCATTTTCCCCCTTTCCTTGTTTTTTGTTTGTTTGCTTGCTTTTAATTTGAAATACATTTTTAGTTTGTCTACAGGAATGAAGAGTTTTCTGTAAATTATTCAAAGTAAGTTACCTTGCATTTTAGGGAATCAATGACTCACCTAATGGATAATGTAATTTTAATTAAATAAATTCTAATCAAGTAGATTATATAAAAATTAATATAAAATGGTCAAAAAGTCTAGACCATATTCTACCAGTCATTTTATTGTATGAAGTCTCAGAATTGGACTGAACCCTCAGAATTAAATGCAATTTTTTCTCTACTGAAAGTTACAATGAGTGTACTTTCTGGCTGTTCCCCTGGGCATCAGGGAAAGCACAGAGCAGAAGCAAAAACTTCTGGCCCCAAGACAAGGGTTTGTGATTTTGCTATAGTGGAAAAGATGGGGAGAGTGCTCCATATGATGGTCCATCTACTTTTTCGATACATGCTGAAAGCCCTGAAGCCGTAACAGAGTGTGATGCAGGGTTAGTATCGATCTTATATCTACACGCCTGTATTGAGTAGGAGAGATCGTTGGGTTTTAGGGAGAAGGCTCTACATTTATTTTTTTTGTAATCAAATCTGGGTAAATCTCCAGAGGCTCTCTAGCATCAGGTCTCTTCATATTTTTCGAATGACATGAGAAAACTATTGCAATATGGAATGAATTGCTCTGATATTAAATTGGGTAAAGAGTCAGGGTTCAGAACTGTGCTGCTATTTTGCAGAATGAAAGATTTATTTTTAGTAAGAAATAAGAGGCTTCAGGCCTAGGACCTTTTTCCTGCAAGAGGTCTCCTTTGTGCTCCTTTGTCCACTGTCTCCATCCCATTCTATTCAGTTGAGTCCAGCTGTACTGCATGGAGATGCGCTTGCGATTCATTCTCAGCTGCAGTACTAAACCACCAAGTAATTTTTGTCACTAGCCACCCAGCCCTCTGTTTATTTGAGGTAAGAGGAGCATGAGAGCGAAGAGCCATCTTGTTACAGTTGCCACCCATCTCTGCTGAATTTTGCCACGCCTAAGAACTGCTGTCCCTCTAAACTTAAGCCACCAGCTGAAATTCTAGACTTATCACTTCTTGGATAATTAAACAAAAATAGAGGCAACTGTAGGAAGTGGTTCAGATGTTAGAGGGTATAATCATGCCAAGAATCTAGAACAAAAATTGAGTTAATGTAGGTATCATGGTTAGTTGCCTGAAGATACGTAGAATGAACCTATTAAGTCTAAGATCATAATGAACATTAACAAAATCGACACTGACATAATTTTAAAGCACTCAAATTAGCTGAACAGTAGAAAATAAAGGCTTCTGCATAATGGTGAAATCAAATGTGTGCATGCAATTTTACATATCTTGAAACAATAAAAAAATCTCTTAATGTTTGTATCAGGGAAGTATGGAATGTGGACGCTGTCTGGAATTCAGATATGCTGGTTATTCTGCTTTTCTAGAACTGTGCAGTTGACCTAACTACCTGATGTGTCTACCCTATGGGTCATAGCCTGTGTTGTGAAGGAGTCTCTGGGGCACTAGATATCTTTGTTGAGGTAACCGAATCTCATCCACTCTTTGGACTGTGGTCACAATATGAAATTCCAACTACAAAATAGAAGACAATTACGCATTCAGTGCAGTTTTCTTTTGGTTAGATGTTTCACTAAGTATGGGCTGAAACCTACATTTCTGTGGTTTAAACAAAGTTTAGCATATTTTCAAAGATTTACAGTTTTACTAAAGTCTTCGTACAAATCTGGCTGCAAATCATATCTTTATTTATCCATCTCCTTTGCCTCTTTTAGTTTTTTATGAAACACTCTTGCATCCACTATCGAAAGAATGAATACTAAATTTAGTATTTAAGTAGTTTTGTAGAGGATTATGTTCCATATCCTTACCATATTAAGAAACTGTGGTGTTTGGCAGGCTTGTTTGCTTTTAAAGCTTCTTGACAGCTGGGGTATGACAAAAAAAGCTTTTCTGTATGCTTGTTCTGAATTTTTTTGGACTTAGATTATCAAGTAGTCATAAATAAGCCCTATTGATCCAGATTATTATTTTATGTTTGCTTCCACACATTTCACATACTGAGTTCCACTGTGTGCCTTATTCCAGAGGAATAGGTCAGTGTAAGTTACTCTGTGGGTGACATTCTAAGAATGAGTTAAGCCAGAAGTACTTGATTGTTTACAAACCTGTATTTCAGTAACCATCATAAATAAAATAATAGATTTCAAATTATTGTTTTGATTACTTGAAATTGAAAGTTAGTGCCATTGCATTATCATAAATACAGAAGCAAACTTGTGATAGGAACATTAGTTAAGATCAATGGTGGTGATTTGATCTCAATAACATAAAGACCTGTTTAAATCATGGGGGGGTTTGTTGTTTTGTGGTTTTTTTTTTTTGTTTGGTTATTTTTTGTGGGTTTTTTTTTTAATACGTTATTCAACTTTGGTCATCTTTTGGTACAGTTTTTCAGTGGTTTTCTTTTCAGCTATGCTCATAAAAAATAAATGCCGTGGATTTTTTTCCACTTGTACTAAACAATCCTGCTAATATTGACTGAAATTAGTAGGAGACCTATCTTGCTTTATGCTGCATATGCTGGAGTTGGTTTTGGAAGCCAAATTTTCTGCTCACTAGCTTTAAATATTTGATTTGATTTAATGTTCTGAGCAGACATGAACAGGGTTTTTGAAAAGCAATTCTGACATACTGTTAAGTGGTCTTTAGATTGTAGGAATTTGTTGGATACTTTATTCTCTCTTATTGAAGTGTATGCATTGCCAATTAATATTTGAGATTATGTTCAAACTCTTGAACATATCACACTCTCAAACCCACTCCATTTCTTTTTAATGCATCCTGAATTTCAGCCTTTTCATAAGACTTTGTATTGTAATATCATCTTTCCTACAGTTGTAGGCCCTGGAGGTTCATCTTTACTAAATGCAACATGACTCAATTCTTCTATTTCCGAGGAAAAGTTTTAAAAAGCTCTTCTGTTTTGTAAAGAGATGCCATATTTTTGCATTTATTTTGGATTTCTTGGTGGGTTGGGGTCATGTTGGCGTGAGGACAACTGTCTGACTTATTTTTAACTGCTTCCCAGTGGGAAACATCTTATCTGTAAAAAGCCCAATTAGAAGCTACAGAAATACATATGTTCTCAGAATTCTGTAGTGTATAGACAACATGCATAATTTATGCAACATGTTTGGAATTTTGTACCTTGTTTCTATTATTTTGTAGGAAGGGAAATGATAGATTGTCAAATCATGCTACATGTTTTAATTTTTTGATAGAAGGAGCAAATATGTTTATACAAGGTCACTCAACTCCTGTAAGAAAGCTTATTAATGTGAGAAATTATTTGCTGAGGTAAACCACCTCTGTTTGATGTGTAAAATTCATCACTCCAGTCTTGTTTAGTCATGTACAAAATACACTGTAAATGTTAAAAATTCAAGGGAATTAATGCTTTAGCCAAAATATTCTCAGGCTATTCTAGCAGGAACGCTGGGGATTGATGAGAACTGATTTTGATGAGGTTGACACAAACAGTTTCTCTGATGTGATCCGAATCCTTGGAAATAGTCTAGAGCAAGCATTTAATGTGTACAAGAAGTGAATTCAGCTCTAGAAATCTTTTGATAGGGTAACAGATCCACAGAAATCTGTAGATGTAACATACCTTGAGTTTAGTACACTCTTTCATGTTGTCCCACATGACATTCCTGTAGGCAAACTTGGACAATCTTTGATCATTATCCTGTGATGTATTACAGTCAATCCATACTGTTAGTCTCCCTTCAGATTATGAAAACATGTGAATAGAATCATGCATTCATCTGGCCTGGACAGAGTATTATTTTCACTCTCTTCATTAATAATGTCAATGGCAGACTAATGTATCCTTGTAAAACTTGCAGATAAAATAAGAGTTTTAACAATGTGTGTGGAGCTTGTTGAGGATCAGCAATCAAAATATTGGAAAACACCTTTCAAGAGACAAGTTCCTATTCATTCAAGATTTTTGGGAAATGTTACACTCAGGAAGGAGAAATAAAATGCCCTAAGCTGAAACTATCTGGCTAATTAGGTAATAGTCGGAAATGAAACATGAGTTAACAATATGATCCTGTAAAATATATGAACAGGTTTACTGTGTGCAAGATGTGAAAAATAATTATTCAAGTCAGTGCTTCTGAGGCCATATCTAATATGTTGAGTAGTTTTGGTCATCACAGTTTAAAGAAGAGCTGAGCAACCTGAGAAAGTCCAAGAGATAAGAGTAAGAATGATGAGAGACTTTGAAGGCATGACCTATAAATGATATTGACAGAATTTAATTTACAAAAAAGGAGACTCAGAGAAAATATGACATCTCTGTTATGCAGAAATTTGTTGCAAACAGGACAATGGTACTGCTTTTCTTGGCCATTTAATGAAAGAGAAGAATAAATAGTGTTAAACTACAGATTAAGGTTAGGGTAAAAGACATAAAGGTTATCAGGCAGTAAACCCCTGGAATAAACTACTCACAGATATTTTCTTTTCTGGAGTTTTCTTCAAATTCACCAAGTGCCTGACAACTGAGTAAAGTATAAATTCTTTTCTTCATTTTGTGTAACTGAAGTAGATGTTCTGTGAGAACTCATTTCCCGTTAATAAATATGAATCCATAAAATTTATGTCTATTGTACCAGGTTTATTTAGCATTTCTGTGCCTCAGTTCCCTATGCTTAAAATACAATTTGCTTAAAAATACAATATGCTTAAAATACTTTTTCTACATTTGGTAGTAGTGGTGAGAGTACAGGTACATGAAATATTGAGATTGCTTGGGTACTGTGAGAATGGAAACCATATACATTTACACTGTAGAGTGATAGACAGCTACTCTATGTAGAGTCATTGGAAAAATGACATTTCTTTGTCTTGAATTCTTGCTTTCTATTTCTGGGAGGTCTCGGCTTCGCAGAGTTGAAAAGGAAGTAGCTAACCTCAGTTGTGCCTCTTGAGACCCCTCGGACAATTTTTGGAGAAGTGTTATTTGCATATCTCCAATCAACTCTTTGGCAAGTATGGAAAAAGTTCCCAGCTGCCAGTTTTGACAGCCACAATTCTGGCAGCTGTTAGTCTTGAAGGGGAAGGAGGCAAAAAAAGAAAAAGTAATGGCATTGGTATTTTTTGTAGAGCTTGGGTGACATTTAATATTACCTGTTGACAATAATAAAAATAAAAAGGCATGAATGAGAAGGAGATAAAAGAATTCCAACTCAAGGAGAAGATAATAGTAATTTAGTATATTAAAGCAACTCAATGACTATTTCATCTCTGAACAGTTCCACTTGCAGCTTGTTAAACTGAAAGTAGAAATAAGAAATTACAGGCTGAAGGAACGGGGTTAAAAATAAATTCTCCAGTGCGCTGGCAAACTGCAACAACTCTGGGGAAAGTACTTTAGCAAATGTCATTTTTCTGTTGTTACTTTCACAAGAAAAGGTCTGATACTGCTAAGTATTTCTTAGAAGGGAGGTTACTTTAATATAAAGGTGTGGCAAGAGAGCCTACCCCTGATAAGACCCAAAATCAAACACAGTGCAAGCTATCAACTGCTGGTGCCAGGGTGCTGTCTTGGTGTTAAAGTATGCTAAAACCATTCTGGTTCACCAGACTTTGAATACACATCCTGCTATTGAAACAGGATTTGACAGATAAGCTAGTCTGCTGGCTTGTAGATCTGTGAGTAGCAGTCAATCACTTTATACTATAAAAGTCCAGTCCCCTCTCATGCATTCAGGTTCTTCTAACGTAACCCTTCTTGGGGTGTATGTGTGGAGATTCCTCCCTTGTCTAGGGATGCCCTCCAAGGTTACTACTCGAGGCTGAGGGAAAGAGATCTCCCCACAAGCATTGGTGTGGGTGAGTTATACCAAATCTCTACTTCATTATTATTCCTTTTTGCTAACTTTAATATAACTGATTCAATAATGCTTTGTTACAGTGCACTATACGTCTTTATGCTATATTATACTCTACTAGTAGATTTTTAGCATATAGATTGTGTAGTAAATAGTTCTGATTAAAATATTTTGTCTGATCATTTGTATAAAATAAATTATTAATTTTATATACATATTCTAATTTTGCCAATCATTAAAAACCTGTGGGACAAAAGTGGTTCAATTACACCTCTATAATTTCTCAAACTTAAACCATTAACATAATCTGAGGCTAAGATTAGGTTTAGCCACACCTGGACTCCTCTCTGAGAAGGGTTTTAGAAAACAAGGAAGTCCTTTCTGTACCTCGAGACTCACTGGCAAGGCTTTGCTATTTAATAAATGTGTCTAAGTCTTCCACTCCCACCCGCGACAAAAGCTGAAGATATAGAGAGAAAACTTTATGAAAAGGAGAGATGCGGTCTCATGTCTTTTATTTGTATTTGCAATATTTTGATTTTACTTTTAAACAATAAAACAAACTATCTTTTCAATGAACTGCAAGCTAATTTTGGGAGCCATCATGATGTGGCTTGGCATTGGTTGCTGGCCATTTTAGTAGGATTTGTTTTTTCATTCTGAAGACCATACTATGGTCTTCTGAATGCAAACCTGATGTTACAAGAAATTTTGCTTGATTAGGAACCATGTAATTTGACCTGAAGGTCACATTACATTTTCTCTTGTATTGAAGTATTATGGATAATATTAATCTGTATTTGTCTTTTGTTTTCTGTTATATGTTATCATGATGCATTGCCATTACAATAACAAATAGCCTGTCAACACATTTACTGGACCGTAACCCTCTTGGGATAATCACTGAATTTTCATCAAGACTGCAATGATTAGTGTTTCTGATTATGATAATCAAATAACTAATTAGCTATCATGTTTCAGAAAAGACATAAAATTAAAAATGTTTTCAGAATATGTTAAGACTGAAGTTTTTAGGTATTTCCACTTTTTTTATTTTTCCCAGAAAGCTTTGAACATGTAGGAAGAAATGGAAGTTGATACATTTTACTGAAAAGGACTTGTTTCTCACTCTGTCCTATACTTCTGTTCCTTCCTGTTTGAGTATAGGTGATTAAAAGATATTGTGAAATTACTACTGGACTGTGTAACACAAGGCAACATATTTTGTTTCTGGTGCTTGTATGTTTCTTTACCCTTTACTTTATATTTTGTGCCCTTTTATTCAGATTTTTGGAAGTTTTAAGGTCTGATTAGACATCAGTGTATAGACAGAGATAGGTCTCATCTTCGTAGAATGCCTCACAGTGGTGCTGCATTGGGGTGCTGAGATGGTGTTCTCACCTTTACGTCAATTTTCCCCTTTTGTATTTGAATGTGGTGAAAGCTTGTGGTGGTGTTTCAGATTTCTTACCTCCAGAATGAGTCTGACTGGACTTTCTGACTTTTGCAAGTTTTTGTTGTTATTTTTTAATTATTTACTTATTTGTTTAATGATATGTCAGAGAAAGAAGACAACGCAAGGGATCTTGCAGTTTGTTAAAGGATTCATTACAGGCATTTCCACTTCCTTGTCCTTTTCCAGAACTACTGTTGGATCCAGATACTTGTAACTGCATTGTTTTCCACACTGTCCTTCATCTGTGCTCATTTTAAATGTCACAGAGAGAGGTGGTGACATTATGCTAATTTGTAATGGATTCCAGTGTTACAATGCCCCATTTCTTTGACCTCAGCAAAGAGCACTTGCTGAGAAGAACAGAGGATGATTACCTCCCCTCTGAGCATGAACTGGCTGCTATGGCTGCATGACCTTGGCTTTAAAGAATAAACTCTAAAATTGCTGTGCAGAGGTTGTACAGGTTTTGTGCCTAAAACAAAGAAAAGATTTCAAAGAGAATTTTTTTTCTCCTCTGTGGCTGAGTTATAGATTCTTCCTCATACAATATATCTCTTATTCAGAAATTCACCCGTCTAAGCTTGTGAGAGCAGTTTTCAGTAAGTGTGAAAAGAAATGTGACTCATATATTTAGGATATGCTCTTTAGGAGATATCAAGCTTTTATAGGAGGATTAGATGAAAGACAAAGTATTGCAGTTTATTATGAGTTCATAGCTGGAATTAGACTTTACCTGTATCAAGATAAGGATCTGGCCTGAAAGATTGCTGTGGTTTGATCCTCCTGTAGCCTAAATGCAGGAATTATTGAGCTCCCAACTACAAAAAGACTCTCAAAGCAGGCCCTGAAACTATATCAATTCTATGTTGCTAGAATATAAAATAAAAAATAAAAAATGGTGGCAGGATCAAAGGCATAGTTCAGCCATTACTGCTCTTTTTAAAAGAGAACTGAACAGGGTCATGTGAGAGGACCCTATGAATGGTAGAAGTGAAGGAAGAATTCAATCTCCCTTTGAAAATATACTGGCATTAATATGATTTTGAAGAGCATGAATAAGAAGCTCTGTAGTCAAAGCATTGCTGCAGGAGCTGGTTTTTGGCCTTTTTAAAGTCAGTTACAATTACACTGGAGCTCCAAATAAGAGGTGAGTAGAGCCTGAGGACATGATTCTGCATTCATTCCTGCCCCAAAACTCCCCCTCGTGCTCTGTGGGAGCGTAAGGGGAAGTACTGTGTTATGCAACACTACTTCAGTTCTTGATTCTGGTTCACAGTGAAAGATAAATCCATTGTGCAGCTTCCTTATTTCTTCTGAATCCAACAAAGCAAAGCCAAAGAGAAAAATACAGTAAGCAGATTCGAGTTCCTTTTGGGAAAAATAATCTGTTTTCTTCAGATGTGTTTTGGTACTTTGATTTTGAAAGATTAGGTGCCTCACACTTGGTGAAAGTCAAAGGCTATTGAGCTCTGCCCATGGAATAACTGGTATTTTTTACATAAGACTTTTGATTTTCGATCTTGATACTAATTATTTTTTTCCATGATGATTATCGGATCGTTAATGGTACTGAAGTGAAATGTCTAAGACTTTCAATGCCTTAGTGGATTTGATTTTTTCCATCAGCAGAATAGGAAAAGTAAAATTGTGTCCTGAACAGATGCAGAATGAATGTCAATTGTAAGTTACTGTAGCATTTTTCCCTCCTTCTTATAGACAGATTTTATTTGTTCCTGAGGGAACAGACCTTAGCTTTGGTACCCCCTTGGGTTTCATAGATTTTAAAATTTCAGAGTGGGCTAGACTTTCTTGTAGATTTAGGAAGATAGAAGAAAAGAACACTGATCTTAGTAAAAAAAAAGAAGCCAAGCTTTCCAGTCATACTGAGTGTCTTTCTGTCTTCATATTTAGTATCGTTTCCCACCTTGAAGCTTGTTTCCAGTTGTTTGTCCTGCAAAGATGTCAGAGAAGAAAGCTTAAGACAGTATAGAAAGATGATTTTAATGTTCACTATATTCTTACCTTACATAGTGCAGGTTCATTAATCGACTTACTTCAAAATGTCCACCTTTATTCTGGTCACAATCACTGTCCTAAGGTCCAAATAAAGTATGTTTTCTGTTTAAAATGAACATTTTTATGGGTGTGCCCATGTTTGTGCAGATAATGAACAGGTGGGGTTTTTTATGTGCTCAGAATGTCCTTAATTTTAGCACCCTAATACATTATTAAAATCTACTAAAATAAATTATATTTCTGTTAGCTTTCTTTTTCCATAAATTTCTTAATATATGTGAAGAAAGAAAATGACATGTTTGCTTACATGTCCAATCACATCTGTAACACCTGCTGAAATACTTGTGGATTGAGTGGGATGCTTAGAAAAGTATCTTCCATTAAAATTGTATTACAGTTTTATATAAGGAGAGGTAAATTTGAACTCTAAGTTAAAATACAGCTGGTTTCCATATTTAGCCAGGCAATCACTTATTTTAATCAAATCCCAGTATTACAGTGTCATACTTCACCTGTTTCAGAAATAAATTTCTGTTGGAATATACTGCACAGGAGGTAAGGGATTTTTTTAGCACTATAGTAATATCATATTTAATATTAAGTATGTAAAAGGAGTTAATTCTGTGGTGTAAAGCTAAGTTCATAAAATTCTGCAATGCAAATAGAATGTGCACTACACTTAAATGCTTCAGTCAAGTGAGTCTACTTAGCAGCAAATGGAACAAAATCCTTTAGCTATTAATGAAAATATCTGTTGTATTCTTCCTAAGGCAGTCTTTGGACCAAAATGACATTTGTATTCATCTGGTTGTAAAGTTACAAATGCCTACATTTCTTGTCTTAATTTATTTTAAGCATAATTTCAAGGAAATCAGAGTGGCCTGTAATGCAGATCTGTAGAGCTGTTATCCTATTGTCACTTAAACCTTTCATTGCATTTTCCTTCTTTGAAATAAATTTTTGGCAAGACAATGACTGTAGATGAGGAAGTAGCAAGGCAGATCCCATTATTGTTCAAAGTATATTTTGATGAGAATTTCTTTAAATGCATACCTGTGGCAACTTTTCTGGAACAGATGTATAAAATTCAAATACAATGGCTTTGAACCACTGAAACACAAGAAAAAGGCACAGAAAATCTGAAAAGTGTGATCTATACCAAAATGTTCCTGCATTCCTTCTGCTTTGTGAATAGTGACTTAAAATTGCATCCTTTTGGATAAAATAAGATGGAAAGATGGATGGTAATTGAATGTGAATAATCTTTGTGGTTGGGCTTTGAAATACAAGATTGGCTTTCCTAAATGTGAGGTTTTTCTTACCGTTCTCCAGTTGCTTGTTTTTTCTTCAGTTTTTTTCTTGGCACACTTAATGCTTTGTCGGATTTTAGCGCAACTAGTCTGGCTTCTGTATTACAGATCATTTACTGGGAACCTGCTGGGTTACTTTCAAAAAGGGTGCCATTCTTAAGTTCTGAAATACATCACTAACAATTCCATTGTAACTGTACATTTAATGTATTATTTGCAAACGTTTGCCGGATTATTTTCAGTGGGTAACTGAAGTAGTGGTTCATTTATGTTTCTGCAGTATGCTGGCTGTTGCATGTGCAACAAATACACTGTTATACTTCAGTTCTAATTTAAGTATTGTCAAGTAATACCAGTTTATTTTTTCTCTTTTCTTATACACTTTTAAACAGACATTTAAAAATAGATCTGGTTTAAGAGTAATTTTCTCTGATATTTTTAGGTGTGTTTAATTATGAACATGTGCCTTGGAGCCGAGTGTTCTACAAGTACTCTAACTGGAATACAAAATGCAGTAGAAAAAAAACGTTATCAGTATTTGATATCTTTATGTCTCAATTCAGTCACAGTTTCAGAGTTAAAGGGAGAGAATTATTCTTAACATGACATATATCCCTGATTTGATCCTTATCCACTGCTGGTTGTTGCTTTCCGCTATGAACACTATTCCTCTTTGCAGAGGCCTGGGAGCCCTTGGCAGAGAAGACTCAGGCAAAGAAAGCATTCAGTATCTCAGCCTTGTTTGTGCCTGCTATCACTAAGATACCTGCACTATGCAGTAACAGCCAGACATTTTTGTTGTTCTCCTTTTCACTATCTGCATGGTAATAGAAATTCTTGTTGTCCTTACGTCCATTTCAAGTGTCAGCTTTAGGTGGGTTTTTGCTCTCCTAATACCAACCCTGTGTGCCCTAGAAGTGCTTCTAAATGGCTCCTTTTGTAACTTGTTCTGCTTCCATCTCTTGTAAAATGGCTATTTTTTATTTTTTTTTTATGTTGGAACAGCGTGGTATTGTACAACTGTACATAGTTGTGTGGTCAGCAGGTCAAGGGAGGTGATTCTGCCCCCTGTACTCCACTCTCATAAGACCTCACCTGGAGTACAGCATCCAGCTCTGGGGTCCCCAGCACAGTAAGGACTTGGTTCTGTTGGAGTGAGTCCAGAGGAGGGCCACCAGGATGATTAGAGGGATTGAACACCCCTAATGTGAGGAAAGGCTGAGAGAATTGGGATTGTTCAGCCCAGAGAAAAAAAGGGTTTGAAGTGACCTAATTGTGGCCTTCCAACACCTGAAAGGAGCCTACAAGAAAGATGGAGAGAAACTTGTTAGATTAGATATCAGAAAGAAATTCTTTGCTGTGAGGGTGGTGAGGCACTGCAACAGGTTGCCCCAAGAAGCTTTGGTTGCCCCATTCCTGGAGGGGTTCAAGGCCAGTTTGGATGTGTCTCTGAGCAATTTGGTCCAGTGAAATGCGTCTCTGCCCAGGGCAGGGGGGGTGGAATTACATGATTTTTAAGGTCACTTCCAACCCAAGCCATTCTATGATTCTGTGATACTTTACATTACTAGTATATGGTACTAAAAAGAAATTACAGTTTTGTAAGTATTCTGCTTCTTGGTCTGTTATTATATTTGAAACAATGTAACTCAGTGCAGGTTTACTTGCATTTATTTATTTGCTGTGATGGCCTAATGGTCTTTCATGATATACTTCAGTCTTTGTCTAAGTAACTGAGTGCTTATTCAATTTGGTTTGAATATATTTCAGGAGTATTTAACATATACCAAACCTGACTGAGTATGCATCAGGCATGGTGGGTAAGACTCTGCACCCTTTTTCTGATAAACACATAATGTAAGAACATTGTAAGAATCGTTACTGAAGTTGTTGAATAAGCAACACAGTCTTCCATCATAAGGTTTGAACCCTAGAAAAATGTAAAAGTTGGTAATGTGCTTTGCAGGAATAAAATGGCTACTGATGGTAGGAAGATCTTTTCAGGTGTAAAGCTATATAAACTTATGCCTATGGGATGTGTGTGTGCAGATTTGTATCTAAACATAACACAAATAATTGTTTGATTGCCTGCTCTTCCCAGAAACCCTCCTCCCTATTTTGATCTCTGCTTAGTTTTGAAAAAATTTCCCGGTTTGTTTTCTAAGGAACCTGGAGTATAGTCCTTTCCTTCGACTCCATGTTCTTTAAACTCTCTTTCCTTACCAAAGGATGTGGAAAAATTTAATTCCTGCAAAGCTTTTCAATTTAGAGCATGGAGTTCTTAATGAGGGAGTAGAAATTGGTGTTACTTTAAGCAAGTAAATAAATAAAACATGGTTTAGTGAGGAATAACTGGTGTATCTGAGAGTGCTAACTCAGTCCTGATGTCTTTTAGTATTTTAATGCATCCTGCAGCATAAATATAAGACTCCTGCCTCCTTAATTATAGCAAACACATTTTATAATGGTTCTATTGATCTTTTGTGAACAATGTTGATCTTGTAGGAAGGGTAGATGGAGCCACTAAATAACAATGTATACTGCTATTACTTTCTAGCAGGGTACTGGCACGGAAGTGCTTCTTAAACAAAAATATTCAATTATTTGTGCAATTGATGTAGCATATATTTTCAATATTATAAAAAGTAAGTGAACACCATTCTCAGTTTCATGACTTGGATTGTTATCAGCTTCTGTCATTCGCAGGAAATTACATCCTGAAATCTCAATAGATAGTGTGTAGCTGCTGTAAAAGCTAGTGAGATGAGGTAATGCCATGTAGGCAGTACAGATTGTCCCTCATTGAATACAGATTGAATATAGCGTTTGGAAGAACTTTTGCCAATCACTGAAAATAGTCATTATATAATTAAAATGAAAGAAATGCCTTCTGGATTGAGTGACTTTTTTATAGGGAAACTAATTAGTGATCTTAAAATAACAGTGATATTTCAAGCTGGATAAACCTTGCAGAAAAGTGGTAACAGAGACCATAAAGCACAGTCAAAGTCAAGCTATTCAACCTTTTTTCAGTCACTTGTCAACACCTCTTTCATCCACAGGTGCTGAGTTCCGGTACTGACAAGGGAATCTCTGAACTTGGTCAGAGAATCTATTCTTTGTATTAAGCTATTTTTAAATCTTGATTAGATATAATAGCTAATCCTGAGGTATAAAACATAGGACTATGTAGTTTTTTCCTGGTCTTGAACTGCTTTTTGATCTAATCTTTTCTTATTTAAGTAGAGTTTGGATACACAAGCTGACTGCATAAACTGTGTCAAATATCTCATTCCAAGGACAAAATCCTTCTGACATTACTCACAAAGACAGTTTTGCATAATTCAGTGCAATTGGAAAGAATATTTGATATAAGAATAAAGGTCTGAAACATGGGAGAAAAAATGGTCTTCTTTTTACAAACAAAAAGCATAAGTGCACTATGGGCCAAATATCATGCATCGTTGGATGAGGGGATGAATTGTGTGGGATCTGACAAGTTCTCAGCACTATCTAATGTCTAAGGTTTTATTGTGACTTTTCAGAAATACTGTTTGTTACAATTTAGTAGATCCTTCGAAGAAATTACACACTCTTCAGGAAAATGAACAGCTATACAGGCAAGCATGCTTGCTTTTACAATAGAGGCCTCTGAATTCATTCTGGCTCTCTCACAGGACAGAAAAGCAGCAGCATTTCAAAAGAAAACATTTAGATTTTTACAATACTTCTGTGAAATAACATTATTTGCTGGCAAGGAAGTAAACCCTAAGGGTCCTATTCAGTGACCTTTGATGCAAAGCAATACCTGACTGAAGTTAGTACATAATTTTTGAACATATTTGTCACTATGGAATATTCTTGGTTTATGTATCCATTGTTAAATATCCCCTATCTTAAGAAAAAATGCTGGAAACCCCATGAAGACTTATAATAAGTAGGTAGACTGACGTTCAAGATACCATTTTAGGAAAAGTTTGATCTGAGTCTGGCAAAAACTTATTTATTCTGAAGGAGCAAGGATTTTTATGGTGTCCTTTCTTTTTATCTCCAGACTCCTTGTTGCAGTTGTTAGCTGAGGATAGGAAATGTTTATAAAATTGTCACAGAGCAGGGTGGGAGGATATAAGTCCTAACTCTGTTCTCTGCAAGGCTGAGTCACACTTCTGTTGATGCGTGCTAAGTTTTGGTCTGCCAATAATTTGGACCTTTTTAAGGTCAAAACCGCAGCTCCTGTCTTAGCCTTGTGTCCTGCTTGTGGTCTTGTTGTAACAGCCAATGACCCAACTACATATTATCTCTTTTCATGATTCATATTATTTGCAGGATTTAAGACTGCTGCCATCTGAATAGGAGTCAGTAACTGATGTTAAATAGGTCAGGATATGTTGATAGTCTTTGGATGGGGAATAAGGCCTTGTCTCACCAGAAATATAGAAATAGGAAGGAACAGAATATGTGAGATACTTGTGTTTATGTATTCAGTTATTCTCTTGGGCAGTCACATTTTGTATTAGCTTAAGAATTGTAACATATAGCAGTGTATATGGTAAATAATAACAGTAATCTAATGGGAATGTGTGACAGGTACGCAATTTCCTAAATGGCTGACAATGAAGACTTTGTATATAGCCAATGTATAGTAATGGAGAATTAGGCAGAGCTCTAACAGAGATACTTAGTCTGGAGCTGAGTTTTTATGAACTATTCAGCTTTCCCATGTAAAATTCTTGGATTTTCAGACTTACTGATATTTTCAGTGATTTCCGTATCTTGCTCTCTCTGGGGCACTTGATGTTATTTTTTTCTGCAGTGAAACTCTTTATGGGTAATCACCTTGAGCTGTGAGTAGCTGACTAGTTTTTCACAATCATTTAGCAGTCAAATTCACTGCAACTCAGCCTAGTGAAGTTGACAGTATTCTCACAACAGTGCATGAAATCCCTACATGATAATTTCTCATTTGCAGAAGACTGGAAAAAGACATTATGAGGTATGTTTCTAGGGAGTCTTCATGTTTGTGTCACTGACTTTCTTTTTGATCACTTCAAGGGTTCTTTTATGTTGCTGTTTTCTCATTAAGTTTGTTGCCATTTTCAACCATCTGTTTTTTTGTGTTTGGCTTTTTGTGTGTGTGTTATTTTACTATGTCTTCTATGGGCTATTAATTTATTAATATTAGTTATATAAAACTAAACAAGGAAAATATATTTTACATTGATGCCATGAGGTAAAATGTTCCTAAAACCATGTTGCATAAATACTGCTTTTCAGTTATCAGTTCAAAGTACTGCTTAAACTTGGCAAGTCTTATTAGATTCTGTTGTTGGAAATTTCTTGCAGAGGTTTCCTAGTGCTTTTCTATTATCATTTTATTCGGTTTTTGGTTTTTGTTTTTCTGTTAAGCTCAATAATCTGATTTTCAGAATGCTCTGATAAGCAACCACTGAGCATGTCCAGGTCAGACCACATTGTATCATGAAAAATGTGTTGAAGGCACACTAGGCTCAGAGTAACTGTCATTGGAAGGATGGGATACTCTTCATTTACAGAATAATTTGAAATGTTTAGAGTATGCAGTTTTTTGACAGGTGCAACACAGATCTTTCATAAGACCTACCAACATTAGCAGATTTTCTAATAGTATCAAACTCAATTGCATAAAATACTGTGATTACCTTTCTTTGACTTTCTCATCTCATTTAATTAAAGACTTTTCCTTGAATTCTGAGTGCTTCTCAACTCTCAGTTAGAGATTCCTTTTAACAGAAGATGGGAGTATCTCCATTTAGGTTTTTTTTTCTTATGAGACAAACTACTTATTAAATGTATTACTTAATATATAAAGGCAACAAAACCATTCTTGCTTATTATTTTCTCAGCTTTAAAATTGTTGTGTCAAACATCCAAGTTTCAAATTTAGCATAGCAAGTGTCAAACACCATTGTCCATCTGTAAATAGAATCTGTCTCAGCAGCTGTGGGTTTTCAGAAGATACCTAGATACAGATTACTTTAACTTACCTTTTTTCACTTCCTTTAATTTAACTGAGTAGTTCAGCCTTAGTTTATCATTTGGCATTTTCAGTTTTTATGCTCAAAGCCATGTGTTACCACACTGTCCCTTATATGCAGCTCTTCTGGTCCTCAAAAGACATTCAAACACAAATGGCTGGAAATGTGGAGATAAAAAATTCCAACACAAACATGGAAGTTGGAAAGCATCTTCTGACTTCCCTGAACTCACTCGAGCTGTTAGAGTTGATCTACCCATATATGTAAAAAAACAGTTTATCTCTGGGTTTAGGGTTGTCTGGGAATGCTTAACTGTGAAGAAGACTATATGTATCTTTGTGGTGATTTTGGCAATGACAGCAAATAAGCTCCTAGAGTATAGATTTATTTGAGAATTGGGCTTGCCTGTTATCATTGCAATAACAGAATTATGAGTGGCACAAAATGGAGATAGACTAGTCTTTTTTCTTCCCTCCTCCTCCCTCCCCATGTTGCAGGAAAAAGAAAAAAAAACTGCCCAAACACCCCTAGTGATATCTCATGTTGATTTTACATTGTAGTCCAACAATATGATTGAGGCGTATATAAACACATTACTGATCAAGTAGATGCCAATTTAACTATGGCAATGTTCTGTTCAGTGTAGGCTGAAGTATTTTCAGCCCTCATCCTTTGGGAGCTTTAGTAGACTGGTCTAACAGCTCTTTGTAGCTCATTCCACTACCGTGATTGTCCAAGGTTATATTTAGGGGCTGATTCCAGAAGCAACTGGGACTGCAGTGTAGGCAGAACAGTGGGAATATAAATTGTAAGTGTAGATGAAGTATAGAATTCTCTTTCAGTGTAGGGCTTGGTTCTCTTTGGTTCTCCCCCTTCTCCCTCCTTGTCCCCTTTCAGAGATAGGCTTGTTGCTTGGGCTTTTTCCCTCTAGAAAAACAAAGCAGGAAGGATGTTGTTGAGTGTGTCTTTGGGTCATCTAGCTGTGTTTGTAAAAATATGATCTGTATTTCTCTGGATTCCTCTATCCCTTCAGACCCCCCTGAGTATCTGAAGGTATGTTTCTCTAAGACAGGAAGGTAGAAACTTAAGAAGTTAAAATATCAGCAATTGATAAGAAAGTCAAAAAGATTTCTTTTTGTGTGTGTTTTGTGTTTGATTAGTGTGACTGTTAAATGCTCAGTGGTTTACAATTTCAAGAGAAGTTTAAATCTTTGTTTCTGTGTACTCACAAACCTGAAGTGCATTCTATGAAATATAGCTTATGACACATGCATGCCCATGCATTCACTTTCCCTGAAAATTGGAGAAAATTTCTCTGCCACTCAGTCTTTTCTTGCATTTTTTTTTCACCTTTATACAGCAAGACATCAGTGCAGCTCTCTTATCGTCCTCTTTTATTACCCCAATAAATGTTCTTCTTGGCACACTTTGTTTGGCAACAGCTTTTACTGCATGCTCGAATAAAAACTAGTAAGGAACAGCATACAAAGACAGTGTAATATCTTGAAGTGTGAATTAAGAACCTTCAAACTGATTTTGGTGCCTTGCCATTCGTGGAAATACGCGCAGAGATCCTATTTTAATAGATGGCAGTGTTTGCTTCTCTTATATACTTGCTTGTACGGTGAATAAGGGATAAAAAAAAATTTCTGAGGGGATCTGTCCTACCTGTAGTAGAATGTAAGGTTTTGTAATAATGAGCAGTAAGAATAGATATTTCCTTGTTAATTTTCTTCCCAGCTCAAAGTTATACAGATCTTCCATTTAATATAATTTTTGATCTTTTCTTGAGAACTAAAACTGTTACAGGATATTTGCCTTTTGCTGGTATGGTATCTAGGCAAAAATAATCACAGATTAAACGTTTCACTTTTTTTTAATACTGAGTTTCTTATTACTTTGCGCTTGAGTATGTATCATTAAACACCATGACTCGGAATAACATGTGAATGGTTATTATTGTTGTTTTCTTTTATAATAATTACTTCCATTAAGGGCTTTCTTTTTCATTTCTAAAGAAGTCATTGCACTGATCATTTGTTTTATAAAAACTTTTAACAGAACAAATTTTGTAATAAAACAAACTTTGTTATTTATCTCAAGCAGATAAACTGAGTCTTTTATCATGATTAATTCTCACCAGTCTGAGTTAGGAATTCCTTTTGAATTCCATCTCCTTGACTTGCTATACAGAAACATGACTTAGAGTTTTTTCTGAAAAAAAAAAATCACCCTAGCTTTATTGACAGTGAAGTAAATGGCTGTGTCTAAATTGATTTATGTGGGATACTTCCAGCTTGGGGTGAACATTTTGCCATATCTCATTTCTCTCAGAGGATTGGACCTTGGTAGCTATACATGTGGTTTTCCATGAGACCAGCACAAATTTTTCTCAGTGTCAACACCAAAAGTGGATCTTTCTGTGAGTGACAATTTCTTCTGTGGTTGAAGGGGGTTAAATCAATGTCTTATGATTGAAAGAAATAGCAGACACAATTCAGAGGAACTGAAATCAGACCATTATAAACAGAGAGGGAGTTCTGTGTAAGGTTAAGCACTTACGTAAATGTTTGTCATAATGTGGCATCATTAGGTGAGCCAAACAAAGTATGGAGATCATTAAATTAAAATTCCAAAATCACAGGTGTTCAGAATTCATACTGTGAACTCCAGAAGTGCATTAATCTTTTTGTAATGTCAGGTGGTCTGCTCTTTATCTAAGAATGTACTTTTAATTAAGGGTTACATCACTGTAGTAATTGGGTGAATCACAAGTATTCAAAAATAGAAATTCTTGCAGATTTATAGAATAGTGTTTATTTTCAGGAAGCTTAGTGGTATCTGAAAGCAGGTGGAAAATGAATGTAGTTCACTTTAAATCTGGGAACAACTGGAATTTGAGTGCAGAGTAGAACTGTCTGGGAAATGGAGGAAAAAATACCATTCTACTCCTCTCACACTCTTCAAGTTGGATTAATTTTTTTTCCCTTTAATGGATCTTTCTAAAACTTCCCCCTCCTTCCTTTGACAAGAGGACATAATATTCTTAAATATTCATAAAACTTCTTCACTTTTTTTTTTTTTGTCAGAACAATTTTTGGTTTTGTAGTAATTGTCTCCTGGTTCAGCTTGTGTTGCCACAACAATCTCTGTATTTCAGGATTTTTTAAATGCACTGTTGTCGTGCTTCCTCATTCTGCCAAATTTATAAAGAGAACTTCAGAAATATAATGAGCAAATGATTTACTTCTTCCCATCACAATAGTTGTTTTTTCACTGGCAGTATGAATGAGTGAGTAAAAATTTAATAATTTCATTAGTTAAATAGTTTAGTTTACTAAAATAGTTTAATTAATCTCAATATTCATATCTTTTAATTACTCATTTAGCATACATAAGAATGGTCCTAATACACTGTGGCCGAGAATTCCTACCCCATTATGTGGCAGATTAGGACAAACATATTGTGTATGTATTACATATTTATCTTTGTGCGTGGGTTCTGTTTCTCTGTTCATTTTTCACTTTTGTAATCTGTGATCTAAGTGCTTGCTGGATCAGGGGCTGTATTTTATCTTTTTATTCTGTAGACCTTGATGGACTTCCATTCTGCTGTTATATGTGGAAAAAATACTTTTTGTGGGTTTCTTAGATTTTTTTCCCCTATGCATTACCAAAATTTATTTTACATTTCACTGACTTCAGCTGACAGCTGAAATAAAGTAGTTGTTGTCTCTATGCCACTTCTGTACATCTGAATTGTTAATTTTTATCTGGGAGGTAAAATGCATGCACTTAATTTGTTTTCTGAGGTATTTTTGTGAAGCAACTACTGAACAGTATATATAATTGATCATAAGTTGTTTTACAAAGCTTTTAAAAGTAGGTTATTTGAAGTAGAAGACAAAATATAGAATAATTTTATAGTGTCCATTTTAGGCAAAGATTTTTAACTCAAAGTGGGAAAAACCGTATCGGGTAAAATATACAACTTGTCCCAAATGGTGTGATGTTAATTATAACCTCACTGGAAGTCACATTAGGCTGTGTTTCAATGCAAGTAGCTGTTCGCTGTCAGTATGTTTGATGCTTCAGCTGAAGCAGTTTTACCAAGTCATACAGTGTGCACTGTATGAGTGTCTCTGATAAGACTTCTTCCTTGTAGGGATGAAATCCAAAAATCGATGTCAGACAGAAATCAAAGGTCTCAAAGTTTGAAGGATTGATGGAAAGAGATTTTAATGAGTGTGAATTTCAATCTTTACCTTCATAAATTTGGCAGAAAGGGTAAGCGTGAAATTCCTGGGTGCAGATGTCTAGGAGACATGTTTGAAAATAAAGAGCTTAAAAAAAAGTTTGAATGAAAACCAGGCATAACATTTTGATTGAAAGAAAGAAATACTTTTTCCATATTTTACCTGGAAATGTAACTCATATTTTGAGGAAATTAGGTATGTGCCTGTGCCTTTGCAAAACTGGATGAGAACCCCATTCCAATTACTTCTCAGTAATTTGCACGAAATTTAATTGATTCTATTCAAGTAGCTATTTCTTTTTATTTAAAATACATAAGAAGTCCCACCACACAAAAACAGCCTTACTAAATACACTGCCAAGTAGGAGACTCAAACAAGGGAAATGAAAAAAAGTAGCCTACTTTTTCTTTTTAATTTAAGCATGGCATCATAAAAACATTCTGTAACGTGAGGTTAATTTTGTTAATGATCAGTTAGTCATATAAAAATAAACTAAATCTAATTGTTAATACTTCTGCATCCATATCTTTTAATATAAACTCCATTTCTTTCTAATAATTCTATTCTGATTTTTTTCCTGTTCAACCTAGTGCAATTTTTCTTTGCTAAAAGTTGTGTGCTTATGCCATATGTTGTATATTACTACTTAAGGAGCTAATTTTAAACTATGATGGACAAATCATTCGAGTGAAAATAAAGGTAGTTGCTCTTTCTTCATGTAACACTATCAAATTAAAAGTGGGTAATAAAACCAAAGGAGAGAAATAAATTGGAACTTATTAATCACAACAATTGGGTTCCATAGTTACTAATTCTAAGCCTGATATTTGCCCCTTTCAGTTATTTACTCTGAAATAAAAATGCAGCTATGAAGCAAATAGGGGGAAAGAGCTGAAAATTTAATGCAATGAGCAGACCTTCTTGGAGCAAGTTATATGGTCTGCTGAAGTAGGAGTTTGGTCCTTTTGATACTCTGGTTTTACTTTTTTTTTCCATAAATATTGCATTTAAAACACGTAGCCTTATGATATTCTTCAGAAATCTATGACAAAGATGTCCCATTCTTACATGAACTTGGGCAATAGCATGCCTGTGCTTCGTGAGGTACAAAGGTTTCACAGGTAGTGAGGGGTTGAAAAAACTCTGCATGACACCATCATAGTCTTTTCCTAGATATGATCTGAGAAAAGAGACATTTTGTAGTCAGCTGCAGGAAGCTAAAACTGGCAATGGAGACTCTACATCCATGGAAATTCCCCAAGCTTGACTAGACTAGACAAAGCCCTGAGCAACCTGCTTGTGCCCTGAAGTTAACTTCTGCTTTGAGCAGTTAGACTAGATGATTACCCCAGTCCTCTTCCATCTTAAATTATTTTACAGTAATACAATTTTAAAATTTGGCAAAATGGCTGGGGTCAGAGTGCATCTTCCTAATGTGACAGCATCATGCCCACACTACTGGCCATAGCTAACTACTGTGCTTTTACTCTGACAGTTCAGATGTCTAAAAACTATTGAAATTAAGTGCGGCAGCTCCCCCTGGGCATCCCAGAACCTTTTGCTCTATAGTGACCTAATCAGAGACTTACCTTCCTTTCTTATTCCCTTCTACATTTTCATCTTCTTGAAAAAATGCTCCTGAAGTCCAAAGGTTGTCATTTTGAGTGAAGTTTAGCTTCAGGTAATTACATGTGCATGTAATGCTCAGTGTCTGTGGAGCAAGCCTTGCTGTGGAAGTTTTAAAAAAAAAAAACCAAAACAACCAAATCCCACAAGAAATTGTATGCTCCTGGTTGTTGCTTATTAGAAATAAGATTTTTGGAGAGATGAATACTTTTAGAGAAAAGTTTCCAAAACCTGTGACTGCAAATACCATGCCAGTTACAAGTGTATTAGCCGCTATTTCTACAGTAACAACAAAAGATGAGTCTGTCCCGCTTTTGCATTTTATGTCTTGCTTTTGATGTCAGAGTTGCAAGTTGTTAGCGGCTGGAAGAGCAAAAAAATGTGCATAGAAAGGGTTTCAGCAGGTATAAAACAATTCTTACTGGACACTGACAAAGCTTGACCCTCCACTTTCTACTACCCATATGCCACCATCTTTCCTTAGAGGCTTTGCCAGTCTCCCTAAATGAGGAACCAAATGTGACAGCTCAGCTGATGGTGTTGACATTGGCAGCAGGCTTGACGGACGGCACTAAACCTTGCCGTGGCCTCTCTCCTGCTAATTAGCTGTTCGAAGGAAGTCTGTGTGCCACAGGCACAGTCTTATCGGAAAAGGACATCTTTGCCGTTCACCCTGACAGCTGTGATGCAGCTGTATGTGGAGCGAACTGAGCACAGAGTGGGAGGATAGGGGGTGGAGGAGGAGGATTTAGAGCAGGCGACAGCTCTGGTATCTTGCACTGCAGCCATCCGGAGCTTTAATAAACAACTGGAATGGAGAAGGGAAAAGATGGACATTGAAATTTATAAAATGGGAACATGGTTTAGGCATGAAACAAGAGGAAAATGGCGAGGAGGGGAACAGGACTGCCCTGTGAGGGCTCTGTGAGGCAACTGGAGCTGTATGTTCTTGAGATTAGTGCAGGCTGAGGGATTTAACATACAAGCCGTTGTGACTTTCTATGGGTTGTGTGCATGTCGATGGATAATAATGGGATGTGATCCAGAAAGTCTCACAGCTGAGCAAGTGGAGGAGCAACATGGGCCTGAATATTTATTGAGGTGCCATAGACCTGATGGCTTTGAAAAGAGGACGAGGGAAGGAGTTGAGAAAAAAAGCTTGCTGTTTGTTCTGAATAATTGGACGTGGGGAATAAGAGAATTTGAGAAAGTGCTTCAGCTGTTTTTTGAAGTAAATACTCTTGCTGATGCAGAAATTCTTAAGTGGTAAAATGTTGTTAGAACTTTTTTATTTAAGATTGGAACATGTATAGGCTGCTTTGGAAGACAAGTCTAACTCAATTGAATGTTAATTACAAAGTACAGAAATATAAGTACTAGAGTTGAGGATGTATAAGATTCAGTTGAAATAGTGGCATTTTCACCATTGTACTTTTGTTAGTTCCTGTTAGTTTTTTTGTCCAGTGGTTTGGTTTTTAAAGGACTGAGTAAGATCCCATTTTGGACCTTTAGTGATGGTGAACTATAAGTTTTAAGCTTACTAAGTATTTTATAACACAGCTTTAGAGGGGCAATAGAATGCAAAATTATTTTCAAGGTTAAAGTAGGTTTTCAATTTTTAAAAAAATTGATGTCATTTAGAAGATAAAAAAACAGTTCGGAATAAATAAGCGAAATAAGGATAACAGCAACATTCCCTTCCCAGAAGTTAGTCTGAACACTTTCTTTAATGTTGAGCATTAAAAAAGAAAAAGTTATTACAGCATTAATTGTTTTTCCTCTGTGTTCTGTAGAAGCAGAAAGATTAAGATAAATATTTTGCTCACAATGTATCTGTCCTAGGCAAAGGTAAGGAATGATAGATTGCCTGGGAAATCTTGCTTGTAAAAAGCTTTCGGTATAATTTTACAACTGAGTGGGTTAGTTTGTGATAGCACTGAGATTTGGGATGCTCATGCAAATTAATTTTTTTAAGGTTTTCACACACCTCACCAATGTTTTAATTTTTTTACATTTAGTGCCATGCTTCTTATTACCTCTTATCCTGCACTGAAGAAAAAATCTTGGGTTGCCCAAAAACAACAGATATCAAAGATTATTTTAATAATTTAGACATATATATTAAAATAATCCAGAACAATTAGAAAAGATGAACTCATACATATTCTCAATCAATACTTGCTCTGCTTTATAGTGGAGTATATATAGGACTGCTCCTGTAACTTTTATTTGTGTGTATACAATGTATCCTGTACCATATTTACAGAGACATGCAATTCTTTATGTGACATTCTGTTTATTTTCAGTCCTGATTTGTGAGGTAATCCCAATTATTATACTGAAAACTTTAGATATTGTTCTTAATATTTGATATGCTCACGTAACCTTAAGTCTCAGATTTTATGCAAGTCTCATGACAAATGTGAAATCAATTTTTAGTGAAAGTAGTCTGCTCAGTTAAAAAAAAAAATTACCTGGTTTGTCCACTGTTTCTTACCTTCTTGTTATGTTTTTTTAATTTTAAAATAAGTTTTTTAATGGGTAATTGAGGAGATAATTATATCTTTGGCTTTTATTAATGTTATGCAGGAGTGAAGGCAGTATTAGTAGGTTCTTGAGAGGTAGACCTTCATGTACCTTGTTAATTGCAAATGTTTTTGATACTGAAAAAACTTGGGAAATTTAATGAACTTAAAAGTCTCCCAAGCTAAGGTTGAGACCAAGTTGTGCCCAGAAGATGGACACAGCCTGCCAGTCATGAAGTGGTGACTTAGAAAGGCCTTTAAGGATTAATGTGTTTAATAGTCCTGCTGGTGAGATTATGAGCTGAGTAACAAAAAGAGGAGGGGGGGGGGAAATTTTAACATTATTATACAAGGTTAAAAATGACAAATCAGCGAAGTGAAAGAAGAATGACAGTTTCTTTTATTCTGTTTTCACCACCAATTTCTGTTGTTTCTTTACTGCTGTTGTGACTAAAAGGCAGCAGAACGCTCCTCTAGACACTGGCTTTTAGACGCACTTATGAAGAAGAAATATATCAGTAGGAAATATGATTTTTTTTTTAGCTTTTTTATGGTAGCGAGTTTTGTTTTAATCTGTGAACTTTCTATTGGTGATATTATGATAATCCACAAGCCACTGATGCCTTCTGCAGTTGTAATCGTTCAGATTTCTTCTCTCTATGAAATTAAAATGGTATCTCTGGATGCTGCAGATACAATCTGTTTGATGGCATGTTTACGTGTTTATGAGTTTCTAAGAGATGAACAGGAAGGAGTTGTTCAGAGAAGCACAGCTTTTCATCTAATAGATATAGTGAGTGTACATTTCGGAATCATACGTATATGCATTTTCAATTTAATTATTAGCCATATATTAGGAATGCAGTTTACAGATTCATTACATTGTGTACTTTTTTTTTCAAAATAATGTAAGTATTAATAAGCAACAGAGGGAAGTTTCTAAGGGGTTTTTTTTTGGTTGTTTTTTTTTTTTTTTCAAGAAGAAGGTTTCCAGGTTTGGTTTCTCCTCATTTATTTTCTCTTGTCTTCCTTGTGCTCGTCCTTGCTCTCAGTCTCACTTTCTTTCACATGTTCTCCTGCCCTCTTCCTGTCACACCTGTTGTGTGCAGTGTTGCAGTCTCTCACATGCATGCTCACTGCTTCCCACACTCAGGTGTACTCTGTCTCTTTAATGTGCTCTCTTGCATGTAGTATCACTCAGTTCTTGCTGGCTTATCCTTACATACTCACTGTCTCGCTCTCTCAGGGGCTCTCTTGCTCCCTCACTTTCCTTTGATTGCATGATTTCTCTTATACTTACTCCCTTTCTCACTTATGCTCTTGCACTCTGATTCTCTTTCTTGCTCCTGTGCACTTTATTTCTTTTATTCCCTCACTCCTTTCAAACTTACTGCATCTTTTTTTTTTTTCTAAGGAAAATATGATCTTTTTGTTAGCCAGCAAATGGTCAGGTATTAGTGATACAAGATAGATACACCAGGCGTAATACTGCTTTATGAACCTTCTTAATTGGATTTACATGTGAGATTTTTTTTTTTCTTTAAGGTGTTTCCTCCCTCTTCCTTCAACCCCCCCATCCGTTCAATCACATCATTGCTTGGAGGCAAGAGAGCATGGGAAGAGGGAAGAGAAGCTCACTTACCAGCCCTGGTAGACATAAGCATCATTGTACTAATCAATCAACACATATGCTTTCCCACTGAGACTCCCCTGTGACCTTGAGGAGCGTGATAAATGACTTAGAGGATAGAACAGACAGAAGGTTTATGATAAACCAAAAAATTATGTTCTTCTGGATGATGAAGAAAAATAAAAATGAAAAGTGAGGGTAGATATATATTTGGGTTGAACAGGAGTTGATAAATTCTGTAACTACCTTTCATGGTACTGGCTGTGGTTAGAGACATTTACTGTCCTGGTGATCAAGACTTCTTCAGTAAACCTCACTGCAGTGTTTACAGTACTTCTTTTTGTGTGGTACTGCAATACTTTATGGCTCTGAGCCCTCTATTGTGGATGAAGTTTGTAGCAGTTATTGCTAACAGATTCCAGAGGCAACATATCTCATCAAATTTATGTTGAGGGACAATAATCAGCACAGTGAATCACTTAACCTGGATTAACTTGACTCATTCTGAAATCTGCAGCACGTTAACTCAGTCATGAGAAGGTTATTATTAATCATAAATGTTTGATACATTTATAAGTGCAGTTACTTAAAATCTGGCTGTAGACAAAATTTCAGTAGATTTTTAAAAGCCATTTTTACATACTTTATATGCTTTTATTTTTTTAATAAAAAATTTGAAGCCAGAAATCTTTTTGTAGCTGTTATGTATCTATGGATTGAGTGCAGTACGGGAAAAGAGTGCATTTTCTTGCATCCATCAGTGTGTCTAGTCACAGCAAAAAACAATGTTAGGAGAAAGATCTTTTGTCACGTCATTCCTCCTTTGTGTCTCCTTCAGAATGCAGATTGGCATATTCTTTACTGATTCCTCCCATTTCATTTTTCTCTGGTTCTTTTGACCCTTATCACCGTGACTATCTCTATTTGCCCAGCGTTAGGCCCCTAGTGATAATGATTGCTATTGCATATTTCAGCCAGCCAAATCACTGGTTTTATACTTAGATTCCTCTCCTTTCCAGCTCAATTTGAAAAAAAAGCACCCCCCCAAAAAAAAAAAGAAGGAAACCCAAAACACCAAAAGCCAACTAGTCACCTTCCTGATGAAATACAGATTGCCAAATGCATGTCAGAGGTTAATAATGCTTGTTCTCCCTAATTGCCATTGCATTCAAGTGCACACAGTCCGTAACACCAATTTTCTAATCTCACTGCCAGAGTTTAGGAAATTATTTCCATTCCAACTTCTTTTCTTATTTTGGGGAGAAATGGGCTATTGTAAACAAATTTGGATACTACAATTTTTTTCTAATGACAATTAGAATGCAGGAAAAGGTATTTTGGTTCATTAAGCTCAGTAGCAGTGTAGTAAACCAAAGGCTAATTGAAAGGAGGTGGCATGTGTTTGGAGAAGCAGGCAGTTAAGTATCATCATCATTCTAATGAAATTGAAGTTGGTCAGGTTTACTGGTAAAATGCCCAGATTTGCCTTGTAGCAGCCGTAGCCCAGTATTTGTCTGATGTTCTAGAGTGCCAGAATAGTAAATAAAAAAATATTACCTTGTGGAGAGTTGGAATAATTTACAGAAATATAATCCACTTCAGAAAGGATTAAGTGACAAACCCTGTAAGGTTCTAGCAAATGACAGGAGAAAGCAGTCTGTTGCCATTTCAAAATACTTAAGTTTACCAAAAAGGAATGTGCTATCAGAAGGTAGTAGGTAATATCAAGAAAATCATAAACTTAACTGTTTCTGGGGCTTTTTATGAGGTTAGTTACCTAGTCCTGTAGAACAATTAAAATCTTCAGCACCTCACTGAATGTAATTCTGTTTTGAAAGTGTTAAGTTTTTCTCACTCAACAGATTTAGCTGAACTTTTCATTCAGGTATAGCCAAATTGGTACTATGTCGCTTTGCTGCCCACTCACATCCTCGCTTGCCCTAGTGAGGGCCCTCAGAATGGTCTGAGAAGGGAAAATGACAGAAAGGTGGGATTATAGATTAGTCGGGGGGAAAAAAAAGGTAGAAAAAAGGTTTAGGTTGTAAGCCATTAAGTATGAATTGTGCTTACTAGATGCTATACTTTATTGATATGAGTAAATATACACAAGTGTAAAAAGCAAGATTTTAACTTTCTATCCAGTAGATGTTTTGTGTGCAAGATATTTTACCTGACAATACTAGAGAGCCAATAAATGGTTTTCAAGAACTTGAGCTTTCGCAAGGTGGCTTTTTTTTTTTTTAAACACTAGTTATCATGTTGAAATGTTGTCCACTTGGAATTAATTTCTTTTAGTTGAATCAAGTTTGTGTCTACCAAAAGTAGTTAAAATAAAAAAGAGAAACCAAACTTTTGAAAGTATCTTCAAGGACAGGGAAACATGAACATCTGGGTATTTTTATTAGTTTGGGAACACAAGTCATGTAGCTTTGTGTCTCAAAGAGATAAGGAAAATAGAACAGAGACTTGAACCCAGGTCATTAAAGCCCTGAGATAACACTTTAATCACTGTACCTATCCATCCTTTGGAGGAAGATTATTAATGCAAGTATTTTCATCTTCTGCTTTTAAAAATCAGTTTTCTTATAAAATAGCAATACACCTCAGTGAAGAGTTTCTGCAGCTCCTACTTGGATTCAATACAAATTAAATAATAAGTTCTTTGTGTTATCAATGCCAAAAGCTTTCAGACTGAATTCTGTTTTGGTTTATCCTGTGAAAGAAAGATTAGCACATTTGAGACTAGAATGCATATTCCTTTGTCTTTATATGGCAGAAATATAGATACATTTGGCTAATTCAATTTATTGCTGGAAATATGAAATACTAGAGACCAAATTTTGAGACACCTATATAGTTGGTTTAATGAAAAGTCACGATTTTGTAGGGTGAATGCAAGGTGAATTTGGCTTTAAAACTAACAGTAACTCTGGGAAGTGTTAAATATGCTTTAAGTGCAAAAATAAGCACAGTTTTATTTGGCGGGCATAAAATGAAAGTTTTGCAGGGAGAGCACAGTAAAACCTGAGCTTGATAGACTAGCCCTGTTCTTAGTGCTTTTGAACAAAACTATGCATATCAGTTTACACAGGTAAACTTTGCTGTAGCAAGATTCAGTTAATAAGAACATTATGAATCATAGTGATGTAATGTTTGTTAGAATATGGTGGTTTAGGGATAGTCTAATGTGTGCCAGTTATGTATAGGTTGACAGCTGGGGGGGAACTTGTTATGTGTGGCAAACATAAACCCAAAGCAAACAAAAACATTCTCATTTTTTGGTAAAAGAAATCAGATCTTGTGGTTTTTGTTTTTCCCCTCCAGTGAAGAATTCCAGTGACGGTGAATCCTGGTTCATGTTTTGTAAATTTTAAATGATTATTAAGCTAGAATCACCATAGCTGGGTAAGGGTAAATGAGTAAATGAAGGGAATTGAGGAAAAAGAAGCCAATATATTATCCCATCAATGGTGACATTAATTTTGAGTAGAATTTCTTAAAATAGGTACTCAGAAGTTATGCAGCCATAGCTGGGGCTAAGGGAAAGGATGTACCAGAGTCATTACCAGTAAATTCAAATTTAAGATATTGGTTATCCTTTTAGTAACAGATAAAAAACCCCATTATTAAAAAAAAAATAAAATAGAATCCCTTAAGAGTTTGTGATCTGTATATTCCTAAGTCCAGTCTTTAAGAAATAAAAGAAAAAGAAAGCCTCTCAAACTGTAATGAAATGAATTTTATTTTTCAGGCACTGGGCCCATGCTATTTCATTTCATTACCAGGATACGCTGAGCGGGCTGGAATCAGCAAGAACTACAGGCAATGCAAGCTGATGATAAGCATTTCATCATGGCCCTAAACATATTAAATTTTTAGCAATAAATTTTATCAACAGCATCTTCATGGCTGGATAGCATTCCCCCCCCCCTTTCTTTCTGCACCCCACTCTCCCCTTGCCCCATTCGCTTTTGCTCTGCAAATACAACTTGTACTTGACTGTTCTGAAAACAAATTTTTAAAAAATCAATAACTAAAAAAAAACCCTACAGTTTAGCTGGTCCAGTAATTATCCTTCAGGCTATTGCCTCTACTTACTGAAAATGGGGAAATAAAGTTACAGCTTGGGCAAGGGTAACGATAGACGAACCGAACCTCATTAGGTTTTGTGACAGTCCCCAGATTTCCTCCTAAAACTAAAAACATATCCCAGGGGAAAATATATTCAGTTGAAGACCTCATTCCAAGACATTTTGTCTTTATAGAATACTGATATAGAAATAGGAGGTGTAAGTCTAAAAGAAAAGGTTGTAGGTTTGATATTTCTAATAGTATAGTCAATAAAACGTCACCAATTTCCAATGGCTGCAATGATGAAATAGCCAAAAACCAGAAGTTCCTGAGGATCAGAACCAGGAGAAAACTTTACCTACTGCACTACTAGGTGATATCCTAGTAATCAGTGACAGAAAAAAAGGTAGCATATCACTGTGAAACAGAGGGAGCAGGTGATAATTTTGATTTAGTACAGCAAAGGCCTGGTCTTTCTGATCTCTACTCTGGGTAACTGTAGTAGCATCTTTGATGACAGAAAGGTGCATATTTGAGGACTCTCAAGGCATAAAAAATCTGGGGCTGGTTAGAGGCTAATTAGTTTCAAAAATGAAGACTCTAGAGTAGCTGAGGGAAATCCTAACTGTATTAATAATGAATTATGCTCTTACATAGTGGTATAATATGGTTCATCACTGCAAATGTGGTTTTAAACAAGTACATTTTAAATTTTGTCTGATATTAAATACTGACAGAGTGGTCTGCTGGGGAAAATCATACTCACAGATGTGTTGACTGCTAAAGCCATCGTGTCTAATATCATGATGTAAGTCAGGAAAACTTGGAACAGGAAGTAGGAAGAATGTTTCAAGATCCTAAAGAACTTTTTAACAACTGTGAACAGCTTCTCCCTTTTCTCCTTCTCATCTTTTACAAGGAAATCTATCCTGCTCCTCTATCTGGTATTGCTGGTTCCTATTCTTGCTGTTAAATATAGAATCTGTTTGCATATGAGGGGTTGATAGCAGACAAAATTGAAAAATAAGTGGGCATACCTGCATTTTGTTTAAAAGCCCCTACCCTGTGGTTTGAGAAAAACAAATTGTTACAATAGGCCTGGAAACACAGCTAGGATAGGTTTTTCTGATAGGTACTTGTACCCTATTAATGTAACCATTGCTTGGACTCGAAAGTAAAACAAAAAGCATAGTTAAAAAAAAATAATGGAAATAATTTCTTTGTCAATACTTAGGTAGAATACTCACATTTTTCTCTAATTAACTTTTTTTTTTTTAATGTTTTGTTATGTAGTATAGCATTTTGACAGCTCATCCTGTGCATATTTCAAAGCCTGATGTAGGTGACATTTCTACAGGTTGCTTTGGGAAGACTTCAGGAAATAGCAGCTGCCTTTGCAGTTCTTGGAGATGGGTAAATTATTCTTGAAAGAAAGTAGGGAGCCTAGGTAACTCCTAACATGGTTTTCATCGCTGTGGTGTCTAAGCGTTTCATACAAGTAAAGATAACAATAAAGGTTTTTCTCTTTCTTCCTCTCCTGCTGGGAAAAATACAGCAATGGCTCTATGGGACATTTGGCACAACATATAATAAATGATTAGAGCAGTGTCTATGCACTGAATTTATCAGACACTGGCTTGGTCCCTATGTGGCTGCATTACATTTTTCCCTTTGCAGGAAGTTTAGCACGTAAAAGGCTACTGTAAATAGGGAAGGAATCATCTGTTCTCTGTATGTTCATAGCGCATACAACAAGAAGGATTTAGCTTAAACAGTGACACTGAAAACTC
Organism: Pseudotriccus pelzelni; assembly: GCA_035584735.1. Classification (NCBI taxonomy): domain Eukaryota; kingdom Metazoa; phylum Chordata; class Aves; order Passeriformes; family Tyrannidae; genus Pseudotriccus; species Pseudotriccus pelzelni. Next base: position 62,163,137 of record JAWMRA010000001.1, on the reverse strand, counting down.
AGATTAAAAGGTTTTGTTTCTATGATAGTTGTAAAGCATCATCATCTGAAAATAGATTACATGGAGAGACAGAAGACTTGTCATCACTGGATGTTTATTAAGGGCAGAGTTGATAAATATCAGTTAATAAAACCATTGATAGAAGTTTTGTCATGTCCTCGAGCAGAAAATAAGGGTATGACATTCTGCAGTTCATTCTAACCTTTTAATTTCAGAACTCAAAGAAAACACTAACAGTGCTTCTTATGCAGAAGATAGATATGCAGCTAGAACTTCAGTTATAGGTGTTTGAGTACTTCTGCAAATGGTAATCTCAGTCTCATAGACTGCTAAATCTCCCACAGCTTTTTTTTGTTTTGGTTTGGGGTTTTTTTGGGGTGTGTGGGTTTTGTTTGTTTGTTTGATTTTTGTTTCTTTGTTTGTTTGGGGTTTTTGTCTTTCTGCCTTCCTTTCAATCAATAAATTTAAGAGCAGAAGTAATCAAGTTGCTCAGAAATACTATCCCTCAGTGTCCTAGCTCACTAACACATTTAACCTTCGTGGTTAAATGAAACCACCTCAAGAAAAGAGGCAGCAAAATTTAAAGGACTGGTTGTTTCATAAAAATGTTTGGGTTTTTCCTTTCATCTATGGCATATTAATAAATACTAGAACTCTGTCTTTTTCCTGCTCTTCCAGGATCAACAAGGAAAAGCTCCTTCCATTAGAACCAAATACAAGAAAACCTTATGAAAAAGTAGATGAAAGTTTGAGTCTAATAGAAGATGACTAAATTTAGCGTGGCAAAGTCAAGATGAAAAAAACATGTAACCATATTTCATAATTTATTTGTTATTTCTTGTTTCAGAGCCAGATAAGATCTTTATTCTGTATGTCCTCTGATTTTACTGAAATGTTTTTCAGTTAAGATATGGATGAAAACTTGTGTGTTCACCAACTGGTATTGAACGCTTGACATAAAGCTACCCTTAGAAATACAGAAAGCAACAATTAAAAGAAATTGCATATTTTATATAGTATAATGATTAAATTCTTAAGAAACTGAAAGTAATTATTTGGTTCAAGAATATTTTAAAAAAATAAACTACATGAGAAAATAGCTTCACATGCTGAGGTGTGAAAACCCTCAGTTTTCCTTAGGCTAGCATGATCTTCACTATTCATTCAACCTCTTCCTAAACCCTCCCATTCTTTTTGTTTGTTTGTTTTTTAATTAGTATATTGGCCTAGCACTCATTTCTCCTTTCTGTTATTTCTGTAATTTTCACGAAGGCAAATTAAATCTGTTGCATGACAGTTCAGTAGTTTCACAATTCCTACAAATATTCCAGATCAATTGTCGTAAATGATGCTCCTCTGTGACTTTCAGAGAGCAAAAACTTTTTATAGGCAGCTGTGCTATTTGTCCCATTCTCAGTTCTTCAAGTGAACACAGAAGAATTCTGCTCTGGTATGGCAAAACTCCCTGAGAAATCATGTCATGCCCATCATGGATTGTACACCTCCTGATGCTGTGCAATATAAAGCATCTTTATAATTTCCACATGCCTCTGCTGTCCCTTTAGTCTCAAACTTGTTTGTTTATTTGCAGTGAATGGTCTAGAAACCAAGGCACCTAAATATATTGACAGCTGCATATAATCTCATGATTATGTTCCCTTCCGTTGCCTTTACAACATCTGTTATTCTGTGGTACTGACATTGCCATTCTAGTAAGTATACATTTTAAATAAACAGTTAGAATTAGATTTTTGAGGACAATTTCAGTTTCCCCTCTTTGTATTGCTTTGTAGTGATGTAATTTTCCATATGCCATTTTAAAATATTTAAAGCTACCTGGCAAATATAATTGCTAATTTTCCTTATTGCTTCTCACCAATGTCATTTGAGAAGTTATAAGAAGGTAATACTTAGTGGAACAACTCAGCACTAGACAAATGAAGCTATTTTGCCACTTTCCAGATGCTGTTCTTGTTCACTTCCAATAAAAACGCTTTAAGTGCTGGAAAAGAAATATGAAGTTATGGAAACAAAATACAATGGATGGTGGCAAACCAATGCATAATCTTGCAGGCTGTCAACCATCCATATTTTTCCTGAAAATCTGGAAAATGTTGGCCTCTCTTTCTGCAAAGCTTATTTCTAGATTAAGATAACTGCTTTTAGTTTCTAAGTCCTAAAACAGTTCTCAGTCTTCATTAATTTATTAATAATTCTTCTCCCCTTCTTCCCCCTCCAGCCTTCAATATCCCCCTACCAAAAAACTGGTGGAGGTGCAAATTATGGTATATGGCTACAAGTCTCCTGTCAGTAGGACTAAGAGTTATTTTTAGTTACCATCTATCCTTATGAATCCAGGTTCTGCAGTTTCTAATATGGCACTGCAGAATATTGATAGTGTTGTTAGATGTTGAAAAATCCCATGTAGACATAACAAGCATTTTTCTTGGTTCTGGAATGTGACTTAAAGTATGGTTATCATCTGTCTGTCATAAAGCAGTGACTGAAGATCAGTTACCTATTCTTATCCTTTCTGAATAATCACCTTACTAAATGTAAATGTAGTAATAATGGTTATATGGTAATACAAATACATAAGTCTTGACATTACCTGCTGCAATTTCCTGAGTTTTTCAATGTGCTACAGGTATAGTCTTGATACTGAGTAAAGAGGGATAGTAATTTGCAGCTACCATGCTCCTGATGTGTGCAGCTTGTCTTATTTGCCATGAGATGCACATTCCATCTGACATCACTCATAAACTTCAAACACCTTTTCCAGGGGTGTTATTTTCAGTCTGCATAGGGTTGTTTCTTAGAACTTTGCATTTCTCTTTACTGAGTCTCATAAGTTTTCTGCTGGTCCACTCCTTATCCAGGTTCTTCTGGATTGAGTGTCTTCCATTTGTTAAGTCAAGCACTCACCCAACATTACTGCCATCTTCAAACTTGTTGAGAGTGCTGTTTGTGTCATCTAAACAATTACTAAACAATTTAGAATAACATATCAACCACTGGGATAGCCTGCTTGTTACCTGCTGTTAGTGAGGTGCCCAGCCTTTGGTTTCATGTCAATACAGCCAATCATCACGCTTAAACCAATGCTATTGCAAAAATCTAATTATGGTTAATAATTTTCTTCCTTTGATCAGCTGGTCTCAGAGTCTTTGCTTAGTAAAAC
>JAWMRA010000001.1:62148695-62159405 GCA_035584735.1 Pseudotriccus pelzelni | reverse complement strand
ATCAAGGGTTGGACTTGATGATCTCGGAGGTCTCTTCCAACCCAGTTAATTCTATGATTCTATGATTCTATGATTCTTTTCTAGTCCTTGTCTCCTCACCTTTCATATAAGGAAATAATAAATTGATATAATATCTACAGGCTTGCTAAAGTCAAGGTAGGTTACATGCACTGTCTTTTGCAGCCAGTCATTTCATCAGAGGTATCAGATTGGTCGTATCAGATGGTCCAGCATGACTTACTATTGGTAAATCCATGTTGCACATTCCTAATTGCTTTCTTGTCCTCATGTGCTTGAAAAAAAGGATTCCAGGAAGACATATCCAATGATATTTCTATAGTCAGGGGCCTATCTGAGGTTCATAGCATTATTCTCTGTGTCATTTTTTTCTTGTCTTTTTAAGAATGAATGTAATGATAGCATTTTCACAGCCATCAGAGATCTCATGTAATTGCCATGGAAGTTATAGACAGTGGATAAAAGTCACATCAGCCAGCCTTTACAGCACTCTCAGGAGAATCATGTCAGATCCTAAGGATTTAGATATATCCCTAAGATATATCCAAATATTGTCCATAAGCTTTTGTAAGTTTTTCGTTTGGAGTGAAGGATAAATCATTTCCTGTTAATTATGTCATAACTTCTTCTTTTTAATTTGATACATTTTTTTTTCTTTTTATATCGAGGTACATTGATCTTAGCAATTCATTTTCATACTAAAACTGTTACCTTGAATGATATTGTGGCTGATGTTCTGGATTCAAGAAACTTATTCTACAGCTCAGCTTTGCACATAAAAATAATGTAATTTATGTGCTTGCTTCATGTGTAGGTTCTGTTTCTGTTACTCTGCTTTTCTTTTGTGTTTGTTTCTTCCTCACTCACCACCATGGCTGTTGTCTGTTGTCATCCTGGAATTTTGCCATCAGGACTTTTACCATCTTGCCTGTGTTAGGTGTTTGCTTCTCCTTGACTAACAAGATAGACAGCCTGCAGGGCTTCTCCAGTTGCTGATGGCCCAGAATACAGGTATGGCCAGGAACCAGATGAATGCCATCCATACAAATTTAATTAGATGCTCACAGATGCTAATATCTTCTTAAATTCTCTTACTTGTTATAGTTCAGTAATCCAGTGTGAAAAGATCAAACTCAAGGTGCTGATTTTGATTTAGATGCTGCTTGCTCTGGGTTTGTGTTCTCACTGATAGCAAAATAGAATGGATTGATTTGCAAGGTAAGGTAGTAAGATTACACGTGTCTGGCATAGGGGCAATAAGCAGATTTCCAAGATGTCTGAGGAGACAGAACGTTATATGAAGAGAAAAAACTGAAAAATAGTTTAATTTCACTGAAAGAAGAAGGCAGTTGCTATACTGAGGGCATGGGAAAGGTTAAAACACAAAGCTACTAGAAGAAATGTGGTGCATAATACTGTAAATTTAAAAAATCACCTTGAAAATCTCAGTTTTGTCCGTTCTTCTCACCACTCCCAACCTCAATCTCCTTTATAGTCATGGCAAAACTGTCATTTATGGCCCACATTTGGACGTTTTCAGTGTATTTTAGCATTGCTGGCATTTTTCCTAAAAGTGGCATTTTTATAACAAGACAAAAATAAAAGAGGAAAAAAGTGTCCTGTTCACCCATTTCTCTGTGTGAAGGTTTCACATTTGTGGTTTTAATGCAATTAATCAAAGACCAAATGCATTTGTATTCTCTGAACAGTTCAGGAATACTTTCATATTTTTTCAGTGTAGCAGTGTGAAATGGTGCAGGATGCCAGTCCTAATAGTTCTGGGAAAGATATTGTTCATGCTAGGACAATTCTTATGGGTTTTGTTTTAGATGATGGATTGCACGTTCTCAGTCATTTGCAAGCCACAGGCTTTACATGTGCTGTCTACATTATCAAATTTCTCACTCAGTTTGAAAACCACAGCATTTTAATTGAAAGGAATGCTAGCCCCTCCAGCTCTATCAATGTGGCAGCGTTGTTAGACTCTGAGAAATGGCCTTCCCAGTTCAGAAAAATGGAAAAATACCATACAAATGTTTTCACCCCTAGTAACCAATGGGGCTGAAAGGTGAGGTGGCACACATTCAAGTGCAAAATATCAAACAGTGAACCCTGTGCTACAAGGAACTTTTTAAAATTCACTGACTTGGAAGAGATTGAATAGCTGAGGGCTTAGCAATGTCTAACAATGGTGTTATTCTCCCTAGAACTGCCATAGAAAAGACTTTCTCCTTTGAGGCTAGTTTCAGTGTACAGCAAAGATTACTGGATCTGTTTCAGTAAGAGAAGGGATCAGAGGAAGGGAATTGGTTATTTGTACAGCAGAACTTCTAAGATCAGATTGGTGCAGCTCATCAAATGGTGATTAGTTTAGCTCAGATCTCACACAGTAAAACAAACCTCAGTAAGAAGTGAATGCTTTAGGGCCTTGACCCTGTGAAATGTCTTAAGATAAGCAGTATGTTGGATTTTAAAACAAAATAGGGTCTCTATTTATGCCCATACCGCCTTTCTTAGTGGTTGAAAATAGTGCCTTTTCTAGTGGTTGGGAACTTACTTTTGTAATAGCAAAGTATACATGGTTTACACAATGTTTAGGCATAACTGCTGACATACAGATTTTGTAGATAATGAATTTAACTTCACAGGCTGCTGATATTCTGGCTCTCCTCTTCTAATCCCTGTTCTGAGGGAATTCTTTGACAAGTTATTTGCACAGATGCTTTTGGAAAAGTTGAAAGCTTGTTTTAGTTGAGAGGAAAGAAGATCTGTGCAGATATAGGGAAATGTGAAAACATTATTTAAAAGTTTTCCTTTTCAAATACATTCATTATTGAGTATACATTGGCATTTCTAGGGTATATTCAGTGTTTCTCATTACAACATTTATGAAGACATCAGTTTAATAACTATGTGTAGATAATAAGGCTGACATGAATTAGGGATACTGGCTAACAATGAGATTGAAATACATCTGGAAAAAAATCAGGTTTTGGACCTCCCCCTAAGTAATCCCTAGTGTTGTACAACCCGAATTTTAATTAAAAAAAAAAAAAAAAGGGTCTAAATTAGAAATTTTGACTGTTCTTTCCAAGTGCAATCTGAAATTTTTATAAGATTTATAGAAACATTTACTCTAAAAGTTCAAGTCTGAGATTGTTTGGATGCAAATTGCTTTTTCTGGAAAGAAAGATCACAGTATTTCTCCAAGTCCAGTCGCTTATTTGAAGAAGTGGTTGCTTGATGCTATTCAGTAAATATTCAAGGCAAACAGTTTAAACCTGCACTGTTTCAGTTAATTTTCTAGACATACACTTTGAATAATTGTCAGGGATGGACCACTGATGGTAATATCATTAACTTTTATGTCTGAAGGTTCTTTGATTTTTTGGTTGTTGTTTTTATTTTTGGTTTTGTTCTGTTTTAAATCAGGGTTACTATTAGTTAAATTTAAAAAAGGTCTTTATAGAGACATATTTTCATTGCCTTTTCTGTGATTTCTCTCCTATTAGTGTAATGTTAGGAGTCATCTGGTAGACCTGAAGAGCAAGCAGTTGTAGTTTACTATGAGCACTTTGTTTTGACTTGCTTTCCTTCTTGGAGTGCAATATAGGTATCTTTTATAGACTTTATTGTGGTAGATGTCGGATGAACCTTTTCTTTAATGGATCCCAAGGGAACTGTAAAGTGACTGCTTTGGCGGATGCTCCTGACCAAATCCTCTGGTTCTGTGGCTACCTGTTCTTTTAAAGAATTTGTTTTCCCAAGTTTTAAAAAGTCAAGATCCTACTCGATGTGCCCCTTGTGGACTGAGAGCCTAGCTTCCAATACCATAAATCATCAGATCATTGTTCCAGATAGTGAAAAAGTACTGGTGTTAGCTGACTGTATAATAAAGATAGTTCTAATGGGAATTCATGTTCATCTCATGCTCTTCCAGTTCAGGAGAAGAATACGGAATGAGATACAGCTCCTGTCATATAATATTCTAGCCTCATCTTTGATCTATCAGCATCAGTTTTGACCACACTACTGCCAAAAAGGCAAGTTGTGCTCTTTTCCCTGCCTCCAGCTGTCTGTTCCTGCCACCTCTCTTGTGTCAGCACTGGTGATTGTTCAGCTCTTCTGGGAAAAATAATAATTTGGAGAGGCAGGTCTAGTTTTTAGTCAGTTCAAGGAACTGACATAACTGGTGAGCTACGTGATTTAAGTACTGACATAGCAAAGGATGTGCCCAGCAAAAGAGAAGAAAGTGGGAGCTGTCTTTCTGGTGGCAGCGCAGTGTGAGATTGTGTAAACCTCGATGAAAGTTTACAGAATTAAAAAATTACTCTAAAAAGGTTTGGCTAGGATCTGCGAGTATTTGCTAAAATCTGGAGTTCCACAAATGGCAACTGCTTAATTCTGTTGGTATATGCCCTTGTACCGTGCCCTGTTACTTGCATTTTCAGTTTTAGTGATAGCTCAAGATTTCTATGAGAACAAGCAAATTAGATAGTCAGGTCTGGTTTTCTTTATATATATTAATGTATGCTGATGCAATTCTTGATTAATTTGTATGTATGATTTTTAAAGGGAAAACTAAGATTTTGCTTTTAGTTCTGAATGTGCTGAAGCTCATTTTTTTTCTGGTGAAGTCAACGGAAGGAAAAATGCAAATTCTGTCTACTACTCTTGATGCCTTCGGGTGGTACAGTTTGTTTTCAGAGAAGCCTGGTTGTCATGGGAGACACAGTGGGAAATGTAGTGTTTTGAGCTAAAGACATTCTGTAGCATCTTCTGTTGAACTCTGTAATAGTGAGACTATCACTGTATGGACAGAATACTAAATAAATATGTTGCTACTATTTGTATCAATTGGACTTCTTAAACTCGTGTTTTGTTGGTTTGGGTTTGGTGGGGTTTTTTTCAGTTACTAGATACTTAGAGGTAGTACTGAAGAGTCCAAAATATGTGTGGTTTGAGTCACTAAGTACTAGTCTTTATTAAAGACAGAATTAGAAAACAACAAATTAAAAACATGTCATAAAGCCTCACAGTTGCCTCTATAGGACAGTTCAGCTTTAGCTAATTTCTTTTTACTCATATGATCACTTTTATCTGTTGTTTAAGAAATTATCTTGTGTACATATGAAATTGTGGGTTTCTAAATAGCTGTCAGGCTGATTTTCAAATAATCAGAAGCTGGAAGAAAGCTTGAGGGATGCTTGCTTATCTCTTGCTTTTTCTAGGACCAGCATGAATTATTTGTTGTACATTTGCGTTTGGGATCTGTTTTCTGAAATAAAGAACTGCCTGTTCTTTTTTTTTTTTTTTCTCTAGAGAAATGACCAATTCTGTATAATGCACACAGGAAATTACACGTTAGTTTTAGACCTGTGAAGGAATAAATCCATTGTAGATCCAGATAACCTACTGTGTGTCACCTGGCACATTCAAATATTGGAATTACTGTCTGTCAGGCAGAAATATGATGAGATAGACTTGTCTTAGTCATGCCAGCTAGTTATGTTGTATATACCTGAAGTGTATACAACACTGGACCTGGAAGTTAGGCAGTTTTCTTTCTGCTATTCTGAAAAAGCCTGACTGAATCTGTTGTAATTAGGACCATAGTACTTACTGTAGAAGTTGTCATTTACTGATGAAGTAGTAAATACAGGATTCTAACTTGAAAAACACACTAGAAAATTTTGAAAGTGACAGCGTCTTCCTCTTGAGTACTCAGTCTTCACAAAGGAATTTAAATTCTCAGGCAACTTAATGTTGAACTTTAGCTCAAATTTTCACGTTGTTTGTTTTTCAACTACTGAGGTTTTCCTTCAATCCCCAATCAAATGTAGGCCAGGAATTTAATTTGTTTCCTCCTATTTACCCAAATACAAAAAAATAAGCTATATATGTATATAAAGAGAGGCAACACAGGGTGACCTGCTGTGATGACCCATTCAAATAAAAGCTGTGTGGAGAAAAAAAGATTTTTGATACACCTGGTAATTAGAATTTGTTTGGGGAGTAAAAACAATTAATTGAAGGATCCGTATAACTGATTTGAAGAACTTTGTGCAATACTACTGCAGTAAATTCTTTTTTTTAAAACATGCTAGACAAAATTTTTGCAATTAAAAAAGTTAATATATACATTTCTTTTCTCTGTCTTTACCTTCTAACGTGATTTTCACAGTTTCGGCCTTCATGAAATTATTTGCTTTTGGCACTAAACTGCCCATTTGTACTTTAAGATTAAAGGGGGGTTGAATTCTTTTATTTTCCTAAATTCACAATTTAGAAGATTCTGTATAATTAAATATTGGAATTGTATCAGTTTACTTTTACAAAATCAGACACAAGTAATTATCATGGTAAAATGGATTCTAAATTCATTGATATGATAATATTTTCTTAAGATAATATTGAATTTTATGAAAATACATAAGCAGTTATGTTGTTAAGAGCTTCAAATATCTTGCTATGTTATCAGCTGCTATATTGCATCAGAGGATTCTCTATCACATTGGGGAATATTGGATTTGCACTAGGACACTGAATGTCAATGTAATATAAAACTTGCACAACTGGTGGTTTTTAAAATTGTTAATATAATAGACTAATTGAGTGAAATATTTTTATGTTTTATCAGTAGCCTAGGATTAATGAAGAGGCTCATCTTGGTTGCTTAAACTGAAACTAGGTCACTGAAAAGTATCATCCTGATCAGTCCTGTATGATTGTTTTAGGCAAAGGGAGGGAAAGGAAGATTCATACTTTGTTTCTCTGTGTTTTTATGCCAGCTATCATAGAAATGAATGATTTAATAGATCTCTAATTTTCACAGTGTAAGCAATCCTTAAGTGCTGGGGATTTTGAAGGACTCACTACAGGAGGGATGCCTTCATGATCATTCTGAATTAAAGAATAAAAATTGTTGCTTTTTTGGGCATAGTATTGCTAATTGTTAAACATCAGCCATGGAAAAAGTAAAGATTTTAAGCAAAATTAAAACATTTGCACTAAAATATTCCATGAAAGATATTGACTATAGATGAAAAATTTTGAAGAACGTTGAGTTAAAATAAAAGCTGTTTTGGAAAGAAATAAAAAATATATTAGAGAAAAATCTGGTTTCCATCTCTGTATAATTTAACCCAACAAAACAGACTTTTCTCTTACCCTGTATGTATCATATCACAGCACTAAGGAAACCTATTGGCCTTCTGGATATCTTAGTAAGCAAATACTTCCATACAAACTGGAAGATGAATCAGAGCAGCTAACCATCTGATGGTACAGAAAATTTCTTTGAACAATGATAATAAGATTCCTCTTGTGGAACTTTTTGCTGGCAAAATGATAGACACCTGTGCTGTGCTCCATCTATAGCAAAAGGAGTGGCTCTTCCAGAGAAATGCCATAACATAATAGAAGTTGGAAAATTGAGTTGGACAACCATGTTTCTACCTTTGCCAGTCATGTACTATTTGACTGTAGGGACTTGGACACCCTTAAATTGGTGTTAATGGTTAGTTAATTGGTTATTAATGGTTGGATATTCAGCATTCATAGATTTCATTTTGGGTTTAGGTTTGGTGGGAGATTTTTTGGGTGATGTATGAGTTATTTTTTTAATGGTTTTTTAATGGTTTCAGGAAGGAGACTAGTTTAGGACACCATCCAAATTCTGGTGGACTTCAGACACTTTGGATGAGACCTAAGATGTCTGCTCTATATAGCTGTTAATCTACTCTGTTTTCTTACCAACATTCTCTGTTGACATACTGTCAAAATGAGGGTTTGTGCCATTCAAAGGACTGCCACTTTGAAAACTAAAAACAATCACTGCACTGCTACGCATCTTTTAAAGATGAAATTCATTTGATGTTGTGGTACCTATAACCCTAACCCAGCCAGCAGTAAATACAGACTATTGAACATATGCTTTCCTGGCTAGCAGTCAGACTTCTTTAGCAGAGATTCTTTTATGCATACACCCCCTTTTGAGCTAATGGAATAGTGACAACATGTTTTCTAAAGAAAACCTGTGTATCAGAAAATTGCTTAGACATGCATAATCTTTTTTCAAGAAGCTGTCAGGGATTTGTATTGATGCTTGATGGTATGTTATTAACATGCTTACAAAAATAATTTAAAGGCAGTAGCGCAGGGCTGTTTATACTATTTGTGGCAATATTACCATTACTAATTACATTATATTGTAATACTTACTGATACAAATCAACCCCTGGCAATGACAGGATTAGTGTGGGATGGTATAACAAGCCAACATTTTAGACCTTTGAGTTCAGTTTGACATTATGTTGTTGGAAAGTGTTTTTCATCTTCTTGTTTAACGTGTGTGGAACATGTTTGCTATGCAAATTACTGCAAAGACAGCATTTTTCTATTGACTTCTGCTTTTATTTTAGGCCTAGCCTTTGTAGAATTAGAAAAAAATTGAAGAGATTGTTTGCTTAAAATGTTAGGTCATGTCTATGAAGAAGCACAAACAGGAAGGTGTCATTTCTTTTTTTCTTAATATGGAAATAATGGATGACAGTGGGATCAGTAGAGATCAGATATCTAAGGGTATGAATCAGCCCTTAACTGATAAGGTAAGCAAATGTGTTAATTGTATTATTATATATGCAATGGGTTAAACCTCAACACAGCTCCTTCCTCTCCCTCTAGTAATAACATCAGTGTAAGAACTGGGAAAAAATCTGTGGCATTCAGAAGAGAAAATAAGATTAGACTTACTAGAAACAAGGTATATGAATAACTGAATAGAAATGTCTGTAGCAATGTAGGTTCTTTATGTAAATCTTGTCAAACTATTTTTTTCAGTTTGTGAAAGGGAAAGTTACTAACAGTGGGCTCAGTCAGTCATATCCTAGGCATTGTAATCAGGGTAGCTTCTGAAGTTTATTTCAAGCATGACTTTGTTTCTTTGATATCCTGGTTGTCTTCATAAGGATTACTTTATTACCACTCTTTATAGAGAGAAAAATAGACTGATCACATTAATCTCCTTGTAATTTTCTTCTGACTGGAGTCAGAAATTTACAGTTATTTCTTTTGAATGGCAACAGTATTTAATGGTATAAACCTCCTCTTCAATGAGTGCTGCTACTCCCTTCTTCGTAACACAGACTTGATGTGCTACCTGTGCAAACCTTTACCAGAAAATCTCTCCTCATATATTTATTCCCAGAATGGATTCGAGCTTATAGAATTCATGGGATTGGAGTCAAAGCATTAAAATGGGGAAAAAAATGAGTAACCATAATGCCAAATTATTCAAAGTTGAATCATACCTTTTGTGATTTAGTAAAATGTAGCTTTCAATGACTAAGAGTCTTCCCACCATACTAGCATCCTCTCCTGAGGTGTAAAGGATTTTCCTGTATGACATAATGTTCTCTGAGGGAAAGAGAAAAAGAAGGAAGAATTTATTTAGAGCTTTCAAAGAGAGATTCTATTCCACTTGGTTTTTTGTTTGTCTGTGAGTTTTTGTTGGTTTTGTGGGTTTTTTTTTGTGGTGGTTTGTTCGGTTTCTTGTGGTTTTGTTTGTTTGTTTGTTTTTGTTTTGTTTTGTTTTTTGTTTTTTAGTATACTGTCACTTAGCATTTAGAAATCTCTGGAGAGTACAAAAAGTGTGCTCTTTTTTTCACATCACATGTGATTTGCTAACTTACTGTTGCTGCTATTAAACCAGTCTCTCCCTTGGGTGTTGCTGTGTGCTCATACAATTGACCTTTCTATAGTTTCACCTGAAGAGTTTCACTGTCATGAGAGATGATACATAAACCCTTATCCTCCACTTTTTTTAAAAGTATATCCTCAGAACAGGTGCAGTGCAATGAACAGCAGTGCAAAGAGCCAGTTGCTGTTAGTCAGGTAGTGTTTTGAATCTTTGATCTTTTTGACCTTAGTTACCAGTAACTATTTTATTTGTGGTTTTAATAGATAAATCACATCTACTTTGAGCTTAATTGAAACCACAAATTTATTTCATGTAGTCATGATCCACACAAGTCTAAATAGTAGTCATCTGTTTCTCAGGAGCCATAAATTATTCTTTGTCTTTCCTTTGTCTTTGAGATGAGGGTAGAATACTTCACAGGTCATAATTCTAGGCAACACTGAAAAAGCAAAAAACCACAATAATTTGATATTTGCAGGATGATAATATAATCTTTTATGGCTGAAACCAGTTATAAACTCTCAAGCTTAACAGTCAGTCCAGGTCCATTTCAGTCATAAAGATTTGCACTGTACTAGAAATACAAAGAGTGTCGTGGGTTTGTCTAGGGACAATTTTTACCACACCCCCCACAACTTGCTCTAAGGTGAGAGAAGGTTTATGCAGACAAAGAGATCTGATTGGGGATAAATAATATTAGGATTTATTACTGACAAAAATAAAAAACTAAACAACTACATCTACAGCAATTCTAATTAAACAAAGTACTATGTGTTTACAGAAACACCCCTTCCCCCTTTGTATCAGTCCAGGAGGAGAAGGAGGTAGTTTTTTTCCACTTTTAGTTTTAGGTCTTCTAAGCAACTCTGCAGCACTTTGCAAGGTCCTCTCTGTTATCTCTGTGACGACACGTCTGACTCGTTGCAGCTGGAACTGTTTCTCTCTCTGTCTCTTTCTCTCTTCTATGTCGACCTCAGGGCTGGGCCTACCTC
>JAWMRA010000001.1:62130830-62148595 GCA_035584735.1 Pseudotriccus pelzelni | reverse complement strand
GTTCTTTACATTTTTTTATTTCGCTCTGTTACATGTCTGGTCAGGGGGGCTTTGTTCTACTCCTGCCCCCGGCCCAGGGCCAGGGGAGGAGAGAGGCCTGGCCCCCCACCTGGGGGCCTGCCATGTCCTCCCTCCTACATGGCTGCCAAATTTCTACTGTGCCACCACCTTCTCTTCTGTTTTTCTTGAAGATGTAATTGGCAAAGGCATCACCTAAACTCCTGATTGGCCTTTGTCTGGAAGTTACCTGGACAAACCAATTCCAATCCCCAAGGAGGGGGGACTTTTGCAAACCTATTTAATTAATGGTTGGATGATGTTGTCCTTATGTGTCGATTGCACCTAGGTGTCTGTGGTCAAAATAAGAGAAGACTTCTGCTGGAATTATATATTCATACCTTACATATGATAAAGTTTTATGTCTGTCAAATAGTCTCACATCGGAAGATCAGCACTACTTAGACATTACATGAACAATAAGTAGAAGAGAGCAATGAATTGACTGTAGAATATGAAAAGTGGACTTGTTGTTATGTTTGCACTATCTTTGCAGTATTATTTCCTCCTTACATTTCATTTTAACTATTACCAGTGAAGTACCAGAGACTTATTTAACAAAGAAACCTGGGACAAAGGTACGGGATATAAGTCTGTGAGGCAATGGTGACTTAGACATATGAGTCTTATCAGTAAGATTTTTGATAGTGGAGAGTATTATGTTACAAGTACAGAGGTATGGGGGAATACACAGTCTTTGGGAATCAAAACTGAATGATGAAGTTGCTTTTTTCTTTCTTCTGATGGAGTGAAATTTCTGTCATCTCCAAGATATTTTTGTTGCTAGATTTTTTGTCTTCTGTATTCACTGCTAACAGCAGTATAGGTAGATTCTAGACTAAGTTTAAAAAAAAAAAAAAAGAAAAAAATAAAAAAAAAAGAGAAAAAGCATTGAAAATGTATTTCCTTTCTTTGACAAAATGTTCATTTGTCTTTCTGAAAGCATGCTTATTTGCTATACAGGAAAATAATTGCATGTCATGTGAACCTTTTAGTTCTAACACTGACATTATATTCTTTACTTCTTTTTCATTCTTTTAAAAAAATTACAATTTGTCTTCTAAGGTTTCACTTCATCCTTTAGAAAGTTACTTTGCCTATGTGGGGGTTTTTTTGTTAGTTTTGTTTTTGAAAACATACCAAATTACTTGTTTCTGTAACTGATGTAGTTGCTGCTTTTACTTCCTAATGTTTTTTTCCTCTTCCATGATGAGAAACCATCATCAGTAAATATTATTTATTTAATATTGTTCTGTGTATTTTCAAGTCCTGTAAATTACAGCATTTAAAAATAAAGGAAAGCTGTAGGCAAAAGAATGTCGAAGTAAATTTAGACCTGTCCAGCTGGCAAAGAAGAGAACCCAGGGAGTTGGCAAGGACTTAATCTGGTGCTGCTTCTTCAATTAAATGTTTACTGTGGAGGTACTTTATGTGTATATTAATGTGTCAAAGTGCAAATCAGTCCATCATCCTTATTTCTCCTTTCTGTCATCTGCTGGCTCTTTTATTTCTTCACTATAATTAAAAGACCAGTAATTCATTATGCTTGAATTCTTCATAAATGAAGGGAATTTTAAAGAATCTTCACAAATATTACAGTATCCTCGCAGGAAGATATCATCATGTGTAAGAATCCTTGCAGAACTGTATCATTGCTAGACTATATGCTGGTGCATTGCAGGTGCTATCAGGCTCTCTAAAGGAACAATTAAATGCCGTGCTGTCCTGCGAGTTCTCTCATATATATACACATTACTGTGCTGTTGAAGAGAAAAAAATGAACAAAGGAAATTACCCTTGCTAAGGTCTATTAGTGATCAGCCATAAACGAGTCTCGTAGGTTTTTTTAGGACATTGTTGTTAGCACTACCTGATTTGACAGATTATGGTGTATATTTATTTTTATTTCACTGCAAGAGCCATAATATTTCAGTAGGATAAAATTGAAAATTATGGTGGGGTAATGATGTTACTATATTACAGCCAAAACTACATTAAATTCTTTTGAATACAGAAAATTCTTGCTAGTTTGTGTTGTGTTCTTGGTGTTTTGTTTTTTTTTTTAAACTGTATAATTGTCATTTTCCTGAAATGAGTGACCAACAGTTAGCAAAATGAATTTATCGAGGCACATAAGTAATGTTTTAATTTTTGTCCTCTTAGGCACTGACATGTCAGACACATGTTACAGGTTGTGTGAGCCTCACTAGGAGAAATGGGCATTGTTAACTCCTTGTTTGCTGGGAGTGAGAGACATGGTTGTTCAGAGCCCATATTGGTCTCAGTTTCAGGGAGATTTGCCTAATTAGAAAGTTTGTGTACGTGCATTTCAGTTGTGAGATTCAGACAGCTTCAGTTCCACATGCAATTGTGTAATTCAGAGAGCTTCACTTTCACAGGCACTGTGCCGCAATATCTGTCAGAACTGTTTGAGGAGGCCAAAATTAGAGTATTAGGTGTCCAGGTAGCCAAGGCTCTTCAGAATGGAGGTTTTACTTGTGAAACTGAGCTAAACTTTTGAGGATTACAAAGTGTAGCAGGCTTTCTTCCTCAGGCAAGGTTATGAATTCTAGTGTCTGTATTTTTTAATATATGATCCTAATGGAAAAGGAAAAAAGTAAGAAGTTTGATTAATGGAAGAAGCCTAGAAAGAGCTACGTATGAGAACTGATCTCGGAGCTCTTAGGCTGGAAAAAACGTCCCATTAATTTTAGTGGGAGTTTTGACTGCACAAGGACTTTCAAGTTCAAGTGCTTTCTTGTTCATTAAAGGATAGAAGGTAATTAGAAATAAAGCACAGAAAAGATTTTATATAGTATTGCTTTTGTCAGCTGAAAAAAATCCATATTATTGTAGGAGTTTTAGGCTAATCTTCTCTCTCCCTTTCTTGCATAAAATGATGACACAGTAGGTTGTTTTCATTACCTTAGAGGTCTGTGCTTCTATCTGTTCATTTTATTGGGAAATAGCAATTGGCAAGTTTTTTCTCTGTTATCTTCCTTGCTGTTGGATTGCAATCTCATCTTTGATGCTGACTTTGTCATTTCTCTCTTCCATCCAAACTGTTTAGCTCAAGATATTCCCATAACATTTTTGTTTGTAAATGTTGGATGATAAATGAAATAAAAAGCTAGTGTGCATTATGGTTGAAGGATTTTGCTGATGTCAGCTCATGAAATAGAAGAACAGTTGGAAAGAAAAAGATAAAACTGCACTAAGTTTTCCAGAAACAAATCTTGCATGTTTTATAATATCTTAAATTATGGTGACTTTTGAACAACTTTTAGGGAAGAAGCTATATGTTCTTAAGACCTCTTGAATCCAACCCTGTAAACGTATGGCAGTTATGAACCATTTCAGGAATCGTGAATTTAGGTCATCATGTGATGGCAGTACTTTCTACACTGACCTCAGGTACAAGGGACTAACCTTCTGTTAGAACTTCATAATTTGTAATACTTAAAAATAAATTTATTTTCCTTGTTCCTTACAACTACTTTTCTTCCTCTCCTCTGTATCAAAACCTTTCTTTTCGTCATCCTCTAGCTGTAATTTATTTGTGTGAAGAGTATGGCCCAGGTTTAATTCTCGTTGGAAGTGCTACTGGAAGGCTGAGAGCAAGAGTTTCTTTCTGTGCTGAGGGGCACAGGGAAGCTGTAAAAAATGGCTGGGGATCCAGAGAAACTATTGTGAAGCTGTTGCTTCCCTGGTTCTCTTTGCTATCCCTGCAACAGTGATCTTAACCATTCCCAAAAGCAAGGAAAAGTGAGAAAGACAGATTTCACTTCTGATGTATCAATAGTCTGCATTTTGTAGAAAAAAGGTATTGTATTTTATGATGCCATGAATTTGTCTTTTCAATCTGCAAATTGTTGCACAAATGAGATATCATTTCTGCTCGTTCCTGTTTTATTTTGATGGTCTCCCCAAGCTTTCAACTAGCAAAGAGAATGGGAGAAACATTCATTATTTCTTGCGATGGAAATTTGTCTTGTGATTCCTTTCCAATTATTTTCAGGTAACTACTTACTATTTCTGCAAAGGTGACTTATTTCAGTGCGGGTGACTTTCTAACAACTAAGGAGATATTAGGTGTTATGGACTTTGCTTTCAAAAATTCATCACTTTATCAAAGTGGATAAATCTGTGCAATATACATTCTAAAAAGAGAGCCTGGTCCACAGGGACTCTTTCTTTGCTTTTTTCACCAGTTTAATTCTATTGCCTCTGGGTGAATTGCTCTTCATTTGTACTCATGTAAATGAGGGAAACAATCATATGTAAAGGAGATACAGGCAGATTTTAAAACTAGGCATTCTCAGTGGATTTACCTTACCATTAAGCTATCCTTAATAATATCCATGGATTAGCTAAGTGCCTTTTCATTCAGAGTGTAAGACCAAGTAATGTTTCTGCTTGCTTAAGACCAAAACCACTTCTGATTCTTTAAAGTGTTTTAATTTTGGGGTTTTGCGGGTTTTTTTTTGGTTTTTTTTTTTTTTTTTTTTTTTTTTTTAGTTTTAGATGACAAAGAAGGGACTTCCTGAAGTTAGTTGGAAATGTGACTTCAGATATCAGAGGAGAATACTTTTGCTAGATAGAATACTTAGGATGACTTTTTGCTTTCAAGGGGATTTCTTGGAAAAGCTTTCAGAACTGTGATACAATTCTCAAAGAACACAGAACTTGTGTAAAATATCTGAGGTACCTGTTGGGAGTACTTTGGAAAAGACATGTGTTTTCCATTGCAAGTAAGAGTACTATTTGATGTAAAGTTTTCTGAGGATTTTGCTCACTATACAGTGGTAAGGGAGCAGATGAACCATTCTGTACAGAATACTAATGTTCTTTCTGAATATGGTGCACAGAGTGCTTGCTTGCAATTTGGGCATATTACTCTACAGAGAATGGATTTGAAATTGTCCGACTTTCCAAAAACATTACTCTTAATGTAATGTTCTCTCTCTGGGAAGCTTTTGTTTCTCAAATAAAATAGAACAGTGCAAAGGCCTGGTGCTGGGATGATACCTGACTTTCTGACTCTCCTTCCAAATGCATGTGTTGCTCCAGCTCAGATAGTTCAGAATTATCATGGTACTCTTCTGCTGTTATCTCAGTTCCTCCAGGAGTGGGCAGATTTGAAGGTACTGCAAACTTGGTAACCAACCTAACTTTCCCTCCACAGTTCTCTTACAGTCACATATGCACAGAGTCTTTATGACTCTGGTCCTCAGAGATGTGATATTTTGGGGTGTCTGAGTATTATACTCAGGAGGGAACCTGAAGTCGTACATAGTGCTATTTATATTCAGCAGTTAGTAACTGAGCATGAACATCCATTAATGCTTCCACATTAAACACAGCTTTAACTGCAGTTTTAAAGATATGATGGTTTTGCTTTTTAGAGTCTCGAGGTTGATTAATAATATCTTAATAAAAAGCTTAATAGTGCATTAAACTGAAAAAAAAAAGTTTCTTCTTATCATGAGACAAGTCGGTAGTTCACTAAACAGAACAATAAAAACCCTCTGAAAATCTGTTGCCTGACTGCAGCAAAATGTTATACAATCAGCCTTCAGAAACCACTGATGTTTGATACAGCATTTTAAATGTTAGCACCCATATGTTTGGTAAAACTATGCTATGGCCTCTGAAGTTTGTGAACCCTAATAAAAAGTTATTTATCTGTCTTCAGTAGAAATTTGCTCACATTTTGCTTTCTGTATTACCAATATTGGGCCATTGGGGAGGTGGGTAAGCTGAAGATCTGTAGCAAGAATGACACATCTTTTTTATTTAAATATTATTGCTTTTTAGGCACTGAATTTTGGAGATATGCCGAAGTACTTGTGGGAGATTTGGGTACCTGACAAACCATGGGTGGTAAGATATCAGATCCACTGAAATAAATAAACTAAACATTTAATTTTTGAGTTAGGTGTTTTGGACCCTGCTGTCCCTGAAGTCAATTGGCAAAACTCCTGCTGGGCTAATAAGAAGTGCATTACTTGCAAATTTATGCAAGTGTGTTTCCATTCTTTTCAATATTGTCACACTGGTGTACAGTTGAAGTAATGCCTGTAGTGAACTAGAACTGTGCAGCAGCATCTGACAGGGAGAAGAGAGAATTTCTCATCTGAAGTTTATGAGACCCATTCTCTTATCTTTACTCAGACGAGTAACCACAAGCAAGTGGTTAGTTATTGCCTCTCAGCGCAATTACTGGTTCACAGATAGACCTACTGAATAGTACCTTTCTCTAGACATCCTCTTGAAAGTCTTGTTTAGCACTTGCACTCAACTCCAACCCAGTAAGCCAAGGAAAATAACAATCACCACGTGGACTTCTCAGAAATTGAGTCTGGCAGATGCTGCCTGTCCTCCACTATCAGAGTCAGTAATCAGAGATGAACTAGGGTTCAGTGCTTTGATTTCTAAAGCCCTGCATTAAGGAGGAACCGTGGTCTATTCAAATGGGTACTTTCTTTGCTGTGCAGAACTCCAGTCCAATCTGTCGGTTTCCACACTGGATTTTCGTGTCAAATAAAGGACTGTAGAATCTGTCTGTACTTTTTAAAGAGTTTCTCCAAAATTAATATCAGAAAACTCCATGTAGAAGTTCAGAAATTCCTATTCTTTTAAAGGTTGAAAGTAATAAATGCAATTTATATTTAATTGCATTTTATGATGTATTTATTCACATTTGTTCAACTATTAAAACTAAAAAATTACAGTAAAATGTTGTTTCCTTTGTAATATAGGCCTCATTCCCCAAAAATAAGCACTTTTTGGCAATGGTTTTAAGCTACATCAGAAGAAAATTTCCTAGAAACTGGAGTTTCCAGTATCAATTATTAAATTTAAAGCTACATTTTCTACCTACCTACTGGGTGTTTGAATTTTTAGACTTAATAGTAGAATATTTTAGCTTCATTGTAGGCATTTCAGAGATAAGGGCATTGCTTTCAATTTTTAATATGAAAAATATTCAGAATAAACTTTGTTGAATCTCTATAAGTATGCTATAAAATTGATATATATATCTATCTGTCTCCTTTCTAAAGGTAGAGATTGTGGTGGTTATAAATTAATTCATTGCTACAAGAATTTTTAAGGAAATTTTCAGGGAAAAACAGGTATTATATGTAATTGAGACCAGGTAATTTAAAGTGAACACAGTAATAAGTGGGATTCACAGTTGGACTAGATGATCATTGTAGGTTCTTTCCAAATAAAATATTTTATTCCATTCTATTCACCAGACACTAGAAATCTATGTGTCTATAGGTATATATAAATTCTTGTTACGGTGATAGAGAACGGACCACACTGAGGTGGATTCAGGCGATAGAATACCACATGAGCCTAAACGTGCACACACTTTCTTAGCTCACCTTTGGTATTTTTTTTTTTTGTATAACTACTGAGTACAATGTTTCATCACAAACTGTCAAATCTAATATTTTATTTTATTGTATATTAATTTTAAAATAAAAAGTCCTGGTATCCTTTTTTATTTAAATCTGTAAGAACAGTAGATATGTAATCCTTCATGTCATAGTCCACTTTTTGAGCGAAACTGTATTATCTATACATCAAATTGTAAAAGCTGGTCTTTTAAGAGTTATACATGTTAGAGAAATATTTGTTAGGAAATTGGATGTTAATTGTTAGAAAGTTCTAAAATAACTAAACAGGAAAAAAGTTCTAAGCTTTTAAGCTAATTTATGGAAGATTCTATGGAAGTGTCTCAGCCTTTCCCTAAGAATTATTGCTCTTTGTCAGACTAATTTTTTTCAGCTGGGTTCAATACTTAAAGAGATTTAAACAAAAGCATAAATTATTTCCCATGTTTGTTCTAGGTTTTAAAACATTGAAAAATTTATTCTCTTTTTCAGCTGATATTGGGCATGGAAAACTTTTTTTTTATAGCTGACAACTAGCTGGATAATCAGTTTAATTAAAGCTTCTTTTTTGTCCCTGTAAATGTTAGGCTTTAAAAGAAGTCCTCTAACCTGTTACTTATGGAAAGAATTTTAAGTGTTTTAATTTGTTTTTATCATTTTTATACTGATAGATGTTCATAGTCTGAGAAATAACTATGTTGATGATCTGGAGAGTGAAAAAGGACTGAACATTTTGCAGTGCATTACTGAGTATGAATAAAGTTGTATTCTTGCTTTTTTTAAAGACAGCTGAATTACCTGTGAGTACTTTGTACATCTAAATAGCAATTACACAGCCTCTTTCAAAAGGATTCTTGGTAAAGCAAATCTCCATTAACGTTGTAGTAATAGAATCAAAAAACCCTCTAAAAACAAGTTTCAGACCTAATGGATTTTCTATTTCTTGAAGTTCAGTTTTAGTCATTGCCTTTAATGTTGGTGGTATCTGGACCTAAATATTAGATGCTGAAGCTCTTAGGTAAATGTCTCATGTATCTGATAAGCTGCAGTGAAGGCAGCATGAACTGGGCTGGAGTGGGCTGGATGCAGGAATGGAAACACAGCACTCGGTGATGAATAATCGAAAATGTATTTAGAGTGTGGGAGACATGAGAGCACGTGGATAGCAATTTGTCTTTTAAGAAGCCTGTTCTACAACACACACACAAGCATACGTGCGCACGCATACACAGATACCAGTTAAAGCTGCATTTCCTTTAGCCCAATTCAGACCAGCATGCAGGGATACAGGGCACACTGCAACTGCACATCCTGTCTAGGTCCTGGTTGTCAGCCAGACTCGTGTGTGCACGGTTCAGGCTCAGCCTTCTGCGAGATGCTGCATGCCCATGGATGTGTCCACTTATGAGGAGTTATTATCTTAATTCTTTATAGATTTATAAATCATACTGTTGGCATATACCACTATAAGCCAAACTAGCCATGTGGCCTCACTAGTCACATAGCCTCAGGCCAATCTCCGTGATATCATCCAATCGTAAGGCCAACTAGCAGTGGTCACTGAGGTTTCTATCACTCTGGTCTCCCAGAGTGCCTGAACCAAATGTTCAGAAGTGTGAAGTCAGCGACAATTATATGATAGAGTTTAGCTAGTGCAGCTTTGTTCTGCATCTCGTACTAGGCTAATTTTGTTACTTGCAGATGGGCAGATGTAGTCATGGTTCCATTTTCTGAGCAATGCTCTTGAGTAGACTCTTATATTCTGACATGTGATCAGAATGATCCCTTCTAGGAATATAATGATACTTTGTCATTGACAACATTAACATCTGTTCCTTGAGGGTGGAAACACCACCTCCCACTCCAACACATTAACACACAAATCTGGGAGTATGCATGTATAAGAGGGAGAAAAAAAATATAGA
Organism: Pseudotriccus pelzelni; assembly: GCA_035584735.1. Lineage (NCBI taxonomy): Eukaryota > Metazoa > Chordata > Aves > Passeriformes > Tyrannidae > Pseudotriccus > Pseudotriccus pelzelni. The sequence goes on along the minus strand of JAWMRA010000001.1, from coordinate 62,139,207 downwards.
ATAAGCAAAAGCGGAGGGAAGATTTGTGGAGGATATAATATGATCATGAATCTTGTGGCTGAGCTTGACCTAAGTTACAGAATCTTTCTCTGAGAGAGGAAAGAGATGCAGAGTTGTAGGAAATGGGTAAAGGTTAAAAAAAGAATCTGAGACTGTTCAAATATCTCATTTGGCTATGTTCCACATAAATGACTTGATTTCCAAACAGTAGATTGTGGAGGAATATATGTTTCCCTGTAAAAAGAAGAAAAAAGAAAAAAAGAAAAAAAAATTACTTTTTCCCTGCTCTTCAAACTACATAACTACATGAGTACTTGACAATAAGTATTTGAGTCAGGATTCTGAGAAGTGAACTGTTCTGCACATTTTAATTTTGGGAGTCTGCATATAGAGATATTGATATTAACCCTGGCAGAAGTTCTCACAGGTTTTTTTTTTTTGTTCTGATCATAACTCTTTGTGCCTATTAGCTAGTAAAAGAAGTATCTTAATTTGGATGTAATTCAGGAATATTAGACAAACACTGATCTTCTTTGTAATTAGATTTTATTATGTCTTTGTTTTCAAAAATAAACTTCATTGCAGTTTAAAACTGTCATTAAAATTAATTGTGAAACAGCTCTTTCAAATGAACCTATATAGATGCTGGTCAATGAGGTACTGCTCCTCTGTCTCAAATGTGCTTGAAGTGAAACTGAGCAACCTCAGGTTTATATAAAAATAAATGTTTACATATTTATCTTGAGTTCATTTTTCTCGCTAATTAGTAGCATGCCATGTATGATTCTCATTTTTGATTCACCCCCCTTGGTGCCTCAACCTCCCCTTAGGGACTCCAGCTGTTTTCCTCTCCTGCTGTAATTGAAATGAAACTTGTTGCAGCCTGTAATTGATAGTGAATCCAACCATCTAATGTTTTATATGAGACACATGCACAGCAGAAGCACACGAAGTGGCATATGGAAAAGCAAGTGCCCTACTGAGGCAAAGACAGATCCATTCTTGTTTTGTTAAACAATATTCCAATACCTTGATCAACTGGTTCACCTACACTTTAGTAATTTAAGAGATCTGTAGAAAATTTGGAGTATGTGCAATGTATTAATTGAAATGGTTAGGCCGTATCTTTCTGTCCTCATGAAGAACTGTGCTTCCAGACTGCTCTTACATATTTACTTTGCCTGCTCTTTCCTCTTGAGATGTTAAAGAAAAGTATTCTAGTTTCTGTCTCAGTGTTGTTATGACAGATGTAATGGCTCATAAGGGAATGTAAATCTAGACGTTCTCTCTCACCCTTGTTTTGGCATCTAGTGCAAATCATAATCTTGTATAAAGAGTGCATCTTTTTGTCTCTGGTGAAGACATTTGCCAAGAATCTGCTGTTGGAAGCAGGGTGCTGCTGTCTGTCAGTATTTCAATACATTCCTGTTTTTCTTTCTCTCTTTACTCATATAATGCTTCCATTCTTAGAATAAAATAATAAAATATTTCTAAGTACCATCCTATACCTTCCCTCCTCCCCTTCTCTCTCTCTCAATTTCTGGCATATAAGGGAAAAGAGCACCAGCCATGAATTTTTATATTTAAGTAATATCTAAATATTTTAAGATGTGGGGTTTTCGTTGTTGGGTTTTTTTCCCCCTCTGTTGGGGATCTACTCCAGTTTCTACACTAGAAAGGTTATACAGTTTAAATAGCATTCTTCTACCTCTAGCTTCTCTTTGTGACTCAACATGCTCTAATTAAATATAGAACTAAAGAGAAGTTGTAGGTTAATAAAAAACTTTGTTGGCTTCTGGATTTTGAGGCATATTTTCTTAGCAGAAATAATCTAATAGTCCCCTGTGTGGATTTCCTCATATCTTGTTTTGAAAGGAGCCTCACATGTTCCTTCCAGTGCTACTGATAACAAGGTGTTATCAGCACATCTGAGTCAGGCAGACTAACACTTTGAGGAATTGCATCTGTAACTAAGACTGAAGACCTAGCTTAAGTCAAAAAATCACACTTATTCTGTACTGTTTCTGACTCTGAATATGGTTGCCCTGTGTAAAGTTCAGCAGGATTTCTCCTGGGGTAGCAAAGTTCCTTTAGGTATATCTAAATATTAGCTTTCTGGTGAATACTTATAAAGAGATTTGGAGGAAAGCTAGTTATTCTGTAACTCCGCAGATAACACCTGGTTTCTCAGGGACCTGGGAAAAAATAAAGGAGGAATTAACTTCTTTACTCTGCTCACAATCACAGTGGAGACCATTCTCATTAAATATTTATCCATCATGGAGGATGAAGAGAGCAGAGTAATCAAACAGTTGGTGTTAATTTAAATGTCAAACCACAATTAGAAAAAGCATCCTTGCAATCAAATTTTATTGTGGTTTCCCAATCTGTGCTCTGAAAATATCCTTCACTCACGGATTTCCACTCTGAAGGAAGAGAGGAGAGTATAATATGGGTTGACTCAAATTTCATGAACTTTTTCCTCTTTCTGAAAATTCCATAAACTCTCTGTGACTCAGTAATCCTTCATAAGTAAACCTTCATGAGGTTAACTTGAGGCTGTCAGTTATTTCTTGCAAATTGATTTTCCTCCAGCTTGATCAGCCTGTACCCTGAAAGAAAGACCTGAAGCCATTAGCTGCACTCTCTATGTGACCTTAGTGAAACCAATACAAATGACAGTAAAGGCAGAAGTTGGTGTAGTTTTTTAGGTGGTTGTTGTTGCTTTTTAACATTGCTGGTTCCTTTGGTTTTGGGGAGATGAAGCTTATACACAAAGTAGTTCTGTTTTTTGACGCTATTTCAACATCAACTCATTCTGTCTTTGTCAGATTATTTGTCTGATGTTATTTCTAACAGCATCAGCAGAACACTGAGTAGTTAAATATAGTTCTAATATTCAAATGTGTAGTGTTTAAACAGATTACCTTTGACCTATGATTAGCTTTTCTGTGTATTACAGAGATAAAAAGTGATGCATTATCAGTTGAAATATTACAAAAAAATGAAAAGTACTAAATATATTAAGGCTAGGCATGTGATTATTCTTAATAGGTTACCATATACATGGAGTCCTATCATCATAAAGCAATCTAAGTTGGAAGGGACCTCCAGAGGTCATTTGATACAACATCCTGCCCAAAGAGTGCTAATTTAGATCAGGTTGTTAAGGGCCTTGCCCAGTCAAGTTTTGAATATCTCTAAAGCTTGCCACGGACTTGCTGGGCAGCCTGTTCTACTTGGGAAATTTTTTCCCTTCATACCAAATTAGAATTTCCCTTGTTGCAACTTGTATCTATTGCTTCTCATCCTCTCACTGTGCAAAAAGAGTTTGGCTCCATATTCTCCAGACCCTTCTGTTAAGTGGCTAAAATTGCAATAACTTTCGGATCTTGTGGGTGAGCACATCCAGTTCTCATAGGCCATTTTTATACTTTCTGGTCTTCTGACCAGCTTGGTGACCCTTTGCTGGGCTTGGTGATGACATTTTTACTAATATGCAAATCTAAACCTCCACTAGAGCAATTGGAGGCCATTTGCTCTTGTCCTATATTTTGTTGCTTGGAAAAAGAGACTGACACACTGAATAGAAAAGAATAATTGACTCCTAGAACTTTCTGGCTGCATTTTTACTGTTGCAATTTGTTCTTGGTTTAAAGACACACTGCTGACTAATGCTGAAATGGTTGCCCACCAGGATCAACAGGTATTTTGCTGCAAAGTTGGTTTCTATCTAATTTGCCCCCAGCCTGCATTGCTGCATGGGGTTATTCCCTCCTGTGCCAGGGCTCTGTTTGCCATTGCTGCACTTGAAGTACCTGTTGCCAATTTATCCAGTTTGTCAACTCCATCTGAATAGAAGCCCGGACTTCCAGTATGCACAGTGCTTGCCCCAGCTTGGTGTCATCTCTAAAGTTACAAAGGATGCCTTCTGCCTCATGATCCAGCTTAATGAAGGCATCAGCTGCAAAGGCATCATTGGCTGCATTATCCACCCCTATAAACAAGCTGCCCATTGGAACCCTTTGAAACTGGAAGTCCAAGCAATTTTTCCAGGCACCTGGGAGTCCATCCATTCAAACCATATTTTCATCAGTTTGTTAGTATGGACAAAAAACAAACAAACAAAAATACACAGCTAAGATGAAGGTGCCTCTTTTTCACCAAGGCAGACATTTAATCACAGAAGATGTTCAGGTTGGCCAAACTGATTTTGACATTAGTAGGATCTCTTCCTATTCTATGTGCCTACAGTTTGAGTGATGGCCCCACATTTTCCTTTGTCTTCCTTTTGCTGATAGCATAACTTTCTTTTTATGCTTCATAGTCCTCACTAGTATCAACACCAAGACAGTATTGGCTTTTGTAATTTAGCTGAGCACAATCAGGATTTCCCCATTATCCACACTGACCTTATGCTGTGCCTGTTGGACTTAATGGGCATTACACAGGATTTTCCTGTACTTTGAAGAACCTGTCACTGATGATCAGTCAACTCTCCTGAGCATCTCTACCCTTCAGGGCAGTCCCATTAGCCCCCACCAAGCAGATCCCTGAACAAGTTTAAGTAAACTTTTCTAAAGCCTAGGTTCATGATTTGTTTTTTATTTCTTTTTTTTTTTTTTTTTTTTTTTTTTGAGTAATAGGTCCAACTGTGTGTCTTCTGGTTACTTTCTCAGCCACTTGTACACCTGTATCAACAAACCCAATTCTTAATGCTTGATTTTGCCCTTTTAGAAGATGCTGGTGTGTATTCTATCTTCTCTGAGAACTATCCATGTGATTTATGAGGCTTCCCCCAGTTTTCAAAAGGAGGCTTAATTTCTTCTTATTGATCAATCAGTCTTTATCAGACACTCATCACCGCACCCACCCTGATATGGTTGGTCACCTGAGCCAGTGCAAATATATTGACATATCTGTTTAACGTGTGCATACAAAGTATTTATGAACCTATTTAGTGTCTACCCATGCTTAAATACTGTATGCAAGTTCATCAAGAGAACAGACACTTTATGTATATTGTTCTGCATTTGTGCACAGCAGGAGAAAGAGGAGAATGTAAGAAACTTCCTAAAGTACTGAATAATTATCTTTTTGATTTGTCATATTGCCTTCAGCTTTTTGTCTCCTACATGCTTTGCTGGCACTCTTATCTTTCAGTCTGATTTTTCCAATGGTACAATGTGTTTTTGTTTTTTTGAACATCATTGAAATGAGAAACAAAAAACAGTCATACATATGCCTGGCCAATTTGATGCTGATGATTTATTCTTCTTTCTAAAGAAGGTGTTGAAATCTTTTGAAAAGGCTAGTCCTGTATAGGGGTTCAAAACACAAAAGTAAAAGAGATACAGCGTTCATGTTATTTTCTTCTAGAACTATAATAATATATGAAATAAATTTTAAAAATCATCAGCATATAGTATTCTAAATACATTTGAAATGTAGTACTGAAATCTGTTATCAAAAAAGACATTTTTCCATACTCCCACAGATTTATTTTCTTTAAAAGCTGTTTTTCTTGGGGGAAAAGAAAAAGATAATTTTCATGTATTTGAATATTTAAGGAAGATACAGCTATAATTTCATGTTTCAAGATGACAATCTTTTCTGGTAAGGGAAGGTGCCACAAAGGTTGTCTAAGTGGGGTTTTTTGATACTCTATTTATATGAGAAGTCTCTTGGATATTCCTGGTTTTATATCACTGTTTGTGCTATTTTGTTTTCTTAAACTACTGCTTATCATTGTAGGTGGGAGAGACAAGGAAGTATGAGAACAGTCTTTTACAAGTTTTCTTCACCTGTCCTTTGCCTAGTAAAATAAATTTACTTTCCATACTGAAGGAAATGCTTTCAGTTGTATTTTTCCTTGGAGAAGGAGGGAATTAAAAAGAACATTATATTCTATAATTCAGAGGTTTTATGATCTAGTGGTAAATGCAAAGGTGAAGTAGGATTAAAATAGATTACAAGTGTGATTCATGATAATATCAATTTTTTTTGAAGATGATGTGTCACAAAAATAATAATTTTTTCTGTTGATGTTTACCTGAGATGTTGTTTAAGTATCCTGCCTCAAACACTTCTAAATATTCTTTTTATTAGAAAACATGCAGGATGCTATATAGGATCTTAAATGTTAGCACACCCTATGTTTAGACAATAGATTGAAGCCTTACTTTACTGCCTGAAACTGCAGCTTAAATATCTGTATTGTGGATACCTAACTCTGCGGTCTGGGTTTTTTGTTGTTGTTTTTTCCAAATCATATCCAGAGAATTTGTTAAAGAAGCTTGGGAAAACTCTGCTCACAGAGGTTGAAGTGGTGTATGGATTGCCTATAGTTTTTGTCCATCTTTTTTGTGCCATGTGACATCAGATTTTGTTCTCAGACCTGTGAAAATGAGCCCTTATGGTTGTCACTGAGGGCAGAATTTTGTAAGGTTTCAAATGCAGAAATTGAATAGGGACATGAAATGTCAGTATGGACTCTCAAGAGAGTCTTGCGGGCATAAACAGAGGAGATATATAAAATATAATTCAACACCATTTTTGTCAATGACTGAAGAACCGGAGATAAGGATACCTTTATCCTCATTGAAGTAAGCAGACATTTACCACTGACCTTCATACACTTCTAGATTTTACCACTCTGTGTGACTGAACTGGAAGTTGGCCAAGTATGTGCCAGTGGTTCTTCTCATCAGTAGAAATTCTGGGTAAAAGGTTTGCTACTATTCCCTTCCTCAGGCTGATCTACACAGACATTACTTAAGACCTTTAAAAAGTTTTCCTCATTTGTGATGATTCACCTGATTTGAGCAGAGTGGGATAAAACATTTGTAGTGACTTTAGTAGCCTCTGAGTATCAAAATTATTAATAAGAAAGAGGTTTCAATTTTTTTTAATACAATATGTATCAGACTAATTGTTTCTGATTGAGGATTAGTGAGGCTTTATGAATAGGGATGAAGTGGATAAGCAGTCACTGATCTTCATAGAAAAGAAATGGAAAGTATTTTATCCTGAAATGTTTCAACAGTGCTGAGTCTTTGAAATCAATTTTCTTGGTTTAATACAGTGCTGTTTCAAGCTGTCATATTTCTTATATATTGCACCACTGTAAACCCTCACATCCTGGGCCTTCATTTAGAAGATCGCATATATATGCTTGGGTATGTGAATGTAGCAATCAGGAAATGGCACAAAGTGATATGGCTGTTACTGCATGTTCTTCAGCATTGTACTGTACACATACAATGTACTGGAGATCACAGGGACTTATTACAAAAGTGAATTGTTGATTTTGGTTGAGAAGTCTTTTATTATTTTTTTTTTTGGGGGGGTATTTGTTTTTCTTTATTTTCTTCTTCAGATGATCTTCACTTAGCTTTATTTATGTATTTATTTTGCCCTTCCATTGTCAGAAACAGTACGTCCATTAATAACTACCTAAATACTTCCTTAACAATGGGTAAAAGAAATCATTATATTTTGCTTCATACTCTCTCTGTCTCTCCTTTTCCCAAGACCCAACCTGACCTCTACCAGCTTCTGTTAGGTTCACAATCAGAGGCTTTACAAAGATGAAAGCTGCCAAGTATATTGGCTAGCAATTCATTTGTACACTTTTCAATTTATAGAACTGTCCCTCAGCCTCAGTTTTTAATTTGGTGCTTTAGATGAAATCCTATTTGGGGAAATCAATGAGAAGTTAACCAAAGTCTAGGCAGCTGCAGTAGTTAGGAGTCAACAGCTTTAACTGCATGCCAAACTGATATCTAGGTTTAGTTTTTCTGGTTTACTTATTCCTCATTCTCCAACCTTTTGGCCATATCACATAACACTGTTCTATCAAGCTTTTGTACTGGGAGGGGAGAATCAGTATGCTTAACAGAGCATTGCTTGTTACCTTATACTGCAATTTTACAAAGAAAATTTTATCAAATAAAAAAATACAGCAAAAATAGATATTTAACAATTTCTGACAAGCTTACAGCTGCTACGCCTGTTCCTCTGATGCCCTTCACTGCTGCTGATTTAAACAAGGCTATTGATTAAATCATATCATTGGTGGAAAGTAAAAGGCCAAAGATGAATTTATACAACATAAAAGGATACATACAAAAATGTATTATTCATACTCCCTGAATACAAAATTAATGTGGGCCAGTACTTGTTTTCCACATAATTTCTTCACTTTTTTTGTGTTTTTAAATATTTAAAATCTTCTTGATGAATTAATATGGCAGTTAAACTGAATGGGGAGCCCCTGGTGGCGTAGTGGTTAGAGTGCGGCACCTTCACTGCCGAGGCCAAGGGTTCGATTCCCAGCCAGGGATACTCCCCGGGCAGGTGGAGCTCGTTAGCCCTG